>CM034463.1:5371847-5971847 GCA_019925255.1 Litchi chinensis
GCCTAGTTATAGTTCAAACTCACCTCTTTTGGGAATTTTTGTCAGTTTAGTCTTTTAAGTGTTTGCTTAAGAATTTCAACATAGTGACCTTATTCTGAAGGAAGTCAAGTTCAGGAATATGAACCAAGTTAGATTAGGAGAAACCTAATGCTTTCAAAACTTAAGCTTAAATTGTGCCAAATACAAGAAACAAGCATACCGAATGCCTTCATTTCAACCAATACTCATATTTTTAAATAGAACATAAAATTGAAATCTTAAATTTGATATATTTATTTAAATTAAAAAAGAAAGAAACAAAAAAAAAAGAAAACATAAGCTGGAGATCAATTTTACATAGATAACGGGTAAAATATAGCACAAGTGCACAAGAAGACCAAAATTAAAAACAAATAAATCTTATAAATAAAGTTGGCCTTCAAGAGCATTTGAAGATAAATTAAAAAGATACACTAACTCACGTATAGCATTAACAGTCGTGGTTGGCCTCTGGAACATATCCTCCAAAGTCTGTGCTAAAGTCTCATAGCAGCCATGAGCACTCAGATCAACCTTCCTTCCAATAGGAATTCCATCCATATTGACTTTCACAAACAGGGAAGTCCTGCCCTTAGCATTACCACCATTGTTGCTGCTATTGGTAACCTTCTCTAACTCAGAGTTCTTTCTTTTGTTTTTCTCAATCATTGAATTGTATTCTTCATTGGCTAGTGATTTTGCTTGGTTAACTATGCAGTTGATTCTAGAAGCTCTTATAGGAGGCCATCCCACGACTTGACTGCTTCAAGATAGTAAAAAAAAGAAAAAAAGAAAAAAAAACATAAAAAAAAAGCCCATCAGTTCTCGAAATGGTCTTAAACTCACAATTACTAGTAAATATCAGATCAAAACTGAATAATATGTAAGAAACATAAATAAACAACAATATTAGCAAACTACCAAATACCAGAAAAATTAAATAAAAAATTAATTATGCAAATGAGAACATTCTTCATGGGCTGGTCCCAGCCTTACAAAGGTTCAAATCTGTGTAAGGCAGCCGGAATTTAATAACTTTTAGGTTCAAATCTTCCCCAGCACATTTCTGTACGACACAGCATAATTATGAAAAGTGTGAAACAACTAACAGGCTGTATTCAATCAGATTGCGTACTAACCAACTCCTAAGTCACAAAAAGCAGTACGGTTGTCAAAATGGTGACTCCACGTTCATCAACAGATGGGTCTTAAGAATTAAATTGCAGAACAAAACCAAATAATAGTACAATCCAAAACAATATTCTGCTACTCATTTTTCATAAGGTCCAAAGTCATTTCTTCATCTTTACAATGATCAGATGTCAAGTATGATAAGATCCAAGTATTTCTTCACATGCTTACTGGTCCAGTCATACAATCCTGCAATCCAACTTCGATATTACATGCATCAGCAACTTTCAAGAACCACGATTATTTCTAAAAACTCAGGATCATAACACGACTCGATTTAATCAGTTAGATCAGGATTTCGACAGCTATGTTACTGTAAAATAAACTAACATAAAACTATGTCCTATTGCAGCAAGATCTCCATTTCAGATTGCTAGTCCTGATTTCTAAAGCAAAAAGCTAGACACAGAACCCATAACTGTCAAACTAAGCACTTGAGTGAAGAAACAATGAACCGTGAATCCCGAATATTGATAAGCAAATGCACGAGATCACAAAATTTATTTATTAAAAAAAAAAAAAAGTATCAAAATGGGTTTTTACCATGCCAGTGCAAAACCCTATAATAAGACACCACAACCATGTATGACAATTTTTCAAGCAATCAATTCTTAATAACACTTAATCCATTCCAAGCGAACCAAAAATAATTTGGATTCCAAACCTAGGGTGATATCCATTATCCATTATAGTCGGCAATAACTCTCTTCTACATATAGATGGCAACAAAATCCTCCCTTGTCAACTTTACAAGGCCATCAAAATTATGAGAAGAAGACATCTACTATAAGTTTCCTATTCTGCTTATTTCGATAAACCCATCTTTCTTTTTTTTTTTTTGTTTAAGAAAAAAAAGTAAAAAAAATCCGGGATGTTTTATTAAACACAACAAAACACAAAACAATAATAGATTACCTGGTAGCGTTAGCAGCAGCAACAGAGTCAGCAGTCCTCTTGGTGCCAGCAGTGACATGATTCGTTTTGCTCAAAGAAGAAGATGAAGAAGATAAAGAAGAAGAAGAAGAAGAAGAAGAAGAAGAGACCAGAAGGAAAATCCTTAGCAGTCAATATCCTAGCATACTGACCACCACGACCACTACCACCGACACCACTTGTAGCTTGTTGTTTAAACCCAGCAGCAACACCACCTAGACTCAAACCAAGGCCCAACTCCAGCTCAGACTCATCTGGGCTGGATGAGTCCTCGGAGGAGAGGACGAGATTGTCCTCCCTGGACACAGTGGACACCGACCCACTTGCAGACATCTCTGTGTCTTCCAAAATCGATAAGAAAGGAAGGGTTTTGAAAAGGGAGGGGGTTTTGAGGAAGTGAAAAGAAGGGGAAAAAGGTGCTAGTTTTGAAGGAGAGAAGAAGGAGATACGTTTGGTGGGTATAAAGAAAGTAAAGGTTGTTTGGTGGTGGTGGTGGTGCTGATGGTGGTGCTAGTGGTGATTGAGGGCTGGCCCACCTGTCTGGTTTATGCGCCTCCATCATTTATATCTTCTTACCCTTCTGTTTCTCTCTTTGTCCTTTCTCCAATTCTCCTTTCTCTCCTTTCTCTTTTGTTTTTGTTTTTTTCTTTCCTTTGTCAAACTTATTATCTTTTCTTTATTTACTTATTATTTATAAAATTAACACTCAATTCACTAAAAATATATCGAGTTAAAATTAGATGAGTTGAAGTCTATCAAAATCAACTAGTTAATATTAAATGGGTTAACTATTTTAGATCATTATTTTTTTTTTTAATTTCCACATGGTTTGATTATTTCTATATTTTATTTTTTAATGATATTTTTTTTATTTTTGATTTTTTATATCTAGAGAACTATCAAGATCAATTCAAATATGATTCTAATAGTACGTTTAGATGACTATTTACAAATAATAAATAGAGTTATTCACAACTTTTATGAATAATATATAAAAATAAGATATCTTTTATATTTGAATCTGCGATTTGTTATTGTAATACCACTGTAACACCTATTTTTTAATGACAATAGTGGATTTTAGAATTTTTATGGTTTGATAATAAATTTTTAATACACTTTATTGATCTTTCGTGGTGAAACTTGAATATTATAAATTTGATTTTTGTATCATATTCTTTGATTTATGTTAACCAATTGTTGTATTTTCAAAATTTAAATGATTAATAAATTCGTTTAAAAACCAAGTCGAGACAAAGAAAAAAAAATATGAAATTTGGGTGATATTTTAAATTTTTGAGAATATCAGCTATTCCTAACCGACAAAGTTGACGAGACGAAATGGGATATAAAAACCAAATTCAAGTAAGTCCAGCAACATATGGATGGGAATCGGATATCTTGACGACTTGAACAAGCCTTCAACTACCTAAAATACAAATATGAAAGACCAAAACATCTATCACAATGATTCTATATTATGTCCCTGTTGTTATAAATTAAAAGTATAATAATTAGATATAAACGAAAATATATGAACAAGAATAACCTTCTAATTTTTTTATTATATATATAATTATTGTTGTTAAATGGTAGTAAGTATAATCTGATTAGTAACTATATTTCTCATTAAAACTAAAATCGCAAGCACAAATCCTCAATTTTTTTAAGTTTAAAAAACAAAATTATTGCTATTATTATAATAGCAACGAAAAATTATTTTCACTATTTCTTATACCGTCAGTTACCATTGTTTATTCAAATAATAAATTCAAATCCTCATTTTTTTGTAGGTAAAAAGAAAAGAAAAAATTGTTGCTATCTTTTTCTTTTTGTAGAAATTAAAATGATTGCTATCATTATAATAGGAAGGAATTACAAATTATTTTCACTATTTCGTATGCCACCAAGTCATCGTTTACTTGAGGAATGAATGTTAGACATTTATGGTAAATTTGTAATATTTTATGATACATGAATAATTGTTTAAAATTCATTAATTGCAACTAAATGTATTTTATTTATTTCTTGAAGCCAAATAGTATTGATTTGTTAGCAAACTTTCTTTTAAACCCATTGAATTAAAAAGTTCAAATTTAAAAATAAAGTTAATATTTGATTGAACCAAATATTATGTTTTTATTGCAACAGGTTCTATTAATTAAACATGTTATGACCAGTGGTAGAGCCACTCTTTGGCTTGGATAGGTTATAGCTCATTAGACATGGATAGTTTTTTTTTTTTTTTTTGAATTTACACATCCTTTCTCACCATAAAAAATAAAGTATTGAAAAATATATATTAGCTTTTTCTTATTTTATGTCTCAAAAGAACAATAATTATGGTCAAATACCTCTAGAATTTATAAATTAAAATTAAAAATTCCGGACACTATATCTAAGTCATTAAAATTTATTCGCATCGTAAATATAACCAATTAATAACAAAGTTTCTAGTTATGCTTGTGAAATGATTCTACAAATTATTGAAAGAGTGATATCTCCTCTATAATATTGAATTAAAAGTTCAAATTTAAAAATAAAGTTAATATTTGATCGAACCAAATATTATGTTTTTATTGTGTCGACGCTTGGAAATGGTAGACCGAAGATCCTAAGCCTAATACTTGCAATAAAAGAGCAACAAAACATATCAAAGAGAAAAGAGAGGAAGAACAAGGCAAAGACAAAGGAAATTTTTATGTGGTTTGACAATGGTGCCTAGGTTTACGGGTCACTCTGAGTATATTTTGATAGAGTGACTGTATCACTAAAAATGAGCTATCCCTTCTTTTACAAAGAATTTCACCAATATTTATAGGGAGGAATTTACAATTGAGTATAGTACACGTTTTATATTAACTAATCGTCATAGTTATACTGTATTAATTAACAACTCTAACATGATTATTTTTGTATTAATTGCTTATCGGGATTTGAGATTGTATGGATCTCACAGGTACGAGATCAATGAGCTTTAATCCGAGAGATCAAATCTAACACGAAATTAGGGAGCTCGAATCTGTCTTGGATTTGATTGCTGCCAGCTTCTGAGAACTGAGAGCTGAGATCTCAATCTTGCAAACTGGATGTAGGGAGCTGCGAGCTTAGAGCTGAGAGCTGAGAGTTAGGTCCGTTCCTTGGATTCTAGACCTTATCTATTTGATCAACCTTCTGGGTCAGTTTATTGGCTTTTACTGGCCTCTTTATGCAGCCCAAACTTTACCCACAACATATTGCAATAGGTTCTATTAATTAAACATGTTATGACCAGTGGTAGAGCCACTCTTTGGCTTGGATAGGTTATAGCTCATTAGACATGGATAGTGTTTTTTTTTTTTTTTTTTTTTTGAATTTATACATTCTCTCTCATAAAAAATAAAAATATTGAAAAATATATATTAGCTTTTTCTTATTTTATGTCTCAAAAGAACAATTATCGTGGTCAAATACCTCTAGAATTTATAAATTAAAATTAAAAATTCCGAACGATATATCTAAGTCATTAAATTTATTTGCATCGTAAATATAATCAATTTATAACAAAGTTTCTAGTTATGCTTGTGAAATGATTCTACAAATTGTTGAAAGAGTGATATCTCCTCTATAATATTGTCCAATTAATTATAACTAGCGCAAAAAAAAGTCTCCGCTTTGGTAATTCCATAATTGTTTTTTTAAGGTGAAATAAAACAACTAAATGAATAACAAATTATTTTAACATACAACACTTAATTTTTTTTTAAATGATGTCAGCAAGCTCGGACTATACATTACAGAATAATTGCTATTTTCTATAGAGACTCTTGATATATTTTAAAGTTTTTAAGAAAATAACGTGTAACAAAAATTTTAAAAATATTTTCATTGCCTTAGGAATTTACGTGCACCATTAGCATTAAAATTTAATCGGGTCAAGCCGTGTCCGGCCCATGAAGCCTTGAGAGATGCTGATATCATATCGTGAGAAATAAGAGCTGTTTTTCCAGCGAAAGTCACAAGTCGCGAGTCACGAGATCCTCGGGGTAGTACAGAGACAGGCAACAACCAAATTGCTCCAAACGACAAGCCGACAAAGGTGGGACCAAGCGTCACAGGGCTCGACAGGGTGGGACCCATCCTTGTTAATCACGAAGCGTGTCACACGTTTGGGGCCACCACGTAGACAGCTCAACCAAGGAGAACGAAGTTTGAGTTCCAGGAACTCAATTAATAAAACGCGTTGATGTCCGCAACCGGAGGTCCACGGCGCTGTAGTGCGACGGGGGGACAGAGTCCACGGGTGCCTCCTACTTGTATGGTTGTGATTCATGTTTGCTTGGGGACCACTTCAAAGAAATTGATAGGTACACTTGCGGGCTTTAATTAGATACAACGCTTTCATATATTTTTCCACGCCTACCCCTGCTACATTTTCTGACACGTGACTCTTGTTCTGACACCAGTCATGTCGCTTCCCAACATTTGCGTTTAAATTCCGTCTGATGATTACGCACCAAATCCTATTATTAATCACTACTAACAAAAATTATTATTTCAAAATAAATTATTTTTAAAAATATTGTAATAATTAAAATTTAGATAAGGAAGATATCTTGAATGTAAAAAATGAAAAAAAAAAAAAAACCTAAGTTAATGATAATTTTAAATTTTTTTTCTGCATTTCTATTTTTAGTTTTTGAGAATTGAAAAAGATTTTCTTTTATTATTGATTATCTAATAATAGATAAATACGAAAACTACATTGGGTATTTTTGCTTCAAAACAACAATAATAATTTTGTTTTTTTAACTTCAAAGTCATTTTAATGTCTATGTATTTTTTTATTATTTTTTTAATCTACAAAAAGGGGATTTGAATTTCAACCCTTAATCTTGAACAAAAAAAAATGTAATTGTGTATCAAATTAAGTCTATGACCACTTAATATATCTATACATTTTAATTATTTATTTTTATAATATCATAATTTGAAGTCCTTTTCGGGAGGAAAATGGTATCAACTAACATTATCATAGCCTTAATTTTAAATAAATGATGAGTGTCAACTACCTGTCCTGTATACAACTACCTTCCATTAAGAAACAAAATTTACATATTTCAAAAAATATATATATATAGTAGAAATTCTAAATTGTAGTCCATACACTATAAATACATAAGAATTTACAAAAGTTCTTTCTATGTTACAAAACAAAATAGGACAAACTATTTGATAGGTGGGACCTATTGTCAATCCAAAAATTGAATACAAAATGTACTAAAAAAATGAATACAAAATAGGTAGGGATACTTCTGACAGTTTATGATAAAGAAGTGGTCAAAGACTTATAATTACGATCAACATTTGGTCAACAACTGTTAGAAAATTTTTGGAATTTCACTTAAAAAGTCAATAGTGTGCGTGTACAATCAACCAAAAAATAAGTATCTTATTTACTTGTGTTAGGGAAGACGTAGTTTTTCACTTATTGTAGAAGAAGTATGATTTCAACTTGAATTTGTTAACATTAATTACATTGCCAAGTTATGAATGAGAAATACCACTCTCCCTCTCTTGTTCCACAATCTCTCTTTCTCTCCACTTTTAAGTTTCTTTCATAGCACAATATACAGCCAAACTGATGTACTTTTGCAAGCTGTCTGTCCTAAGCATTTGATACATGGTTATGTTGTCATAATTTAATTGGTTGATCAAAATCAAGATTTACCTATAAATATTATAGGCACTTACTATATGTAAATTTCAGTCATTCCTTTTGAATGAGAAATACCACTCTCCCTCTCTTGTTCCACAATCCCTCTTTCTCTACACTTATAAGTTTCTTTCATAGCACAATATATAGCCATACTGTACTTTTGCAAGCTGTCTGTCCTAAGCATTTGATACAATATACAGCCAAATTATAGCCAGATGCTTTTACTGTGTTTTGGACGTGAGATTCAATAAATTATTATTTGAATGAAACTTACACAGATATATTTCAGAAAGTTAAGGACTACTATTTCTATTCTGTGCTACCCAATACAAATTCAAATACTCTAATAAAAGTTAACAGGTACAGCAGATTTTGTTGATCAAACAAGAAGAAACAAATTCTGGACTCAGGAAAGTAGGACAACTATGGCCCTGGTGATCAAAACTTAGCAAAATGGGAATGCTACCTGGATGATTATATACCTATAGAACATGCCATCCATTCTTATTTTACAAAAAAATTGCAAATTTATTCCGATGAGCACATCAGAAATGGAGGTTTCTCCAATTTAATATATATCTATATCAGAAGAGCAGACACTTCCACTGAATAGAAAAGATGAAATTGAACAAAATCAAAAGTATGCTTTCCTTACGACAAGTTTCATTTCTTCTCTGGATTTTCTGATTTCTGAGGTCTGCATTCGGTGCAAGTGGTACATGCTGAAGGTGACAAGTTGTCCAAGAGGCTAATTCGCATAGTTTGCTGCTTCCCTTCATTTGCAGGAATGTGGAGAAGGGCATCCATTATTAAAATATCCCAGTCTCGTGGTTGGAGATATGAAGACCAGCCGTCATCTGTAAAAGGTATCCACACATTTACAATTTACAGGGAGGAATAGATAATTAAATTGCAGCTTAAAAGTTGAGGCCAAGAGAAAGCAGTTGAAATTTCAAAAAAAAAAAAAAAAAAAAAAAAAAGAAAGCTGTTGAAATAAGTTGGAAACAAGTATCTCCGATTAGCAAAAGCCAACCAATAATTTATTGAAACTGGGAGCATGATGTAAACGATCAACCTGAAGACCATAGAGAGAACACAAAACAGAAAATACAACACAAACCTCCGTTACAAACTGCCTTCAACTGGAAGACTCCATTGCCTTGTGGCCCAGATACAGGAAATGTGCAAGATACAGAATGCCTTTTGTGAGTTACTGCTAGAGATGCATTGTACCATGGGCCCTTCTGTATTGGTTCTCCAATAGCATCAATGATTGCCTGATTTTTACTAGCTTTCTCCATGGCTTTGCTGAAAAGTAATCAGGCAAATAATAAATTCAATAGGCAGCTCTCAAATTTCCAGACTAAATAAATTTATTAAGACATTGAGGAAACCTATAAGAGACTTTTTTTCTTTGAAGCAGAACAAGATTTTGTTTTTCAATAAAATAATTCAAGGAAACAAAGAATCAAAAACACCTAAACAGTTTTGAAGCAATGAATAAATGAAACGTGTCATCATACAACATTGAAGTTACTAAAATTGATACAAGAAGCTCTAAATTTCAATTTTCCCGTATGTTGTCTACAGAAATATGCATCTGATCAGTTCAGAATTCAGATAACTAAAAAGAATAGAACATTTTATATCTTCACTAATTTTAATCCAAGGGGATTCTTTTAGTGCATTTTATGCCTTCTGAAATAGAACAAGACTTGCGCCTACCAACAATTGCATCATTTATTCACTCCTACCTCAATGAAACCAACAAGATTAAGATTAAACAGCTAATTGACTTCTTTAACATATAATTGTGCTACATACGCAATAAGAAGAGATATCTACAATATTTGGATTTCAAAACCATGACTTCTTCAATTCTTGAGTCACCAAGTCTTGCGGTGATTAAGAACACAATGCGTGACATCACAATTTACAAGTTTCGAATACTCTATGGATGTTAGTGAAAATTATTTCTATGGTAGAAGCAAGTAAAATGATGTGCTGCGGAGGCCTAGTAACTGGCCACCGAATGTTCTTCATTCATCAAGAACCTTACTAGCTTGGGCTAGTTTTTTGGCATCTGTTATGATCTGCCAAGTATAAAATGAGTACCTTTCGGCTAGACAGGGTACTTGCAAAATATTTGCCCATTATCTCAGAGAAGTTTTCCCATACCAGCACCAGAATGGTTTGTTTAAGTATCCTACTTTTTCCATATGTAAAGTGACTTAAAATGCTACAATCAAGGTGTCATTGTCAACATGAGGTATTCTCCATTTAAAAAAATAATCTAACTAGCAATTACTAATAATTTCTACAAGCAAAACTATAAACTAAACACCAAGGGATGTCAAAAAAAAAAAAAAACCCGACCCTGCCTTGACCCCACCCCCACCCACTTGTAGTCCGTTAACTAATATCAGAGCCCTTCATCTCCCACCAATGACCTTTGTCTAGTGATATAAACAGATAAGTGTTCACACTCAATGTGTCAAGCATATCATATCAATAATGATTTTTAAGAATGAATGAAGTTTAAATTGAAGTGGCATCCAATATTGATAAACTTCACACTTCTATCACAATCCTATGCAACAAAGAAGCTTACAAGGAGATTCATCTCTTCTTTAATACAGCATATATGTTGTAAGTTTGATGAACAAAATTGCAATTCCACAACTGTATCACATATAAATCGGACATTTCAAAAATTCCACTTAATGGAGTTCCAAAGACGGGTTTCAACAAGAAACAATACACATTTTGTGAATCAAAGAGCATTAAATAAAATCCAACGGCCATAACAAATAGAATCAAGGGGAACGTTCTTACAAATGAAGGGCTTAATGAGGTGTAATGTCTGGAACATAATACGCAACATTTTTTCTTTTTTCGGATGTACAGAAACAAGCAACATGTTTTTCGGACGCACTTTAGCAAGCAACATTCTCTTTATTGTAAAAACTACAAATTCCATATAAATTAGCGGCAGTCCCAAAAAACAAACAAAAAAAACAAAAAACATACCTACTACAGCCATGATAAATAAGAAGATCATCAAGGGCACTAAGAGCAACACCACCCGTAACGGTGATCAAGACAAAAGACACCGCCTTACGACCGATCGATTGGCCCTTTTCTTCGTCCACAGACTTAGCTGCTGAACTGCACAACAAATCAATTTTATTATGAGCAAACAATATGTCATTCAAAATAACAAAGGAGACGGTTGAAAATGTGGTGATACCTGGAAAGCTTAGAAGTTGGAGAGCTCTTGAAGAAAGAACCCAACCTCCTCGCTAGCATTTTTCTCTCTTTCTTTTTTCTTCTATGAAAATTTGTTGGATTCGTTTACTAGGGTCTGTGTGTCGACTGCGCGTGGGGTTGGGACTTTGTGTCTCAGTATTGATCTCACATCTGCCATTCTATTGATGCAGCCCATCATTTAAGGCCCAACATAAGCCCACTAACGTATTTGTAAACTAATGTTTGGCTTGTTTCTTGTTTCTTCCAAGGTTAGTCCTGATTAACAAACAGAGCTTGCCAGTGACTAAGTGCACAATCCCAGGTTTTGTTAAGATTTATAGCATTAGATTTTAGTGTTTCGTCAATCTAAGGGCTGAAATTTCTTTATCTTTAATACTCTTTGATTAAAACAAAATCAGAAACTAAATACTAGAATTGTATCCATCTAATCATTAATGTTTGAGTTTTTTTTTAATATCATTTACAACGACAACGGTATAAATCTAGAATATTATCAAAACTGAATGAACGCTCTATACCACAAAGCCATATTAGATGATGGTATAATGTGTTGAATTTTTATTAGGAAAATTTCAATATGCACATTTAAAATTAATGGCATCCTCTAACTTTTGAATAAGTATTCTCTACCATTTTTTTTGGTTAAATTTTTGATAATTTATTAATACATCAGCATAAAATATAATGAACGGTTAAGATTGTTATATTTTTTTTCTCTTTTATATCATTCAAACTTAAATTTCTTTTATAAAAATGTAAAGTGAAAATCATACTGAAATGAAATTATTATGTGGATTTTATGAAACTTAGGTTTCACATTTATCAAGCATAAAAAATAACCAAGTTTGAAAGCAAATGATAATTGAAGGCAGAAAATGAGCTTCCAAGTAATGTTGAAACTGCAGAGTTAAAAATATATATATAAATAAAAAATAAATAAAAAGCGACTAAAATAGTCAGCCATTGAACTAGTGAAGTAGATATCAAAAGTTCAAAACACACTTTCATCTCTTCTGCCTAGTTGGCTATTTCACAACTCTCTGTAAAATGTTCTGTACTGTATATACAACTTTATATAAAATCAGTTTCTTCTAACCAGTTTCGGATACAAGATCATTTCCCATGATTCTGGTACATATATTGCACAGTTCTCCATCATACTTCATTAACAAAAACTGCACATGATCTCGAATGACAGTCCAAGCGAGTCATCTGCTTTGTCCCTCTTTTCAAGAGCTTTTGTTTAAATTGCAGCTCTATCTTAGTAATGTCTATCCAGTTCTGACTATTCTACATAACTTTACAAGGCAACCACGGAAGTTCGAATTTCCCCGACCATGTAGTATGAATTAAATGGTTAAAGATATGAAACAACTGCCATCAGCATAAAGTCTACCATGAACCTAGCCTCTCTCGTCGCCTACCCAGTTGTTCTTCTCCTTTGGTCCGGTAGGTCCTTCCTCCCCATAAAGCTCTACTGGGAACTTGTTAAATATGTTCTCTACTGAATACCGAAACATTACAGGCAAACGCTTGATTAGCTTATCCAGCTCAGTTCTGGAATCATATACAATTTTCGGACCCCACTCTCTCATAAACTGAAGCCAGCAAGGCTCAGAAACAACCCCGTCTCCAAGATATTCTGCAGCAACAAGTTCACAATGAATGCTCGAATCCAAATATAAATTGCTACGGAAAGCGTCATTTCTAATTCCAATCCCTAGTTTGTCAGACCCTTGAATATAGGTACCAGGATGAGAAAAGATCGCATGTCCACTTTTTGAGGAGTAAACAATAGCTTTGTTTCCCTCTATATATTCCAAATCATATGCATCGACCCATTCACCGCCGCTATGCTGTGAGAAGTATATACTCCACAGCTCTCCAGTAAAGTTGCAAATACGAAGAGTGAAATGCTCCCAGTCACCCACATGCTGGCCAATCTTGCTAAGTGCAATGTTCATGATTCCAACTTTGAGAGTGGCTGGTCCATTGAAGGGACAGAAAACCCACATTGCAATATCAGTGAAAGTCCCACCAAGAGCAGGTTTCACATGACCGTAAAGCTTTGCGCTTGCCAAGTTTCCACATTTGACCTCGTTCCTTCGATCATCACTCGGCAAGTCTAACCAGAACTCCCCATCATTTGTCCCGCCACCTGGCAAATTTGAGCCAAGAGAATCAATGGCCTCACCAATCACATCCCCAGTTTTGTACAATAGTGCTCCATTTTGGAAGAACCACGAAACAGAAGATGGCAAATAGACCTCGTCGGGATGAAAGAAAACAGTCGGTCCATAGTGCTTAATGAGTGCATGAATTTGATCATGGTTTGGCATTGCATGTAGCCTTGGATCTAAATTCTTCAGGCATGCAATATTAAGCTCTTCTCCAGTGATCCAGTAGCTACTGCAAAAAAATGTCCCCATGGAAACACCTCTACCCTGCATTCCCCGATGACAAGGTCTCATGCTCCAAACCCTAAATGGGAAACTTGATAATTTAGAAGTGGTATCAAGTATAAGGCGGTGAGGTTCACATTTATCTGTCAGGTCGGCACGAATGCATCTAACTTCATCCAGATCAGGTTTCCTGGCAATTTTGGTAACCAAAAAGCCCAAGGACTTGTAGCCCTCAGGAGGCTGCGGCATCCAGAAGAAACCGCGTCCTTCATAGTTTCCCTCACTCTCTTCATCTGAACTCCAAACTAAAGTAAAATCTAGGGGCTTGCAGAGAGCAAGTGACTTAACAGAACTAGAAACATGAGCAGCTTCTGGCTCAGAAGCCACCTCCCTAGCCACAAGAAGAAAGCCTCTTAAAGGGCGATCGTTAAATTGGCAATAGTGACCAAGGCTATTAAACCCATCAGGGATTCCCACTGGTTTATAAAATGAAACGCCATTCCTACTATCCTGTGATAGATTGCAGCTCCAAATGAACTGAAACTTAGAAATTTTATAAACTTCTATTTCCCCAAGATTTATTCTTCCTGAAGCAAATCCTTCACCTGAGAAATAATCATACAATTAATTAAAATGTAAAATGTGATACCAAGGTGCCCAAAACCAAATGAGAATTCATAATACAGGGGAAACTCTTTACAGCAGTTCATCTAATTGACGTTACTTTAAAAGACACAGTATTTAAAATTATAAAAGAATTTGTAGGCTATAAACAATAGACTACACATTACACGAGATGAAATGCTTAATCAGGTAACAGCTACCCCAAAATGTACGAAACAAAGAAAAATACAAGCAAGAAGAGAGAGGGGGGAGAGGCTACTGAAATATTTGAATCCATCAGTCTCAAGTGATCAGATACATTCTATCAAATAAGAACACAAAAATTAAGTAACAGATTGGCAACAAAAATGCTAAATATAAAATCTTCTAAAGTCACCTATCTCTAAATGCTATGACCAAGGAAATTAATGACAATTGGAGCACAAAACCATACAAACAAACGAAATGGAAAATAATTTCAAATTGGCATCATTAACCAAGGCCTACAATTGCAAGACGTTACATAATTCTTTCACCTAGTAAACTAGTAGAAATATTGGCAAGTTCGTGGTATGCAGCTAAATGACAAAATAAGCACATGCATTTGAATTATCGAGAAATATCTAGACAAATTCCGTAAATAAAAGAAACAACATTGATGCTTAGAGAACCCACAAACGAAATGCGAAATCCAATAACCCACATGCGAATTGGCAAGAAAAAGATGAGAAACCTGGAGGCCAATGAGGAAGAGGAGCAGGGAGGGAGAAGGTGTGTGGCTCAATGGGTGGAGAATCGGTGAGACTGCTCCAATTAAAGCATTTGCACCCTGACATTTTGCTTCTCGATCAAAATCAAATTGAAGGCTTTTGGTGTCCTCAGGCACGGAAATTGAGTCTCGTCTGGAACATGATTCCCCTAAGTGGCGGCCACATTTGACAGAAAGATCACGAATGCCATCTCCATTTGTCGCGGGACCCTCTCCCACTATTCATCAATCATCACCTTCGTGGCTTTTTTATTTCGTTCTTCAAGAAAACAAATCTTAATATAATGTACGAATTATTTATTAAAACAATACGTATATATCTTGAAGAATTTCATATAATATTTGAAGTAATTTCATGAAAATATTGAAAATCGTCTCATAAATGTTAAACCTAAATATAAATCTAAAACTAAACAAATAGAGTTATTATTTTATTTTTTTAAAGTACTGAGATGAATTCAGAAAACAACTAAGATCTAATTGATAGAATTCTAATGACATGATCTGAATAAATAATTCTCATACTACTAAAAGTACCCACACTATGGTGAAAAATAACTTATACACAGAAAAAAATCTCACATTTATTAAGTAAATTATGTAAATATACAAGCACGTAGTAAAACTAATGTTTCAAATGTTTAATACTATGTGTCTAGTGGTAGCATTTGTTTTTTTAATTCTCTCTTCAATATCCATCCATCTAACATCTACTCCTCAAGATGTTAACACATACTCATATAATGTTTTTGCAACATTGAGGAACCAACAAACAAGGGGGGGAAAAAAGATAGAATGTTTTCAAGTTTGTATAAATTTTCTATAATCGAAAGAGCCGTAAAACTACTATCCAGGGCTAGGATCCTTTTCTAGACTTTTTATATCAAACCACACATTAGCGTAAAAAATTAAAAATAATAAATAATGAAGATTGTTAGAATTTTATTATACAAGTGCTTCATTCAAATTGAAACTCTCTTTACTAAAAATCGAGGTAAAAAAATATAAAGTGAGAATCCCTATGAATCAGTATAGTTTTATCTTTAATTATTTTTTAAATTAATTAATAAAAATAAAAAATTACATTTTAGATGGAAAGGGGTAGTATAAAATCCATCTCCGCCCCGCAACTACTATAAGTTTTACTATTTGCCTTTATCCTCACCAAATTAAAATGCATCCTCATATTCTAGAAATATAGATAGCCCGAGTCATTTTATCATCTCTAAATGGGAGAGAATGAGATAATAAAACCCGAAAAAGATAAAACTTGAGATTAACAATATACTGTTATAAAATTGTTTTAATTAGAGTTGGTATCAACCACAAGATTAATCCAATAAATGAAAAGTGGTTCAAATATAATTATTATAAAGGGCGTTTGCATGTAAGAATTGTTGGGCATCGATAATAACGGGATCTCTTAGCACGTAAAAGTTCAAATTTTTTTTTTCTGAAAAAAAAAAAAAAAACTAAATCTGAGGCAAATACAACAAAATAGTAGTTGTAAGCTATTGCGTCAAATAAGCTCGTCACACTGTAACGCAAAGTTGTTTTGTGTTTGAATACTCAAACCATTGAATTTTGACAATCAAAAATCAAAATTGCTGGAAGAGAAAAAAAATGTACAAATTCCCATATCTCATAAACTGATAAAAAATAAAAAAAAAAAATAAAAAAAAGGGCAGTATTCCAATTCCCCAAATATGTGGAAAGTGTGCTGCAATGGTTGAAAACAAAAGACATGGACACGTGTACGGTGGAGTTAGTGGCAACTGAGACCTGCAAACCTGGCAAAACACGTGGTCATGTTCTGTCCCAATTATTCCACAGCACCGAACGTGAACCAGAACCTGTTATGTTACTAAATACAACGGTGCAAACCAATGACCAAGTAGCTGGAACTTCTAAGTATCAAGTTGTGTTCAAGTTCAGCGTTTGATTTTTCAAAGTCAGACGGCAAAAAGCCAAGTAGTAGAATTCAACGGAGGTTATGCTTCGCTGGTTAACAAATATGAAATTTCATTGAGAGTTGCCTACCTGAGAGTTATACAGCTAATACACAAGACAACAAGTTGATATTTGCTTCCCTCCATCTACATCATCAATTAAACCTCTCACCACCACACAATTTCACTACATGTATTTGGGAAATTGACTACAAAACAAATCTAATTTTCCATGCTTTAGACATTTTTCATGCTTCATTTTCTTCTCTCATACATATATACAGGATTCTGTACGTGGGTTGTGAAGTTAGAATTCTGAGATTCTAATAATTTGATAATCATTTCATCATAGGGTGGCTCAAGTCAACCGCCATTGAAGATCTTTAACCAACTATTTTTCATCTCGAAGGGGTAGGTGGTTTTTTTGTTCTTTTTTATGTATATATTTTATAAGTATAATCAAGTGTATTTGGCTTTTATATACTGAAAAGACATATTTTTTTATAAGTATATCAAGTGTATTTGGCTTTTATATACTGAAAAGACATATTTTGCCATAGTTAAAAATATCAAAACTATTTTGGTTATATCATATCAGAAGCAACAGCCGCCACAGAAGAAAAAGATGCTGCTAAGAAGCTCCTCAACACCGGTTCTGGGTTCTCTCCTTTCGTCCTTCTCAGACAGCCCCAACAACAACAATATTCACCATGAAAGCAGCACTGCAGCCAAGTATCACAACCACCTCCTACCAACCAATAATGCTCATCACAGCCACAACAAACGCTCATTTGGGTATCTCAACTTCCATCGGGTGTCTTGCAACTCGTCTCCTATGTCTCCTTCCATTGGTGATCTTTCGGATTCGAATAAAGGCTTTCGTCGAGCTCATTCTGAGGGAAACTTGGAAGGATTAGCCTATGCTTCTTGCAACAACAAGACTAGTAGTGAAGATTTCAGCCAGTCCAACAAGTTTTCAGGGAGGAACAAGTGTTCGATGCCGCAAACAATACCGTCTTTCTCGTTTTGTAACCTGCGAAGCATGCGTGAAGAAGAAGAAGAAGAAGAAGAGAGCAATATAGAAGATGAGGAAGAAAGACAAGATTTGGAGGAGGAGAGAATTGAAAGAGGTAGAGAGAGGGTCATGCTTGCGCAAGGTGGTGAACTTGGTTTCAAAAATGAGAATGCTATTAGCATGGTTTTCAGTGAGGAGGTGAGAGTTGTCGATAAAATATGGACCACTGTTGGTGCTGATGGAGAGAAAGAGGTGTATCTTGCAAGAGGACTAGGCATTGATGGTGGTGGTGGTGGTGGTAGCAGTGGAGGAGGCAGTGGAGGGGAGTTTAATTGGGCAGGCTCCGGTGGGGACAACGGGGATAATCATGGGATAGAGGAGTACTACAAGAAAATGGTGGAGGAAAATCCAGGGAACCCATTGTTTCTGAGGAATTATGCTCAGTTTTTGTATCAGGTGAGTTATGTTCCTTCCATTTGACTACCTAAATATTCTGGATTCTGGATTTATTGAAGTTGGTAAACATCAATTGGTTACTGGCCTAATTTTGACAGACAAAGCAAGACCTTCATGGGGCTGAGGAGTATTACTCTAGAGCAATTTTGGCAGATCCTGGAGATGGTGAAATTCTGTCACAATATGCCAAGTTGGTGTGGGAGCTACATCATGACCAAGATAGAGCTTCTAACTACTTCGAAAGATCAATCCAAGCTGCTCCTGAAAATAGGTATGTCATTATCCAGTGTTTTCAAGACTGCCAACACCTTGTTCTGGGAACCTTCTTTCTTGTAGAATATGTACACATAGTTGAGCTAGACTTATTTGAGTTTGAAACTCTTGATTTACAGCCATGTTCAAGCAGCATATGCAGGCTTTCTCTGGGATATGGAGGAAGACGATGATGAATGTCCTGCACCAAATGATCTCAACTCTTTGCCATCACAATTTCACGGAGGAGCTTTAACTTCTCTAGGTGCTTAATTCTGCTAGTTCGCAGAGAGGGGTCTCATACTGAAAATTAGTTGGAATGACAGGGCAGTCTCATCCTATTGTATGTGCCATACATGCACCAAATTTTGGTCTATGATTTTTAAGCTGTACAGATATTTACCTGTTTAGACTCAGTTTTCTGAATGAATAAAGTTTCAGTTAGGGGTTAGTCCTCCCTAGTGGAAAAGAAAATCAGTTTGACCATACTCATTAAATCAAGAATAGGGAACAAGAAAAAACATAAATTAAAAAGGAAGGAACACAGTTAAAGTTTAAAAAAGGCTGGCTATATACTAAATTAAAAGCAACTCATCACATTCTTTGGCAACTAGAGGCTCAAAATCCCAAAACTATCCCACTTGAATTGCATGATAAAAACCATTCAAGGGGAGAGAATATGCTCATCAGTAACAGCAGTATATAATAAATTAAACAGAACAAAATGTCTCTCAACACTCCACAAAATGGAACACCCCATAAAGTACATATATTTTTACTAAACCACGGCAAGTAAACGTTCAACCAGGAAACAGTAAACTGTCAACCTCAGATCAAAAAACCCAAGTCTGATACCCTGAATGTGTTTGCCTGTTTGTACTTGGTTTCGAAAAAAACTCATTATAAGCCTCGCTGATAGTAACCATTGCCTCTCGGTCTGCTGTACTCGCCACCATCTTGGGCACTTCCCCTGCCCAATCCACGACCACCAAAGCGTCCCCTGGAGGCTTCTGTTTGGTAATTGCCTCTGCCTCTTCCCCTCCCTAGTCAAATCATAGCCATCAAAATGTCATTAATACCACAATAAAATATGCAAGCGCACCTTCATTTCTATGACATAAAGAAAGATTATTTGAATATAATATGCCCCTTTGTAAAATTAAATGCTACATACAAAATCTTCAATTAGGAAATATACCAAATATAGATTAATGATACATAGAACAAACTGATGAATGCACGTTCATAGTAGGAATTTTCATCAATGATAACCTCCAAATCACTTAGGCTGCCACATTTCAATTTGAATTTTGATGCAAGGATGGCTTTTCATGGTTCTTTCATTATAGCCTAAGCCTAATCGAACAGAGGTATACAAATAAAAACTATAAAGGACTGTTTCCCAGAGTCTAAAAAAAGATGATGATTCCAAGCTTGCCCTGCATAGCTGTATCAAAGTGAGACTCCCAAGACCAACTACCCTATACGAAATAGTTCTTAAGTTGAACAAGTATCAGATGTTTATACATGCTATTGTACAAAGAACGAATCTCAACTACACTAATTCTAAACATTTCACAAAGATTCAATACCAGTTCTGTGATTTCTAACATAAAGACAATCATGAAACTTTATCAGGCTAGAAGATTTTGGATGTATTAATTCAAAGGACATAATAAAATTTTAGCCAGTAAATAGGTAAAAAGGACTAACATATTGAGCCTTACCAACTTTTAGGATTACGGAGATATTAAACTAAAACATATAATAAGATTTTAACAGCTAAAGAATTATGAAAGACTAAAGCATCAAGCCACATACTTCCTCCTCGAGAGGTACCGCTGCTGTTTGGTCTCCGCTCCTCAATGAAGACTTGCCTTCCAGCCAACTGTATCGGAGATGCCTACAGGAAGGACAAAACAAAGTCAGGCTAATAACATCTACAGATTCCACCAATACATATGTAGACATCAAAGAATGTAGCAGATGTAAGGACATTGCCCTATAAACAGGTGCATATATCATTTCTTTGAAGCAGCATATGGCCTACCCCACAAACATACAAATCTTACAATGGTCTTACAAGTTACAATTTCAGCAAAAGAAGGCAATCTCATATATTACTATTTTTTTCTTCTCTTCCTATCTATACAAAGCTTTTGTAGATGGTTGGCTGTCAACCCAAATCTTTCCATGACAAAAAATCATCAGATTATAAGTTCGGAATTATTAAAGCTTAAGCAAATCAGCTGCCAAGGGATCAAGCACAGGAAGTAACAAAATCACTATGATTTAACCAGATCATATGTATAGGTTGACAAACAGTATGAGCAGGATGAATGTCATATATTTGAAAATAATCTTAAAATGACTAAAATCATACCTGGATTGCATTTTGAACACCAGAGATGTCTTCAAACTCCACAAATGCATAGCAAACACCAACAACATCCTGTACACAAAAATTAGTACTTCAGCTTCCCTTCATATAACAGACAAACAATGAATTACAAGTGAAGAAAGAAATTTACCTTACGGTTCCTAATGAACACACCATCAGGCTTGATTCTGCCAAAGTTTATAAACTCCTGCTCAATTTCAGCAGCAGTAACAGTAGAAGGCAGGTTTCTCACATAGACAGACTTTACTTCACCTGAAAGAATGAATTTGCTACATTTAGCAAGACTCGAAGATACAAACACCTAACTCCTAAACACACTAAAACGTTGAAGTGAATTGCAACAAGTTAACCTTCTCAAACTTTTGAAACAATCAAAAAGCAAGTACTCAAAAATGGATTAATATTTAATACCAATCAGCCTGCATATGAACAGAAGAAACTCACAAATATGATGTAACATCAATGCCCTAAATAATCTATGTCAAAGAGATCTCCTGTGTTATATAAGTCATATCCGTAGCACACATCTATCCTATAAGATTCAGGGATTAAAATTAAAAATAAATAAAATAAAATAAAAAAAGACAAATTTATGTATGTTTAAAGACAATAATACCCCTAAAACCTTTAAGTTTGACTAATGGTCAATTGATGAACTGACCAAATTTATTTATTTCCTAAAACATCAGGGACCACACATCAAGTTTCGTAAAACGTTGTTAAAATTTAAACATTTAACAGTGGCACACAAATCTCCAAACTTCAAAACCATGACGAAGTTCTCAAAAGGTCAGTATCATTGTCACAAAAATGCTGACAAATCCAAATTTCCGAGCCAAGTCTGTAATTGTTGGTATTCATTCCTAGGCAGGGCCAATAGATACAGCCAACAAAGCCACAATGATGCCCTAGCTTCTCCATTGGTGGAATATGAGATGCAGATCATTTTGGGAAACAGGAAATTACCTTCTTCAAAAGAGAAGCTTTCCTCTGCTGCTTCAAATCCAGAATCTGGAACATAAGATGAATGACTAGATTCAGGCGCATATGACGAAGCATAGTTTGATTGTTGGTTTGTTGGCGCTGGTATTTGATTCCAGTCTGAAACAGCAGGGGCACTTTTTTTGCTGGATGGCTGAGGAGCAACTGATGATGCATGCTGGTCCTTAGCTACTCGTAACTACCATGTTTTCATCATATGCAACAAGAGATAAAAGTAGACAATTAATACCACTTTAAAGCACATTTTACTGACTAGACAGGGAAAAAGAAAATCAATAAGTAGATCCCATTCTGCCATGTTGTGTCTGGCAGGTAATATACTATAATACTACTTGTATCACATATCCCTCCCCTGGCATAAAAGACAATACTCCCCAACATCATCGATTAACCTATGCCAAATATGAAATTACTTTCCTAATTCCATAAAAGACCTTACAAATACAGATTTTCCATCATAAAGAACCTGAAGTTATTCATTCAATCAGTAAAGATTGAGCAGAACATTTTCCCCTCAATTAATAGATAAAACATTTTTTCACTTACTTTAGGTCATTACTGAGCAGATTCTAACAAATGAAAGCATATACGATATTGCAAATCAACCAGAATAAATTACCAACAAAAAGCAGAAATTAAACTTGCACATGCAACAAAAGTGGAATAGGCAAAAATGATTTATACACATCTTTTTATAACTTCTATTTATTACCACTTCCCTACGCTAACCTTTTTTTTTTTTTTTTTTTTCCTAATAAAAAATGTTTAAGGTGGTGTTAGTAAGATGCTATTATAATTTACATATAAGCATACATGCCTCGCCAGTCAAGAAAAAAAAGTTGCAAACTCAAGCATACAAGAGAGGGGAGAGGAGAGAGAGAGAGAGAGAGTAGTAGGAGCGTACAATGGAAGCATAAGTTTTCTTTGAAGGCTCGCCCACAGGTTCATCCAGAGCAGCAACTGGTGGATTGTGCACAGTATGCAGATCATTTTGAACAGGAGCAGGAGCTTCTTCAACAGGAGTTTCTTCCACCACAACTTCAGTTTCAGGTTCTTCTTGTTGCTCTTGCTCTGGGAGACTGTACTTGTCAACAGGATCATCTTCAATATGAACTGAGTTCACATATTCTCTGGCCTCTTCTTCCAAACCATAATCAGAAACTGTGAGAATCAACGAGTTAGACCAAATGCAAACAATCTTCCACAATATGATTACGGGTATAATCAGTTGGCAATTGTGGAAAGAAACATTAAAGCAGTTTCATATTGTAAGGCAATAATTAGTAGTTAATAACTGGAATGTCAACAGCCCTGCAAAGAAGCAAAGTGGAGAAACTAAGGTGGTTTTGGATCTTGTTCAGTTCTAAGCAGTAACCCACCAATCCACCACATACCCCACTGCCCCATCAAATGATAAAATAAAACAAAGTAACCGATAAACGGCATGCACACATTCACAGACCCAGTTGCACACTGCTCATACAGTCACACAAATGAGTAGATAGACCAAATGCATACATATATGCACAAGTAAAACAAAAAAAAAATTACTTGCTCATGCCATTGACAGCTTACTAATGAAAGGGCATCAAATCACTTTAGGTAAAGAATATGACATGGCATGCAACTGCAATACAACTGTCCCAGGCAGTTGCATATATACATAGAGAGACTTAATCATTGAATGCATCAGAAAAGGCTGCTGTCAAGTGCAATACAATTGGACTTAGCTAGGTTGATTATTAAAAAAAAAAAAAAAAAAATGGTTGACTAATAGGTTTCGGCTAAGTTGAAATTTCCATACTAGAACTTAAAAACCCTACAGCCAATTAACATGAGTATTTGCAGTTATTACAAAGTACCACATACACAGCCTTCTTCAATATCACATTTCAAAATTTACTTAATTCCAATTACAAATGATATTCTTTTACCTGGTTGTTCGGGAAGAGCGCTAGATGCATTTAATTGATCATCAAATCTGTTTTCCGATAAAACAGGAGTAGGATGCTCATAAATAGCTTCATCCTCAATGAACTGAAAGATATCATTGAGAACAAAATAACCCTTCTCCTGAGGAGCAAGGAAAAAGGTCTGCACAAACTTCCTTCTGCCACCAAAATCCTTGGTCTTCACAGAACCTGAAACCATCACCAAAACACCTCCATTCCAAGAACCAAGAGAATTTATTGTCTTGATCTCTATCGCAGTAAAATTTAGTGACACCACGAGTGTATGAATTTGCTGTAGATGAAAAATTATACAATAAATAAAATGGCTAACAGAATAAGTATTAGCAATAATTAGATAAATAAACCGATTAAGGAAGGGAACGAGCCTAATTAGCACAAGTTAAAATTTATAGAAATAAATAAAGAGAGCTGCAATGCCTAACCTAAAGCAGAGAGGATTCACAAGTCAAAATTCAGAATATATAAAAGACTACCATGCCTAATCATCAGACTATCATCAAACTAGCAAAAGCCAGTATTTAAACCGATTATTACAAAATCACCACAAGAAAAAAGTTACAAGTTTCTCAAACAAAAATAAATTACAAATGACACACTATCTGCGATCCACAAATCAACAGACTATTAGGAAGAGGGCAGAGTGCCATCCAATCTGTGGTGCCAAGATACCTTTTCCATAGCTAGTAACTCTTTTTTCATTAAAAAAAAAAAATCTCAACTTTTAATTATTGTTTATGTCTCTGAATTGACTAACTAATGATTGAATCAAGTATAAATCTCAAAACCGAACCAAACAGATACACGCAGCCACAACAAACAAAACTCACTCAAAAACTACAAAAAATAATAACAATGATGATACAGTTTCTCAACAAAGGAATACAAAAGTAGTGGCATGTATACAGACTTAAATAATTATAAAAAAAAAAAAAAAGAAGTACCAGCATATCAGAAGCAGTCTCAGTGGCATCCCCGTCAATCCGAATCATTGTGCTGGCATCTGAGTAGAACTGGTGCACGAGATCGGGCTGTTGCTGAAGAACCTGATAATACTGTCCAACAAAGTACGATCCAACCTAGCAAAACGTCATCACAAACATCAACATAACAAAACCAAACATAATATAGATAAACACATAAGAAGAGAGAGATCGGTCACCTGGACAGGTCCTGGATAAGTGGCGGCCATTATTGATTAGTTGACAACAAAAGCATGCACCAACTTTAGTGACCCTCTTGAAGGTGTGATCGGACTGACTCACAGATCCTTCACTAGCTTGCAAAACCCTAGGGTTTATCAACAAACTTAATGATAATATTATTATTATTATTTTTGGGTTGTGGGTGCTCTTCGTTTTTTTTTTTTTTTTTTAACCAAAAGAAAATAACAATAAAGAGAACGAGAATGAGATAGAGGAGGTAGAGACGGAGAGTGTTTGGACGTGTAGATCTGCAGAGAGAGAGAGAGAGAGAGAGAGAGACGATGGTTCGTATAATCCACAGAATTTTGTTATTTTTTTGGCTATGCGGCGTTTTTATTCGATAATAAGATACTACATTTACTGGGGATTACCGCACGAAATCATAGCTGTCCATTCATTGTATAGAGGCCTTCTTTTGGTAAAATTACGCTTCCTTATTATCATTTTTTTGGTGATTTTCTTCTTTTTTGTTTAGTAATGGCAATGACCAGTCTGCTCACTGGATTTGGTTACTATAAATAAAAATTGAGAATTTAACATTTATCAAAATGAAAAGAAATTTATGAAGAATTGTGGAGCGGGATCAGTGAAGTGATGAAAATGCAGCCCCCACTCATGCAAGCCATGCCACCCCACTATACAAATGAGATTCTTTTCCCCATGCATATAAGTTACTCTGCCCCTCTGGCCAAACTCAATGTAGGTTGTTTTCTCTTGTTTTGGGAGCTGTTTCTCAAGTCCTGTCTCGAAATCATATTTCTATTGATCGTAACTATCTTTTAGGTTAAATACCAATAACCCAAAAAAATATATATGAAGAAGTTAAAAATAAATTTGTGAGCTTGTACCATCTTTCACCTTGATTTTATTTATAATTTTTTAAAAACAATATATTTGTAATTTTTTATGTAAAAATTGGAGATTAATGATGGAAAAATTGTTTATATTTCTAACTTGAACAAGAATTTTGAGGTAGAACGGTCAATGAAGGAGGCAAGTGTATGCGAGTAAACTAGTAGTGTAGCATTGCTCACTCACTCGGATTTCATTTTGATTGATTTGGTTTAGTTAATTCACATGTAATTTGATTGAAGCCAACCCAATTTGAGCGAAGACAATAGTAGAGACAATAAAAATACTCGATTTGAACTAAATCGACAAGGTTTCAATCCATTTAGAGCATTAATACTGGATTTCGTATTAGGGTTGGGTCAAAAGTGATTGACCCGATTTTTATCTTATCAACATGGGATAAAATGACCCCTTTAAACACATGGGATTGTTTTATCCCTTCATTGAAATTTGTTGTGGAACGTTATGATGGCATCAACAGTCGTAGAAGATTATTGGAAAATGATGTTGGTGACAATTATGGAGCCAAAAAATACGTAGATACTGATGCTCTTGTGAAGACATAAGTTGGAAATTGCTTCAACTATGTCGGTCTCATCGACAACTTAAAGGATGTATAGGTTTATGAGGGGCTCCAACTAGTGAAAATGAAAATGGGAGGCTTTAGGTCAATCTTGTGGATTGAGGGTTTGCCTTTAGGTCAATAAACCACTTCGATAGTTGGTCCATCATCGCTAGTGGGGTCATGTTTCTTAATTTTGACGGCGATAGAAAGAGTGGTGCTGTCGATAGAGTTGTGACCGTTGTTATCTTCTTAGGAGATTTGAGAGTCACGAGAGAGTTAGAAGTGGTGAGAGAAAGGAAGGTATTTGGTGGTGTTGTTAGTGTTGGTGAAGTTTCCAAAACATGTTGAGAGGGCTTATTGTGTTTTTGGATTCTACATATTCACCTTTCATATATATTTTTTTATTCAAAACTCGTAATAGATCAAACACAAGACAACACTAATTTTAGTCATATTTTATGTTGCTCCAAAGATGGAATATCTTTATAATTAAGCCAATCTAATCTCATATCTTAAAAATAGTTCAATCCTATTTTATTTTATGCACCAAATGAGCCTTAGTTTATTTTGATTTGATTGGATTACCACACTTGAATTGTACTATACACTGAAATGAATAAAATTGGATTAAATATAATAATATTATGTGTTTATTGCATCATCTGATAATATAATAAAATGAAATATTATACTTTAAAATATTTTTACTACCTCAAAATAAGTATTATTAAAAAAACGAAAGAAAAATGTTAACATAACCCAAGTTTGTGTGTTATAACGTAACCCATTACCCATCTCACACATAACCGACAATTGAAAGAATGTGACCACCCCTCTCCCTCCACTGCCGCCGACCCCAACACAGCTAAGACCTCTCCCTGCTCGGCGCCATCGACTTGCCGTTGTTCGTCACGGTGCTATCGCCACGCGAGGCGTCACTGTCCTGTCGCCAGTTGCGGTCGTTGCTGGTCTTGTCGTCAATCCCTAATTTAATTGGCGATGCTTGTTTTGTTTATTCTTTCAACTATCAACGCGTGAAAGGTTTAGTTGACGTGGTTTGATTTGTCGGGTGATTCAGATGAGTCTTGTGACTGATTCTCCAGTGCACTCGTCCAGCAGCGACGACTTTGCTGCTTTTCTTGATTCAGAGCTAAAGTCCAATTCTTCTGCCTCGTCGCCGGATGAAGAAGATGAAGATGAGGAGGAGTCAAAGGGTGAGGAAGCTGAGGATGACGATGAACATGCAGGGAAGATGTATTATATATTACTCGATGCTTTTTGGCTATATATCTTCTAGACTGTTATCAAGTGTGCTAAAATGAAGATAGATATTACTGTTACGTTTTATGTTATTCAACCTGCCCTTTGTGAATAGTTGTTTTCCTGCTTTTAGAAGGTTTGCTGAGCAATTATATATTAATACATTAGAAGTAAGGCCTCGTTTGGACTCCGTCTCTTCAAAGATGTTGGATTTGCTCGAAGACAGACTGGGATTCGTGAAATATGTTTACTTATATTATCCAAATTAATAGCTGTAGCTTATGGAGATGATATTGTTTTCTGTCTCAGAATTTTGTTGGCATAGAAGTTGATTTGCACTTCTCATAGCATGAATGTCTTTTAATTTTTCTTGGGGAACTCTTTCTGCTTTATTTATTTATTTATTTTTCTTATGAATGATATGATTTGTGGGACTACATATTCTTAAGTTTTAAAGAATTTTCATTTTTGTTTTTCTTTTAAGTAATATTGTACTAAGTGTTTGACATAAAATGCGTTCATTAGTTAATAGACCTTTTTCATTTGAGTTTGATATAATTCAAAATATTCTAGGTGAATTTTACTCAGATCTTTTTTTCTTCATAGAATGGTGAGCTATCCTGTTTTCCGGGAATAATTAGTCACTAATTGTGCAGTCAACTGTCATCTTAGCATTTTGATATTATTGCATTGAAGTGGATTATGTTTTGATACCTATGTTATATATTTAAGGTGCTTCTGGGTTTCTCAACTATATATATTTGTTTTCTTCATTTTTTTTTTTGGCATTTCATTTATTCATTCATCATGTAAAATAATTTTATAGGGTTAAGAGGTGCAAGGTGGAATTGTCAGAAAACATACAGGAACAAGGGTCAACCTCTCACGGAACACTAGAACATACAACAGGTAAAGTTTTCTTATTTTTTTGATGCTTTATTTGATGTTGTAGGCCTAGTGCTCGTCTATGACTCCCACTCAATGAACTGCTGGAGAGCCACGTGGTTAGCGTTAGATGACTCTGAAGGGTCTTAGACTTCCAACCTGCCCTTCTCAGGAGATACGACAGCAGCTGTCTAGTGATTTAGGAGTTCGTTGGTGCAACTTCATCTGTCAATTTTTATGTAAAAATTTGGTCTTAGGATATACGGTCAGAGTTATCTGTTTTGAATGCAGATGTTTAAGACTTTAAAGGAGTTTTACCATAGTTCAGTTGCCCAACATGTTTAGTTTTGATCTCATCATTCATTGGAGTAGGTGTTTGTATGTTGTTGCAGTTCATCTCTTAGTTGTTCAAAATAACATGTACCTTCACATCTCCTAAACACATTTGTTTTGGCCAAAGGAAGAATCTGTGAGTACATCCATGCATATTTGTGTTTGGTTTTAGGTTTTTCTTACCCTCATTTTGTTGGATTGAATTTTATAACACATAATATAATGCGCAGAAACGTCCTTGAAAATGGAGATATGTACACATCCGGGATCTTTTGGAGACATGTGCATCCTTTGTGGGCAAAGATTGGAAGAAGAATCAGGTGTAACATTTGGGTATATTCACAAGGTATACATTCTTTTAAATGACCAACAATTAGTTTTGTGGAATTTTGAATTGTGTTCAATGTCCATGTTAATCATTATGCAAGCCATGCATAAAACATTCTCCTTTCGCTTGTGACTGTGTGTATAAGGTGTGGGAAAAATCTGTACTTGTAGGGCCTAAGGCTTGCAAATGATGAAATTGTTCGCTTACGCAATACAGACATGAAGAGTTTGCTACGTCATAGAAAGCTTTACTTGGTTCTGGATCTTGATCACACACTACTCAATTCAACTCTACTTGCCCATTTGACTCCGGAGGAGGAATATCTGAAGAGCCAAGCTGATTCTCTGCAAGGTTGGTGCTAGTAGACTGTTAATGTGGTTTGGGTTTTGGTGTAAGTGTAATTGAGCATTTGGCTGAACCGCTGAAGGCTGCTATTGCTATTTTGTTTGGTACTTAATAGCTTGACATATCTTACAAAGAAAAATTAGTTTGGCATGGACTTACAAACTTTGAATTTTGTTTGATACAACATAGTGAAAAGGCTACAATTAAACGGTTAATCACACAATCAAATCCAGAAGAAAAATAGATTGCATTGACCAAAAGAATAGTTTGGTTGCAGCAATTGTTGTGGATAATGTAGTTACCTTTAGTCAAGATACAAATGTTTCAATGAAATTGTAGTGGGCAGCATAAAATTTGATAGAGGCTCTCGTTAAATTGTTTAGATATTACATTTGCCTGTACTTTCATCTTAGTTCATTGCTTGCACTGAAGTTTTGTCTGATCTGCTTGTAATCATATTATTTCCTTTATAATTTTTGAAATTGATAATTTTCTTAGACATTCTGGACCTTTGGTGACTATTTTTCCTTGTTTCTCTATGGATTTAAATATCGTGATGCAAATAGATGTTTCAAAAGGCAACCTCTTCATGTTAGAATTTATGCATATGATGACCAAATTGAGGCCCTTTGTTCGCACGTTTTTGAAAGAAGCAAGTGAAATGTTCGAGATGTACATATACACAATGGGTGACAGACCGTATGCATTAGAAATGGCTAGGCTGCTTGATCCCAACAAGGAGTACTTCAATGCTAAAGTAATTTCACGAGATGATGGCACTCAAAGACATCAAAAGGGTCTTGATGTGGTGCTGGGGCAAGAAAGTGCTGTTCTGATCCTTGATGATACAGAAAGTGTAAGTGCATTTCTAACCAACCTTTTCATTTTGCATTTCTAACCAACTTTGTGGGAGCCTGACTAATGCATTTTTGCACTCTGGCAATATCAACCTTCAACCATATATTTTATTCCTTTTCATGGGAGTTTTGGCAGGCGGCTCAATTTTATTGCAAATACTAAATCATATACATTGGTGATGAAAAAATGGTTTGCCTTCATTTTCTAAGAACATGCTGTCCTTCTGAAAGAATATTTGAAGATGAACACCTTTTGTTTTGACCTCCAATATTTCAGGCATGGGCAAAGCATAAGGACAATTTGATACTGATGGAAAGATATCATTTCTTTGCTTCAAGTTGCCACCAATTTGGCTATAACTGTAAATCTCTGTCAGAGTTGAAGAATGATGAAAGTGAGCCTCACGGATCACTTGCATCTGTTCTTAGAGTTCTTAAGCAAGTCCACAGTATGTTCTTTGATGTATGTCCCTCTTCCTCTAACTTCATTGATAAAAACAGATCGCTTGCTTTGTGTGCTTCACTCTGTTGATTGGGTACCTTTGTCTAGGCACTCGGAGGTGATCTTCCTGGCAGGGATGTGAGACAGGTAGATTTTCTTAAAAATAATCGAACATGACTTACATAACGTGGATTTAATGCATTCCATTCATTCTTGTCAAAATTGTTATTTAGCATTGTCTATTCTTTTTCCTTCCCTATTCTATGTCATATTGCCTTGTAGAGAACTCCATGCAGTTGTAGGACCTTAGATATTCATCACCGTTTTGCTCTGCAGGTGTTGAAAATGGTCCGCAAGGAAGTCTTGAAGGATTGTAAAATTGTCTTCAGCCGTGTTTTCCCCACTCGATTCCAGGCCGATAATCACCATCTCTGGAAGATGGCAGAGCAATTGGGAGCCACATGTATGACAGAACTTGATCCATCTGTTACACACGTGGTTTCAACAGATGTTGGAACAGAGAAGTCCCGTTGGGCAGTGAAGGAGAAGAAGTTTGTAGTTCATCCACAGTGGATAGAGGCTGCGAATTTTTTGTGGCAGAAGCTACCTGAAGAGAACTTCCCTGTCAAACCCACAAAGGAAGATTGATGATAAGCATTTCCTAGTTATCAGCATATATTGTCTAACCAACTTGGCTCTTCTCCAGCATCATTATCAGTTCCTCCATTTCCTCAAAATATTGTCTTTGAGCTTCACAACATTGAATGATGCAGATTGGATGATTATACATGTTACACGGAAAATGTCCTTACAGGTGGTTGTAGTTTACAATAATGAGATGCTATGGATGATGGATTCAAAACCGTTCCATATTCCATGTTGAAATGTTTTTGGGGCCGACTTGCATTAGATTGACTGGGCAGCTATATTTCATTTGGGGAGTGGATGCATGTTGCATTTTCAGTAGTTTTAGTGGTATTTTGTGGTGTTCATAGCTAGTTACTGACATCTAGAATTGACATTTGAAACCAAAATAGGTAGTTCAAATTCTTCAATACAAAAGATAATGATTTCTCGCCAGATGTAAACAATTGGTTCTAGTTGTAATTTGATCTATTGAGCAGTATGGCATGAATATTTGTTTTCTTGATCTAGTTGAAGAGATCCTTTTCATTAGCACTCTTTATTAAGTGTTTATGTATCACCAAATGAATAGTTTAAATTTACATGACACCTATATTAGGTTTTGAATAGAATTACCTTTACACGAAAACAAAACAAAAACTTATTGTCAACAGTCGCTTGGACAATGTCAAAAAACGTAAGTGATTGACAGAGGGAAGGAAAAAGTGAGCAAACGAGAAATCTGGCCCTTAGGTCACGAAATTAGGCCACTGGGCCTCGCAAATAGGCCATTTAGGTCCTGAAAAGGGGGGCTTGAGTCTCGAAAATAGGTCATTACATCACAAAATCCTTGGGTCCCAAGAATAGGAACCTTAATAAGGATCCAAACACACAAACTTGGGTCACAAAGGAGGAAAAATGGATCTGAATCGTCTTCCCCAGCCGCACAAACAGCACTCTTAACCAACCATAGATTGACATGAAGCTATGTAAGACGAAGCTGATAGAGATATGAGAGTCAAATGCGAGGCACGCTGTCTACGATGTGCACTTCCTTAGGAGAACCTATTTGTTCATGAACAAGGCAGAGAAAACAGTTAAGGGGAGAAAGACACCTCACTATTCATTAAGAATATAGTAGGAACTTCTCAACTTCAGACGCTTTTAAGACTCTAAATATTAATGCAATGGCAAGTGCGAAAGGAAATGGAGTTTCGATGCTATATCTCATGTACACCAAGGAATAATTCAAAGTCGAGTATCATTTCAAGCTTAAAAACTTCAAAATTTTCTGTGAACGTCAATCTCAACTACAACTACATTGCCTACCAAAGCCAAGTTTACAAATTAGTCAAAATTACCTGTAAAACGATGGAAAACATTACCTAAAATACAATTTGCCATTGTCACAACTTAAACGGATAACCCCTCTCATCTCTCCCTCCTGGTCTGTTTTGGCTACACCATTCTCTATGTTTTACAATTATGTTACAAATCAGCCTGGGCGTGATAGAAACATAGCAAGAAAAATGGTGGGCTACAGGCAGCCAAGGGCGTATAATTACATTCTAGCTAGCTCTCAATAATAACCTCCGTAATAACCTTGTGGGACTGATGCAGGTTGCTGTGCAGGTGCTAATGTTGCTGCTGCAGGTGGTTGTGCGTAACTTTGTTGGGGGAAAGCTTGCTGAAATCACAAACACACTATTAGCTCTCAACATAAAATGATACCAGCTAACATGAAAAAGTTTCTTTCTTCATTCCAATTTAAGTCCTCAACCAATTAGTTGAAGAGTCAAGATAAAACATTTGTTCAGTATATAAAAATGCCCAATTTGCATTTGGAGTCATTTACATCAATTTATCACTTGACAGTACATTGTTCAGTACATTTTTAAGAATGCAACCAATTAGACTCAGGCAATGCTGCTGCCTTATGTGGTTGCTACATTAAACAGTACACTGAATCAGGCAGCACTTGGGCAGGTATGAAGTTTAACTGATGAGGCATTCCAACAATGAAACATCTATTCAATAAAAGGAAAATACCTGAAGAGTGCAAAGCAACATATTGAACATAGTAATGTACTGAACTTATTAGTGAAATCTTTTATACCTGAGCAGGGTACGTGGGAGGATAAGCTCCGTAAGTAGCAGTCTGGGGCACCGATGTGGTTACTTGAGGAGTGGCATAGCTGCTACCATAACCACTATATGAACCATATGCAGCCTGCTAACAAAAAAGAAAGTTGCCAGCAGATAGGCCATTATATGCAAAGTTAGAACTCATATTTCCAAGACAGAGGACATCTAGTTCAAAATCTCTTAAAATCATGTAGCTAATTTGTAAAATGGAATTACTACTATTAAGCCTCCACTGTTCAAAATGTGCAAGTTAATTATTCTAATTTTAGCTGCTTTAGCCAACTACAACTTTCCACTGACTCAAATCAGACAAGAATAACCACACCAAGTGAAAACAACTAATGACATCCCACCTCTTCCATCCCAATCCATAAGGTCACAAATGGTGAATGAATACACGTAAACGATCATTTATTTCACCTGTAAAATCTATCTATACACCATTTGCCACTTCATAGATTGGGACACAATTGAAATACAACAGGTGAGATGTCCGGCCTTTATATATACATACATACATACATACATACATATATACTACTAAACACAAACACACGAAAGAAAAATTTATAGTTAAGACACAGCTGCATTTTGTATAATAAGGATGAGTACAGCACTCACTCCACCACAAATTTTGTTATTCTTGAAGCCTTGATTGGATGGTCGTATTATATTGCTTTAGATGAGATTGGACAGGCTATACTATCATGTAGTTGGTACACCATGTGACTGAAATTGAAATGAATTTAATAAGATTAAATTAAATATGTTTTTGATTAAAATAAAAATACATTATTTTTAATAAAATAAAATTATTAAAAATTATAATTACTTTTAATAAAAACATTTAATTTTCAGTAAAATAAAATTATTCAACTTCAAAGATTTCTTTTAATTTTCCCAAAAAAATAATCACACAACAAATTGGTAAAGAAAAAAAATAAACATAACCCACAAACATGGGTTAAGTTGACACCCTCCATACAGAATACCAAACACGCAATGTAATTCCAAATCCAGTGTTAACTCCAATACAGCCTCCAATATGGTACTCCAACCCGTAAGAACAAACAAAGGAAAGCAAATTTCTAAGTGCATAGCTGCAGATCTTAGCAATTCAGCAGTTTGAGACCATGAGCATACAAATCTAACCAAGAATCAGCACGCCTAGAAATCCAGTGCTTATATAGCTAATATAGTTCAGAAAATTCTCTCACAGTGCAATATATCAAGAACAGACATACCCTACTATATAACTTGAATTAACAGAAATCTACCTGTTGGCCATAGGCAGGGTTCCACTGCTGTGTCTGTGCTTGCGTAACTGGTGGCCAAGCTTGGGGTTGCCCACCATAACCAGCTGGATAAGGGGTCTGTCCACTTGGATAAGTACCCATCAATGACTGAGCAGGAGAAGGGGCGCCAGAATAAGATTTGGCCATTTTTGCCCTCTCTGAAGCTAAAAAATCCTCTGCATGACGCTTTTTTAGTTCTGATGTGCTCCTATGAGGTAAAAAGAATTTGGCATGCCGATCTTCAGCCTTCTTGATAGACTGTGCATCTCCAAAGAGACCCAAAAACTGCAAATCATTTCTAAGAATATGAGAATTCCAGTCATAATTGTTCTCTTCTAAAATAAGCATTCATGGTTTCCAAGGCTAGAAACTTCTCCCTCTACCTCTCTTTATAGATAACATTATATCATTATTATTCAACATTGGATGAATAAACAAATGCAAACATCACTAAGATAATAGCATCACATTCTCAAGAAAACACTTTTCAGATTAACTCAAAAGTAAATACCTCCAGAAAAATGCAAGACAGCTCTTCCTTCTCAGCTGCACTTGCAGTATTGGGGCTATCTGAGTGGGGCACGATGAACTTATCAACCAATGACTCCAAATATTCAATTTGTCTGGGTGGAGACTGAATTGACTCAAAATGTATCAAGGCCTAAATGATAATAAACACAAAAGCAAAGAATATTAGCAACATAAAGGATTTGTTTAAAGAAAACCCAAAAGTGGACAGCCCACAACCACAAGCTGTGTATATTACACAGTGTATATTATGCACACACACATGAATGTGTGTGTGTGAGTGAGAGAGAGAGAGAGAGAGAGAGAACCTCGAGAAGCGGTTTTGACAGTTGGACATGGTCAAGCGATTGAACAAGAATCTCCCTAGCTTTCTCTGCATTCCCAGAAACCTAACAAGAGAACCAAGAGTAATCACATGAAAATTTGGTAAAAAGGCATCACTAATCTTTGTAAACAGCTATATCATAATTCAAAAATGATTATGAAAGAATAAAATAAATAGTAATAAAAGGCCAGTAATAATTTATATCCTAAAGCATATGTAACAGAAAAACATAAAGAAGCAGCCACTGGCCACAACTTGAGGAATCTTTCAAACCCATCTACTGTAGTAGATACTCCACACATGCTACTCACTACTGGACGTGTTATTACAATGAATTCAGTTTTCCAAAAACTTCAGGCAAGAATAAACTTTTACAATGGAAAATAAGATAATAACTTATGTGTTTCAGATAAAATAGTGATAACTGTCTGCTGAACTAAACCTTATAGTATACAAAGTATAGAATTCTGTTTTATGGAAAAATATATTTATGGCATAAGGAGTACACAAAGAATTAAAAACAGACGATAACTGCTACTAATGCAATTAACCACATTGAAAGAATAAAATGTATTTGTTTTTTCTGATAAAAACAATGTCAAAGAAGACCATGAAATTAAATAGTATAATAAAAGTACACAGTCCAGCCTGGGTCAAATTTTGATACTGTAATATAAACGTGACATGGAACAACCAAACAAAAATTCAAATCTAATGCAATCATATCAATAATTCAGGAATTGATTCTATCTCTAATCTTCTTCATCCCTTTCCATATCAATAACTAGAATGCAGGAAAAAAATATATATCTACGCATCCGGGAAGAAACAATTTATTTCTATCAACAAACCTGCTAAAGACCCAAACCAAAGAGTACTTACTACCAAAAATATTCAAATCTAATGTGGTCATATTAATAAATATGGAAACTATTGACCAGGCAGTTCACAACACTAAACCAGTGTTAAAAAATTACTGAAAAAATAAATGGTTTAAATTCTCAATGACTCCTACACATCATTACGCATAGTCAAAAGAATGACTCAAAATACAAGATCGCAGCAATTGTAGGATATAAGCTGGACTACAATTTCACAACAAAAGGAGTATATTTGTTTCTTCTGATAGCAACAAAAATATAACTAAAAATCTAAAAATCATAATAATAATAATAGTGGTAATACTTACGAATGTATCCAACCTACCAAGTATAAAAATCGAGAGTACTGAGCGTACAACATTGGTAATGTTTGTGAATGCTCTTTTCCTTTCTCAATGGCAATGGCCTGTTCGTATAAAGAAAAAGCATCATCGAGCTTTCCCTGGAAAATTAAGAGAAACCCAGTCATATGATGCACTATCTTTATCGAAACCTAAAATCAAGAACTTGCTTACAAAAACCATACCAGCCGACGCTCCATGTTTGCATGCTTAATAATTGCTTCAAAAAGACCAGGTGAAATTTCAGTATGTACAAGTTGATATGCAGCGCGAGCACCTTCTATATTCCCATTGTGCTCCTTGAATCGAGCAGCAAATAGGTGAATCTCTGGTAGTCTCTGTTCAAATTTTGGTTATAAACAAAAAACTCTAGTAAGGAAATTATATAAGAAAATGATAAGAGGTAACTGTTACATTTATGCCTTGCTATCAAGTTGATAATGCATCAACATTCCAATCTCTTATGGGAGATAGCTCTTGATAGTGTTCCATTTTCAACAATAGCAAGTATTTATATTTGTATACTTGATAAGTTAGTTATTTGAATACGAACCAATATCAGACCAAGTGCAGCAAATCCATAACGTAAAGGACAAGACTATCCTTCAATTAAAAGGTACCAAGGGTCAACTGAGCATTATTGGCTCTTATTAATTTAAGTAGAAAATAAGTAGCACATATAGTGGCTGATTTCCAGCTTATTGTGCCCAGACTTATCAGTGGAAGGGATTAAAGAAGATGAAACTGCAACACAGCAAGCATAGTTAAGTGATCCTTCTCAGCATCTACCTTGCGTCCACTGCAAATCCGTTCTTTGGGGTAACTACTGCTCTGTCCTACTCCAAATTGTCTTGGCACCATCTTAAATACTAAAAATCCCAAAATTTTAAAACAATCCATCTTCTAAATTTACTTTATTTAACAAGTCATTAACTCTCAGCACTGTCCAAAATCATTAGCTAAAAAAAAAAAAAAAGACGTTTTTTGGGCATCATAATTATTTGGACAATACTGGAACGATCATAGTTCTCAGTTCTGTTTTCAGTCACATTATTTAAATATCCCAAGATATAACTTTTCTTCTAACCAATATCACAAAATGATAAGCAACAATTAAAGCCAAAATTTAATTGAGTGTTGCAAATTAATTACAATCACCTTTTTTATATCAGAAAATTAATTGCAATTTATCAGTTATATATGTAATAACATATGGCATTCAAGTACACATCACTACCCATCTCAAACTCAAAGCACTTTTCATACTGAAATCCAAAATACAGACATGCATCCAGAAAGAATGGTCCATACTAAGCTCAGTCGCAGTTTTTCTTTTAGCCCTTAACTCTAAGATTAGCCTGAATATGATATCACAAAACGTAATGTCTAAAGAACACTTCCTACCCAGAATGCTCTGAAGGTAGTTCTCATTTTCTGCAGACATCAGTTTTCAATTCTTTACCAACAAACAAATAAAAAGAGAACATTAAAGAAACAAAACTGCTAAACTCTTAGCCAACTCAAAGTCAATTAAATCAAATTGGAATTGAATTACCCAAAGTAATCCAGTAACATTTCTAGAGAAAACTACCCACAGATGAATTTACCATACCTTAACGAAGACTTGAGTTGCACGAGTAAGCGCATTATCTGCAAGGTCCATACTTCCACTGGCTTCCATGGATAAGACATAACGTATCCAATACTCAGGATAATTTGCACAAGCTATTAAACATCTTTCATACAACTTGACCACCTGATTAGCAAAAAATGCACCACATAGATTAAGAATTTATCCTAATTTAGGCATACAAGAACCAAGAGGTAATACAAAGCACAGAGATTTGCATAAGAAATACTCCATTAGTGGAATAGAGAGGCCCCTCAAATAGGAGAGGAGGGACCCTCGCCTGACAGACAGATGGTTAGGAAGACAAGAACACACCTGCATGCATAACATTGGAACTTTAAAAAGAATAAAATTTACTATACAACAGATCACGAACCTAAAATGTCCACTAACAAATGAGGGTTTGAAGTACTTAGCCTTAAAGTAACCAAATCGAAGACCCATGCTTTAGTCTCAGTTCAATTTCGCGTTTAAAAAGTTGCTTCACCCAACGATTTAGCCAATAAAGCATATGATGCAGCAGATATTACTTAACTGTAAGTCAGTTTATAATTAAGAGGACAACTAAAAACTACAAGCCAAAAATTCTAAAGGACAGACTGCAAACAAACCCAGATACCTTGTTGAAATCGCCTTCTCTTTCTATGAAATCCAGATAGTTATGCCAGTTTTCAAGCTCAGCAACACTTAGTGGCTTGACATGAAAATAGGGCCTCCTTATAGCTGCTTCAAAACCAATGATCTTAGAATCAAACTCTTTAGCTTTCTTATACATCTCTTCTCGAACGGCGATATACTTCTCCAACTCCTCTGCCTCTGTTAAGCCAGCACTTGCAGGTTTAGGAGATTTTTCGGCAGCATCCTGAATCTCATCCTCATTTACTTTTACTTCACTGCTGGCCTCTGGTTGTGATCCTGCAGCAGCAGCAGTGGCGGCAGCGGCTTCCTCAGCAGACCTTAATTCAGACAAAGGTCGGCTTCCAGCAAGCTCTTTAAAACTGTAAGACCAATCACACAACTGAGTAAAGATAGAAGTCGAGGCAACTACCTATAACAGCACGCCAGAAATTAAAAGATGTAGAACCAAAACCAGAAAAATCACTCAATAGAAAATTAGGATTAGAAAGGATATAAATTAGAGAAAAGGAGTGAAACTTTAGAAGAAACTGTAAGGAAATTAGAGGGAATACAGAGGAGAAACTAAAGAGGGAAATCAAAACCCAATTTATTCATCAATCAAAGTCTGAAATTCAAATATATAGCCTATTTAGACAACTAAACTTATTCAAATTGGAAACTAATTCACTTGAATGAGAAAGAATAAATTCTATGGAAATAATAAATACAAGGAAATTGCTCAATAAAACCTTATTATAATAAAACTAGCAATCTTCAAAATACAATGTTTCCTATTCTCCATCATTAAAACCTAATAAATTCGCATGTGATCCAAACTTAAAATATTCAACTCATGTCCGAATAAGAAATTACCTGCTGAAATACCGATCTAATTGTTGAATTGGATTCTCTAGAATCCTAGTATAAATCATGGCAACACGGCTCCATTCCTGCTGCATGTATTCATATTCAATGTATTTATCCCAAAGGGGGTAAGACAAGTAATCTGTTCCAACATAAGCCAATGCTCGTTCAAAAAGCCTGAAGCACCACCAGAATAGAAAACATGGTTATGACAAAAGTATAATACCAACGTACTTGATGCAAACACATCCACAAATGGAGACAGCAGCACTAATCTTGAAGGAGAACAATCACTCTTAACAGCATATGACACATCTAACGCTGCATTTACCTTCCTGATAAAAACCATACTATGTCCGAAATGGAGCACTGAAAGAGGCCATCTTAGCCCTTAACTGGACGAGATCTTCTCAGCAGCATTTTGCAAAATGATGCACCTCAGTGTCAAATTTGAAGACAACAGAATTTGTAATAACTACACAACTATGACACATGCCTCCAGAAAATAAGGGACAAAGAAGTATTATGAGGCCAAAACCTTTTTAAGCATCGATAACTAAATGACCATGACACAGACCTAAAATTAAAAAGTTTTCACATAAAAAGAAAAAATTTATAAAGAGCATCCCCATCAAACCTCTCCGCCAGAGTAATTGCTGTTGCAGGCATATTGAAATAATGTTAGAAAGCAAAAAATAGATCACCAGATCCTTGTGACTGAAAAAATGATGCAGTCAACGTCTTCCCAATGCAGACCGACAAAAACAATTGGATAAATGAACAATGCTTACCTTCGAATGGTTTCTGGATCTCCATATGTGTTTATGGCAAATATGCAGTAATGCAACCAAATGTCTACTGAATATGTCACTCCTTGAACTGCTCGTTCATAGACCTCAACGACTTTGTCCATGGAACCAACACGTGCCTCATGATCAGCATATTTCTTCCAATAACCATAACACAAGGGAAATTCAGCTAAAAATGCATCATAAACTCTTCGAATTTTCACTATGTTGTCCTGCACAAAAGCCATTAATTTAAATAGTAGTTCAATAGGATACATCCATTTAAGTAGCATCATAGGCATATAAAATAAAATACAACACCACCTACTGGAGGAATTCCAGAATATGTTAACTCTATTTTCCATTTATTTTAACAACGGCCTATCCTCCAATAATCAATATGATATTTTTGGAGGATTGATGGATATCGGTGTTCAATCGCTTAATACAAATGTTTTCTGTCAGACACTGATGGACTCTGGTACAGGCATTCCATGGTTTTTTGCTGATTTTTCAAACCAAATGGCTTGATTAGGCATTTCATCAAAAGTCAGAGGTCATTTACAATTCTCCCCATATATAATAAACAGTTCAGAAACCCTATTACTATAGCCACCACCCTCCCACTCCCTTCAATCGCCACAACACCCAACACTCATCAGAAACCTTCAAACATTGTAGGAAACATTTTTTTTAAGGGGGGCAAAAAAAAATTGCGATGAACTGCCTCAACCCATCTCAGCATCAAGTCACCCTCACTCAATGCTGAGACGGCCGTCTTGAGCACCTCTGATCATGAGGCAGCTAAGGTGCACCTTGAGGCGCAGCTTCAATTTGAATTTTCAAACAATGGCACACACACATAACTAACCAAAACCCAAATTCTCTCTTTCAAAGGTTAGCTATTTGACACACACAACAGATACCAATAAGGAAAAAGTACTTGGCTCATATGTTGACTCAGAAAATTATGATGTAAATTTGTGTGGGTTTGGTTGTGGCCCATCAAACCATAAAGGTAACCAATGTGATCTTGTCTAGCTATTAAATAAACATGGTCAATAATATCGATTAGTAATTTATCTATCTAGAAACAGCATACCTCTGCCAGCTTCTCTGTCTCTTCAAGTAAGGCAGTCCATGCATTAAAGTCTGAAGAATTGGCCTTCACAATGCTCCATAATCGATCTTCTTCACCGGACATAGCTGGCGCTGGATAAAAAAAGGGACATTGAACAGAAAAAAACCCATATTTAAAAATCAGTAAGATGAAAATCTAATATACAAAAATCAATGGCATTTCAATTCTACTATCAATGAAATATTAAAGTTTTCAATAGGTATACACAAACACTACTAATATCGACTTGGATTAGATTAGGTTGAGTTGGACAGGATACGTATGTATGATGTACCATAGGAATTAGATTGGAAAGGGGAACATATTTTATTAAATAGGATTAAATTAGCCTCTCAATTAAATAAAAACATTAAAATTATTTTCTTAATAATATAAGATAGTAAAATATGTTTAAAAAAATATTGCAAAATCGACTAATTAAAACATTTATTAATATTTTTAAATAAAAATATTAATATTTATTTGAATTAAATTTATGAATTATTATGACTTTTTTTAAAAAGAAATGAAATTTTAAATTCAAATCACAATAATAATAATAACAAATTCAAAACAATCGTAACCCACATTTGGGGGTTATGATGAAACACAAACCCATTTAGGCTTGTCAAAAGTCCCCGTGGGATGGGCACCCACCCCATTTGACATGGATTTGGTATACGCAATTAAGGTATGGGTAGCGATGGGGTTAGATAGGGAGTGATATTTTAGTCCCACTCCATTATGCCTCATAACTATTTAATATTATAATATAAATTAGTTGACAAGATTTAGACGAAATTCATTAGTTTTTTATTTTGCTAAAAAATAAAATGCTTACTTTTGAAATACATTAAACTTTAAAATGTGACAGGATAAAGAAATAAAATGCATTATATTGCTTCAATTTTGCAACTAACTCTATCATAACACAATTATTCAATGTATGGAATGAAAAAAGTAAATGCTTTTATGGTAGTTTATTTTGTGTGTAGAATATTTTCCATATAGGAATTGAAAGTTCATTTATCTTCTTTAATACTATAAGAAAATGTCGGTACATAAACTCATTTAACAATTTTAATGATAAATAAATATTTAAATTGCATTAATGAAATGAGGCAAAGATGGGGCAAGGTGTGGACTCGAAGCTCTCTCCCCAAACATGGACTCCCTTATACACGCCTCAAGCATGGAATGGGTTAGCAGCAAGAATCCTAATTACGTTGGTATGGGGAAAAGGGATGGTATCCCCACCCCATGGTATCCCCACCCCATTGCCTTTCCTCCAGAGGTTTCACATAACCCACAAACATGGGTTATGCTAACACTACAGATGCTAATAGTATCCAATCTCTACTTCACACCAATACCCGAATAATACTCAAATCCATTGTTTTGAGTCAAATAAGTTGGTCCAAAAGCACCCATGAATGGTACAAGTAAACACAATATATCATCAGTATATCTATGATATTCTAGATTGTTACCAAAGTCGCCAACCTTTCCTTTTTCAACTAGGTTACAAAAATCATCATAAAGGAGCTATGCACATGTGTCAAACATAGATAGATGAATTAATTTTATCAAAGATGGGTTTTATGCTTTCCATTTTTAGGGATAATTGTTTGATTAATCTCCTTATTTGAAATAGATTTTATACTTTTTAAAGGTAGATTGATACCGTCTTTAGCTTGATTTTGATTTTCTTTTCTTGGTATTTATCTTTTGCTACAAATTAATTCCCCACTAATTTGTTCTAGATATTTCTCCCATTCATCCTCAAATTCTTTAGCCTTTCTCCCTTTAATAAGTTCTCCATCATCAAGTATCCAAGTGGAGAATACTGCTGTACCTTTCTTCCTTTAATGAGTTCTTCATTATTAAATATTAAAGTGGAGAATACTGCTAGATCCTACAACCTTACTAACCACAAAATCAATAGTATATATTGATCTTAAAGGGTCATGATTGATTCTACAACATTTTAAGTCATACTGTCATACATGTTCTAATACTCAGATTAGCATTTCATTTAACCATAGTACAACAAATATAATCTAAATTTTATGTGATCTTCAACAGAACATACATTGTAATTCACTTTCTTGTTAAAGTGTAGTGTTAGAAATAGCTGAGATATTTATACAGAATGGATTTCAATCATGCAGGGTGAAGACTACACCAATTATGAGCTCTTATAAAAGCCTCTCAACTATTTCCTGAAAGCTTCACTTGCATTCCCCAAGCTACCCATGCTTCGAAAATAATTTCCAATATCACCTACAACTTACTATCTTTTCTAAATAAATCCACAACCACTCTATTAAACTATTAAATTGCAAATGCCACACAGATGGAATGAAGAACTTCATTAACCGATATGTATAAACATACTCATTCCAAGGAAATTGAACTAAGATTACAAATAATATATTATTAAGTTCGAATAATGACAAAAGGCTCTAATATTGATTTCCTAAGTGGTCAACCAACCAAGAACATTAAAGAAAAACCTCAAAAAAGTATCATGCCCTCAATTTTTACAAATACTGACGAAAAAGCAACTTTAAAATTACATCACACACTATCATTTTGGTTTAGTTGACAACAACAAACCTTAATAAAGAAAGGGAGGTCCAGGGATTGGGGTTAATGACTCTTTTCTACATTCTAATCATTATATTCCTATGAAATATTTTAGAGTGCATTACCGATAATGTAACCAAACCAAAATCAGTAAATGGGTATACAATGTCATCAAAACTCCACAATAAGCATGCCAGAGCATACATACCAGAACCGTCCACAAAATCCTGCCCAACAGCAGCTCCACTTACAACAGCCAAGGAATCCCCATTTTCGGTCAATGTGACATTTCCTACTTCGTTAGCAACATTTCCATTCACAGAACCATAACCAGCAGCTTGAGACGACCCCACAACTACATTTTCAGTGCAAGCAACATTACCACTACAATCAGTGGTCCCAACAGCTGAAGCTTCTTGCATAGCGGAATTAGGATCCACACTATAGGTATTTCCATCTCCTGAACTAGAACCAACAGTTGGCACAGTATAAGCTGCATCTGCCGGAGCAAAACCAGCAGCATGGGAAACAACATTCGCATTAGGATCAGCATAGCCAGTGTTAGCATATCCGGCAGATGTATAGCCCATGACACTAGATGTTTCAGCAACTACTGTTTCACTGTCCCCCATACTTAACAAACAAACTTCAGCGTCAACCCTACAAGCTGCAAGTACACAAATATCATTCTCATTACAACTCAATGCAAATCCTTCAAAACTCACTAGGTCCGTGTTATAGATACAATTTATGCTATAAATTTGCCAAATTGGATAAATCAACACTTGCCAACAAAAATAACAAGAAAAAACAAAAAACAAAAAAAAGAGGGCTACAGCAGTCCATTTCCACGACCAAAACAACGACTAAATCTTATTAAATACTCAAATTAGCGTTATTCGAATCGTAACTGTAGCCAGTAATTCACTTCTATAGTGGCAAATAGACATGTAACTACTATCACCAGATCCCTAAATGAAGGGAAAAGAAAAGGAAAAGCTAATACATACACATTAAGCAGAGAAAACAAACAACAAACCCTAATCCAAAGTTTCGCAGACTAAACAGTGAACACTGAGAAGAAAACGAGAGCGATAGTTGCGGACTTACCAAAAGCTAAGGGGACGGCGACGTCTCTGGTTGTGGATTTGGTTTCTGAATTGCAAGTGTTTTCACTTTTCCTGAGTTGTTCACGTTTTCGGTTTTCGGTACGCAAGAGGGAGGGAGAGTAGGGCATCCAAAACGGTGAAAGGATTTTATACGGTGCGAGCAGTGGTGATAGCGGTTTTGTTTTGAGATAGCTATGATCTGGGCCGTCCGATTGGAATACTTGATGATTAGAAATCGTGCTTGACTGGGGAACTGTGGATGAGTCATGTCATGTGCTCCACTCGTGCGATGGCTCGTGAAGTCGTGGTTCCGGAGCCTGACAAGTGTCGAGGTTCTCCATGGGCTGGCTTTGTTTTTGGAGGACAATTAAGCTTTGGGCTTGGTAACTAGTATACCATTCAAAATGATTAAGCTTTGGGCCTGGCACAAGTAAACCTCAGTAACCAAAAGGGCAAGGGTGCTATTATTACCAGTCATTAATAGGATGAATATGGTTTACGCATAGTCACATACAATATATAAATTACAAGTATTGAAATACACTTATATTTTGAATTTTAAATTTAATTATCATTATAAGATTCCAATACCAATAATATCCTTATTAACAGTTATTTTCATACATTTTATATGTAGACCTTCTTTAATTATTAATAGATTCACTAAATCGTATTAGTTGAAAAAATGATTAATAAGAATATGGACATCCTAATAACACTCGTATTTCTCATGCTCCTTAGATTTATTGTAACATTCTCCCACCAAGCTTCAACACCACTTGTTGGGGAAACATGTGGTGTTGAAGCGCGTCTAGTATCTATCCCAACGCAAATAATATATGAAACAAAAATATAAGATGTAATCAATCACAAAACATAAGAATTTATATGGAAAACCAAACCAAGAAAAAACCATAGTCATTAAGATGACAAGAGAAAAATATCATTGTTTATGAAATTGTTACAACTTCATGATCAATACTTTCTCTAACCTCAAACCCCAGTTACAACTAGACCGTAAACTCATAATCGAGCCCTAAACTCATAATCGAGTTCACCTGCTCTAACTGTCTAAACATCTTGCTACATCTTAGTGTATATTTTAAATAAAGAATAAACCCCTTTGTTTATAAATGAGGGCACGACCTTGCCTTCGTTTGCCATGTCTTAAGCTAAATTTTTCTACAATATCTTATTCATCCAAAATAAACATCATTTACACCATTTTCAAATTGATTGAAGTTTGCCCTGTGAATTATTGTCACAATCCTAACTAATTTGTGTTTGTTGCAGGAGGCCTAATGGTAGCTTAGGAAGATTGTTTAAAGAGTACAGGCTTGATGAAGGTAATTGCAGGATTGTGTAGTAGATTCTAAGAGTTGAACAAAGTTAAGGGCTTGTCCTGTCAACACTAACATCTGTCCTAAAACTCAAAAATACATCAGGTTGATTAATTCTTTATGGCTCATATATACACTGTTTTTATAAGTAGATATAACTTATTTTAAAAAGTAAGGATAAACCAATTAAATCTATTGATTACATTTGAATTAAATATAAAAGATAATTTGTTTTAGAATAAAGAATACAATTAATGAACTTGATTGGTTAGTTCTTACTTTTAAAATCATACATATATATGTATGTATGTATGTAAGTATGTATGTATGTTTTATTCCTTCTAGATGGTTACATGTGTTTGATTGTCAAATTAGAATAAACTGTTTCGTGTAACTCATACTTTCTATGAAGGCTTTGCTATTGATAAGATTTTTTTTTTTTTTAAATAGAGTTTAGATAGTTGAAGATTTAATAAATGAAATTAATGGGTGTACATAGCATATGCTTTATTTTTAATTGAACTAATTTATCCATATCAGTCCTTTTATATTGTAATTAAAATTTTTAATAAAATATGAATATATAAATCAAATTTATGGTAGTAATAGTAACACTCTTTTTGTAACAACCGAAACCCCGCCTTCTGGAGCAAGAGTCATCAAGGTGACAGCAAAACATAAGGTTGCATTTGTTTTATTATCTAAATAATGTATCTTATTGAATTTTACTTAACACTAAATAGTTATTGGAAACTTAAAAATTGTGTTTATTTTTCTTTTAAACTAAAACCCAAATAACATAGGTCAGAAAATAGAGCATGTAAATTTAATTCAACTAATTGAAAAATGAAAAAAAAAAAAATCGGTTAAGCAATTTTAGAGTTATTTAAGTGTTTTATCACCTAAAAATAAAATAATCAAACAAAATAACTTACCATATCATCAATGATATTAAAATACAAGTTTTTTTTTTTTTTTTTTTTTAGCGTGTGTCGTATTAAATTAGATGGAATTGAAATGTATTTGATTAAATTGAATACAACCCCTTGTTCGGGGCACCATTGGATTTAAAAGAATATTAAATAAAATTAATTTTAATAATTTGTATATAAAATAAAATTACTTTAAAATTATTTAAAAATTATCATTTATAAAATATAAATACATATAAGTTCAAAGGGCAGCAGTGTAATAGTAAAGCGCTCCCTCCAATATATGGGGAGAAATCCACATATTGTTAGGGTACAGTGTCGAAACCACAATCTTAAAAGAGGCGTGTAGTGTTGTGTTACATGTGTGTGTGTTACTCGAAAAAAAAAAAAGTGAGGGTCAGCCCTTTACTACTATACTGTTACTTTTTTAACATCAAGTACTTCTTCAGGAAGTAACTAAAAATTTATATAACGTAGTCATTAAACAAAAGTGCTTGAAAATCTAGGAAGCCCTGCAGGTGACATTCGTTTATCCACCGTTCGTAAAAAAAGTGCTTGTAAAACTGGTGATACGCATCTTCCACCTTCCTGGTGGGTTTCATTCATATGCCCTCCGCGGGAGTACTGTAGCAGTCCCCTCTATCCGATGCAGTGAGGAAACACCTATTATAAAAGTCCAATCTCCCTCTATATGCATTACAGCTCCATCAGCCGAACAAGGCCTCAATGACAGATGGGGTAAGAATTAAGATTCCCTGATGTAGTTTTATCCTGTCCTAGCTAGGAATCTCCTATACCTGAATCAACTCTGGCATTCCTTTCTTAGATGTAAAATGGTCAAAGTTTACAAAATTAGTCTTTGATTTTGCTATAAAAAATTATGGCATGGTTGGAAACAGAAGCAAGTTTCAGAATTAAACATTTCCATCTTCCAAAAAGCTTAGTCCATAATCCTCTCATTTGTGGGGTTTACAAATTTCACAAGCTTCATTTTATTAATTAAATTGGATGAATTAAAAAAGGTAGATAAAATGCAAACCAACAACTCTGTCCCAGTCCAGTAGCACACATATTAGGAGTAAATTGAAAGCTTTAGAGATCGATCATGTTTCGACATTGTTGCACCGAAATGGGCTGAATCCCATTAGTTATCTATGATGAAGCTTCATAATTTGTAATCACCCAACACTCAAAATGCAGTGGAGCTTGATTTTCCTTGTTGAAGACTTGCTTTCTGCCTCTGAATTCCTGATTTCGATGATTTAGATCGAGTAAGGACTCTATTGTTATCAGATATTGCATCTCTGGTGCCTTTTCTTGCACTAAGAAGACTTCTGGGTTTGACAGGACGAGGGATGGCTGCAATCTGGGCTGGTATCTTCTGTTCAGGATTAAGCTTTTTCGAAGACGAAGGTGTTCCATATTTCTGGAACCTGTTTCTGTTTCCAATCATGTCATCATTTTCTGATACCCAAATCAAACAGCAAGCTTTGTCAAAATTTAGCAATTCAATACTCAACCGGCAATATGATTCAGAGACTATAGGGATTACCAGGACTAGATAAGACTGCACGAGGACGAGGAATTGAACTAACTCTGGCATTTGGTTTGGTATCCTTGTTGATATCTGTGCTGTTCTTCCCTGTCACAAACAAGATTGTTGTTGGCAATACAAAATCAGCTGCGAAGGAAAAAAATAAATAGAAGAAGAAAATCCTGTCGTGATAAAATTCCAACCTTTCGATGCAATAACCAATTTTGAGTTTACATTTGGGACATAAGTAGTGTTAGAGACTTTGGCATTAGCTGATGGGGAATTGCAATGGTTTTCCTCTGTTATAAAATAACATTATGAAGATTAAAATTTCCTATTAGTCAAGTAACGCATAATACTAGATCAACATTATATTATATGGTGCCGAGTATCGAGTTGGTCTCGATCACATCACTTGACATGATATACATACCAGGTAAAGAGCAGTCTTGTAAGGAAAGAGATTCAAGAAGCCTCAGAAACAGAACGGATCCCGTGTCATTTGGTGGAGAAACTTGACCGTCTTGTTGTTCTTGTTCCCTGATCACCTTCACTCTTGCCCTTGGGTACACTTCAGAATAAAAACAATAATAATAATAATAATAATAATAAAGAATTAAGACATATATATATATATATATATGCAGAAGGATACATAAATTCATATAAAAATGCATGTTATGGAAGCCTACTTTGCGTTTCTTGTGCTTCGAACTTCAAAAGTTGATGAAAATAAAACAAACAAAGAGTTTAAGCAAAACCCAGATGAGAACAAATTGATATTTTCTTCCACGGACACATGTTAGGCACAAACAAGAAGAAAAAAGAAAATAACAGTGAAAGGCATTTAGCAGACTCACTTTTAGTGTGGTGTTTTCGAATTCAAATGGCTTGGCTCTTCAGTTCTCTGAGCATATATATTAAAAAAGAGGAAACATCACTACATCAGCGTATTTCAGGACGTTTGAGGAGTCCTGCAGAAGCAAACTAACGGTCACATGTGATCCTGATGGTTCCTGAAAAGAGACAATAATTTTCCGTTTCTTGACTTGAAAACCACGAAGCAGATATTCTCCAACTTTACATACACAGTTTTCAATCATGTTTGCTTTTCAGAGAGGGCTTCATTGAGCTGCCTTTTCTTTCAATCATAAGTATAAAATCCAACCATAGTAATCTGGTTTATATGATTTTGCAGATGGCAGTATTGAGACGTGATTGGTCTGTAGCGGTTAAAAGTTAACACTTTTTATTAGATTTCCATTGAAATTTTATCAACATTCTTTTCCATGAAAATAACAATTTCAGAAAAAAAAGACTTTGATTAGAAGGCAAAACTAACCAATGTTAAAAGCATAAATTGTAGTTCATGCTCATCTAAATTCACAACCTCAGTAGTATGAATATAGGGGGTTCACTCCACGGTCACCTTAATTTTTTATTAAGTTGCTGTTCATTATTTTCTATATTGGACGATGAAGCATGGAGATGATTTTTTTTTTTTAAGTTTGTCCTTTATTTTATAATACTTAATTTTAAATATATATAAATTTTAATATTATAAATATTCATTAAATATAATAATTAAATTTATTTTTACTTTTTATTTGAAATTTTTATTATATACACAGTCAATCTATAAGATAGATGGTGAAAAAATATATATTTTTTTAATTTTAATGATTTTAATTATTTTTTTTACACATAATGTATTTTATGTCTAAAAGATAGAAAGTGTTATGCCTATTTTTTGGGACTCCAAAAATGGGCTGGTAAAAGCCCATAGAACCAATCCAATAAACTGACCCAGCCTCCAGCTCGCAGGTCGCAGGTCTCAGCTCGCACCTAGCTACCTCCAGCTCGCAAGTCACAGGTCTCAGCTCGCAGCTCTCAGCTAGCTCAGCATTCAGCTCTCAGTTAGCTCAGCTCCCAGCTCGTAGCTCGCAGATCGCAAGTCTTAGCTCGCAGCTCTCAGCTAGCTCAGCATTCAGCTCTCAGCTAGCTCAACTCCCAGCTCTCAGCTAGCTCAACATTTAGTTCTCAGCTACCAGCTCACTTTATACGCAGCTTGTTACTTAGAGCGGACAATTAATGTCATATATTCCAGAAAAGACAGTTATCTAATCAAATAATGATTTTCTCTCCAGATATGGAAGTTAATTCAAATTCAAACTCAGTCAACATTATCTCGAGATATTTATAGCAGTTTCCTGACTCTATTCAAACAAATTAAGAAGTGTAATTAATTCATGATTCTCTTCCTTATTTTTCCTGATTATTTGGGAAGTATAATTAATTCGGGATTTTTTTCCTATTTTACTGCAACCAGAATTGTAACAGCTCTTCCCCTATAAATAAGGGTTAAACTTCATTATAACGGGGCAAAAATAATATACTGTTACTCTACCAGAGTATAGAGAGAAACAGTCGTGGATGTAGGCCGATTGGCTGAACCACGTTAAAAATCTCGGTGTGTTGTTCTTATTCTCTGCCACTTTCTTTTGTTTTCTATTTTATTTCACATTAATTGCAGGTATTGGGCATTGATTACTCGTCGACAGAAATTCAGCGTCGACAGAAAGCATCCTTAAAATCATTAAATTTGACTAATATTGAACTTAAAGTAGGATCAAATGAATGAATTTTAAAAGGGTTAAGAATGATGGACTTCAAAAATGATTCCGTTGATAAAATTTTTACAAATAAATAAATAAAAATATATATGTATATGGATAAAAGGAAAATTTACCCTTTCAAAGAAAACCTCTTCCTTAATTTTCTTGTAAAATATGCTGAAGTGGCTACAACCATTGGTTAAACGATCTGAAAAGTGGCTTTCATGGTACGGACCGCAAATTATGGACTCTATGGGCTTGTCAAACGCAAAAGTTGATAATGGGAACGCAGTAGATATCGAGGATAGTGGGTGAAATAAGTGAAAAGACACAACGCACACCCCATTAGCCTTCCAAAAAACAGGTTCGACTCTCATCCGATCTATAATATACGCATGGCAATGTTTTTACATATTGATGGATACCTCTCTTCTGATTTTAGAAATAGATTTTTAAGCCGCTCACTAAACAGATCTTATTAGTAGTTCTCATTAAATATTTAACATAGTGTCAGAAGTTGTATATGTATATTAAAAAAAAAACTAAAAAAAACTAAAAAACAACCAAATATGTGAGAGTATGTTTATTTTGTAACTTATTGATTTATATTTATCCGAAAATACAACTTGACATTAATATAAATATCTAAAATCTCCGTTGGAGGCATACGAAAGGACAACAATAATGCCTCTAGCAATCACATAATTTGTTATGTTGATATGATTGACCGTTTGACTTTATGGATAAATAGAGAAAAACAATGGGAAATTAATTAAAATAATATTAATTAGAATAACAAAAATCAAAATAAATAATATTAAATATAAAATCATAAAAAAATCAGGTATTTTTATTTTAATATATTATATACAATTCTCTCAAAAAAATGGAAAAATAATAAAATTCTCTCAAATTTATCTCATCTCATCCTCCAACTTTCTCTTTTTCCTTTCTTCGTCTTCTCTGGTAGGCCCCTTTCTCTCTTGTTCTCTATTTTCGTCCGATGATGATGGTCGCAATGATCTTAGTGGTGGTGTCGACGACGTAGTGGCAGGTATCTCATCTGGTGATAATGGTCTCCATGCGAGACAAAACTCAGCTACCGTCTCTCTAACTCCACCTCTTCCTCCCACTCTTTTTCTATCTCATTCATCAAAACTATCACTTCTTCTACCATGTGGCTACCGACCTCCGTTCCATCTTTTGTCTTCTTCAACTCATGTCATCTTTCATCCCCTTCACCAAAATAGTCACTTCCTTCACCACGTGATCGCCGACCTCCACTCCATCTATGTGTCTTCTTCAACTTGTTGACAACTTAAGTTCAACTCAAATCAAGATGATATGGGTTTCTATCTTTACTGGCTACCAAACAACCGATGATGATGATGACATTGATTTGTTAGTTTTAATTTTGGGTTTGTTAGTGATGACATTGATCTGGGTTTGTTAATGATGATATTGATTTTGGGTTTGTTAGTTTTAATTTTGCGTTTATTAATTTTCAGATGAAAATTGAAGAGTTTGCAATTATTTGATGATATTGATATTAAGAAATTGATGATGATGTTTATTAGTAGAGATCTGAATTTTCACCGTCCATCCAATCTGGATCTCCACTATCCATCCAAATGGATGCATGGTAGAGATCTAATCCGGATCTCCAGTTTTTTATATTAATTTTTTTATTTTTTAATCTATCATTAATTTATAAATTTTTTATTTTTAAAATATTATTTTAATAAAAATCTCATGACTAGAATAATATTTTTAACTTTTGTCAAACTTTTCTATTAAATTATAACAATTATGGTAAATCGGATAAAAATAAAACAATGGGTGGTTAAACGAAATTGTTTAATTTGTTAGGTAGTTTTTTGAGATTTTTCCTAAAAAAAAAAAAAACACACCAGATATTGCTGATTTGCCATCCTAAATCGAATTTTTACATCCAAAATATTAATGTATTTATTAATGAAAATTTAAAATTTGTATATTAATATAACCATCTAAAATGTATGTTAATAATGAGTATCCTTATACAAATAAAATTAATTATATTCATTTAAAACAAAATCTTTATCTTTAGTTTTTGTCTTTATCAACTTAAATATAAATTCTTAATTTTAACTATAATTTTACACTTTATCAAGAAGAAAGAGAGCATCCATAGCTAAAGGTTAAAGCTGCTAAATTTATCACTAAGAATGAGATTTTAATTTTTGCTTAGGATAGTTCTTATATTTTAGATTAAAAAAAAATAATGTTTTACATTTAAAATGATATAATTAGATCTATAATTTTTTTTGTAGATTTTCTTTAGGAATATTTATGGATTTGTTTGTTTTATTTTGAACTAAGAAACAAAACCATTTCAGGTTGGAAAGGTCAAAAAACTATTATGCTAATTTGTGTTTGTCCTTTTTTATAATTTGATTTAGGGATAATTTTATCAGATAAATATTTTAAGAAAATTGGATGTTTAACTTAATTTTACAAATGGCAATAACCCTACCCTAATATAAAACCAATAATGTTAAAGATTTACATTCCAATTAATGATGTGACAATTTGCACACTGATACACTTTTACGAATTGCTATATTATTAATTGACATGCAAGTGGAATATAAAATGTTGAAAGGTGGATCATTACTGAAATAAAACATGGATTCTGTGTTTAGTTTTAAAGTTCTTAACTTAAATTTAAAAAGGAATAAAAAAATTCAAAAATGCTACAAGGAAAATTGACAATTCTTCTAAATAATAAATGTTTGTCTCGTTTCATAAACTTTAGTAAAAATGTTTTTTTTTTTTTTAAAAAAAAACAGTGATATTATTATTATTTTTTCAGATAAATTACAAATAAATTTCCTATCTCATTTAAATAAAAATAGTAATTTGACATTAATAATTAAAGACTATCCAGATTTATCAAAATTAAAAGTCCAAAATCCTATTTTAACCATTACCCATGTGTTTAGTATATTGTATTGGATTAGATATGATTAAATTCGATGTTTGGTATATTTGATAGAAGTGGATTTGTTGCATTCCAATCATGTGTTTGATGTTTTATATTAATGCAGAAAAATGTATGGATGTATGATAAGATTGCACATTATTAATATAATTAATCTTATTATTAAAAGTTATTTTTTTATATAATATAATATCAAATATTTTTTAAGAGATTATTATAATTACTTTTAGTACAAATATTTTTAATTATTTTCTGAAAAATATAATTATATTTTTATACAAAATAAAATAATTATATCCTAAATTGAAAGACATCTTGTGCTCCATAACAAAGATGACATTTGAACCTTTAACCTTTTAAGATTAAGAGAAGTGACACTCCTACTAAGCGGATATGTATGTAATTATTTTTATCAAGTAATTATTATTTTTTTTCCTAATAATTATTAAAAAGAAGTCCAATGTAAGAAAATTTACACTCCACTTTTTGTGTTTTTTAAGGATAGTGGAAGGAATCCAAGAGAAAATCGAAATCAAACTGATAAGACCCTAGTGATATGACTCGGATCAATGGTATCTATATAACTGAGAGCCAACTATGTTAAGGTGGGAGACAATCGATATATACTATATATACGAGAGAAAATCTCACGTTTATTGGACGAGATTGGGCATCGAACCTTGGTGTTGTCTGCATGTACTTCCACTTCACCGCAGGGCAGTGGACAACACTCCACCTTCTTGTTTTGACTAGGCTGTCTGTCTCCAGATCCATAAATATTAAATACCAGGGTGCCAACAAACCCGAATCATCAGCCTGACCCGCGTAAAATCCTCCGACAAGGCGGACTTCTCGGTTCAACGTCTGACGCAACGCCATGTCTTCTCAACCCCGCAAAGGCGGAGTCTCTCTTCCGGAGAGGCGGGCTCCGAAGACCAACGACCAGGCCAGCTTGATCACCAGACTCTCAAAGTCACCGATCGTATCCCGCGGCAAGCAGGCCGCCGGCGACGCCGCTTACGTGTCGAAGAGGCTCCTCCATAGCACGGGGAAGGCGGCGTGGATCGCCGGCACCACCTTCCTGATCCTGGTTGTCCCTTTGATTGTCGAGATGGACCGGGAGCAGCAGCTCATCGAGCTGGAGCTCCAGCAGGCTAGCCTCCTCGGAGCCCCGCCCGTTAACCCGACCCACCCGGTCCCAAGGTAGATTAGTTCATTCACTATCACTGAATAAAACCATCCCTCATTGTTCCGGTGTATTACTGGAGAGAAATTTGATTTAATCAGTCGACGTAGTAGGGTTCGATTTGTCTACTTTTTGTGACTTTGAGCTACAGTAGATGATCTATAAGTGTATTTTAAAGATTGTTTTTTGCTGAGCAACGTCTTATAATGTCATTCAATGGCTTGCGTTGTCTTATGTTTTTGGGTTTGAAATTATTGTAACGCTGCCTATATAATTGTGTTTGATTTTATCTAACGAGTCGTGTAAAGAAATTTAATGGAAGAACTATTTATGTAGTGGTTAAGTGAGTGATTTGAATGGACGGTGTCTAGGTTGTACAAGTTGTTGGTTTAATATAAGCTTTTAGATGTGGATTTGTAGTTTTTGATGCATTAGGTGTATTTGGAAATGAGAAGGGAAGGGAAGGATTGGAGGGTACAGAGAATGGGGCTGCCACTCTCCAAGGGAGGTTAGGAAGGGAAATTCAATATGTTAATATGATCATCACTCTCTGACATATTGTAGTTCCATGTTTTTCGTTAACTGCTAAATGTTTCGGTCCTTCTCGTGTTCATTCAAGGAAGGATTGAGTTTTGCGGGTTTGGTCATTGGTGGGATGGTGCATGTTTTTCCTTCATTTCACTCGTTGTTTTGTTATGACCGAATAAGAAAATTGATCAGGGGTTTAAGTATTTACTAATGCCTTTAAGGATCATTTAGCTTTCCCTGTTGCAACTGGCAAAGATTGAAATATGTATTTTTCCAGATGGTAAAGGTAATTATGATCTGGATAGATGATGCAGACAATTTATGGTTGGAAAGTTGATTTAGTAGTTCTCTCAATATGTGACCTTTTCTCTAATCGAACACATTTTATTTCCAATGATGTGCATATGATGTGTGGCTGCTATGCTAATAAATCCACATATAGTGTGATGGTGTCACAAGTAGAGGGTGAAAGAAATTGTTCTGCTCGTCTTTAGTATTTATGGAGAAAATGACTGGACTTCGGAGGTTGGCTATCCTTTGTCTCCTCTAAACTTAAGTCTCTATCACCCTCTTGATTTTCGGAGAACAACTTTTCATCTGTCAATTTGAACTGTTCATCAGGTTTTACAATAGCCTTTCGCTTACCTTGTAGCTTGAGATTGAGCTTCCTTAGAAAACTGTTAGCAGTGCTTTACAAATCCAGTGCATATAATTTCTTAGGAATAATGAGTATGTCATTAATCAGATTATCGATTTTAGAATGTCTTGCAGGTACACCCAAATTATATGTAAGCATGTCTTACAACCATTTGCTTTATGTATAAATGCCCTTGTTTTTCAATTTGTTATGAATACAATTATTTTAGGCATGTTGATAGACATTGCAAGGACACCAACTAATACAGATGTTTGTAACAATATATTTTTATGTTAGTAAGGACAGTTTAGGTAAGTGATTTGTAACTGCTGCTTTATTACCTTCTTAAATCGGAAAAAACGTGATGGGTGTGGAGGAAGGTTTACAGCTGCTTTTTCATCTTAGATTTTATGGTTTCTTTGTAGGCTTTCAGTTGTTTTCCGATAGAAGCTAAAATGATGAAAATTATGGACCAGGGGAGTGAGATTAACCTAATTCAAGTAGTTGGGATTACAAATTTTATTAATTAAACTGTGGGGGTTAGATTTCGCAGGAATTTCAAATCTCACATAAAATTCGTTTATCATTAGGGTATGTTTGGTACGTGGATTTGGGATGAGATTGAGATTCATTTTTTCCCATTCTCTAATATCCCATGTATGGGGCCACTTATGGGAATGGATATTTGATTCCCAAGTCCCCTTCCATTCCCATGCTCAGAGAATATATCATTTCTAATCTTACCTATGTCTTTCCAAAATCCTAACCTCAAGGGATTCTTTTTTTTTTTTTTTTTTTTTTAATTTTTGTTTTTATTTTTTCATTTCATCCACTTTTCTCCACAAAATCACAAATTCTTTCTCTCCCTCATCTTTACCACACTGACCCACCACCACTGTTGTTTATCGTCTTTCTCATCTCCTCTTCTATTTTTTTTTTCCTTCTGAGTTGGGACCCAACCTAGAACCCAGTTCTGGTAATCCAAAACCAGATGGTTCTGGGTTCGACGATGAACCCAGAACCAGATGGTTCTGGGTTCAAACAGAACCTAATTCTAAGATTTTTTTTTTTTTTTTTTTAGGTTAATGTTATGATGTTTTGATGTTGATGATGATGTTGTTGTGAGAGATGATAATGATGATGAATTGGATAGATGATATTGATGAATTGTGGGAGGTGATGATATTGATTAACTATAAAATTTGATATTAATGATTTATGGGAGATGATGTTTGTTTTTTTTTTTTTTTTTTAGATTTTTTATAAAATTAATTTTATATAATAAAAATTTAAAATTAATTTTATTCATATCCAATCCTAATTTACATCAAATATGGTATGATATAATTTTTAATCCAATTCTAAGTTCTACCGAACATGGGACCCTTATAAATCATTTCAATCCAATCTAACTTATTTCATTCCAATTCAATCCAATTTCATATACCAAACGGAGTCTTAATTTTTGGTATTGATTAGTTAGTTGAAGGGTTTCTTATTTAATTTTATTATATTTACAAAAGAAAAAAGCTAGGTACCTGCTGCATGGTTCCAAAGAACGGTTTATTATTACCTTCTTTTTTATTTTTATTTTTTTTAACTTTGAACATTAGAAGACTGTCAGGACTATGTATACAAGTGGGAGATGATAACTTCTATTTAGAGGAGATTCACATTTATACCTTGTGTTTCAAAAATTAAGGATGACACTTGCACCATTTTACCTCATAACTTTTTAGTAAGTGGTGGTATGTTGGTTTGTTATTAATTATTATGCTTATTTTGTATGAACTATATAAGTTTGGTCTCTACTTTGTTTGGAGATTAATCAAAATTAGGGGTCGGGCAAGCAGTCACTATGTCTATGTATTTAATAAGATCCTGATTTTTTTTTTTTTCATTTATTTTAGTTGGTAATGTGGGGATTTTAAAGTTGGCCCACTTAAGGTCTACTTCAATAAATTTATGAATGGAAGAAAATTTTCTTTTGAATGAATATTTATTATCGGGGACGAAGCTCTATGGTGGCTAAGGGCAGGCTCCCACCTTGAAAAGAAATATATAATAATAAAATTATATTTATTTTAAACTTTGCTAATACATATGTATATGTATATATTTTCTCATTTATTAAATCCTTTCATATTAATAAAAATATACGTTTACCTCATCTTTGTGTGAGTCACTCTTCCATTTATATGTGGGTTGATTTCTCCCGCATGAAAACCACATTCCAAACCATACCATCAATATCCTATCTCTCTTAGTTTTGGTTGTTGTCTAGACCAATCCCAAAAAAAAAAAAAAAAAAAAAAAAAAAAAAAAAAAAAAAACTATTGTGTATATTTTCTTGTTTGTATTTGTATTTCTATTAAGATCTTACAAGTTATAATTTTATTTGATGTATTAAATGTGAAATTTTACTTAAAGTTTCCACATTTTATTTTTTTAATCATAATAATAGTTTCACTATATTACTTAAATTTAATATCTTTGGTGTTTTTCTAATGCACTTTTTATTTGAGTTATGATAATAATTATAAATTATGATTGTCAAAATGTAAATTATCTATGTTTAAAAAATGATTGTTAATGTCATCATACTATTATGTTATAAAACATATTTGATAAATTTGATCATTTAAATATATTTTAGATCCAGTTTGATTGATTTTATATTTTTCTTACATTTCATGTTTCTTTGATATTTTGTTCAGTTTTTATTTTTTATTTTTTTTGGTTAATTAATTAATTTATAATATAAAATTTAAGGGATAGAACGTATTACATCTCCTTTAATTAAAAATATCTATGTTTTTCAATTTATAATATATTTTTATAATAAAAATTTATTCTAACCCACCATGCTACTAGCTACGATCCTCTCTATCACGTAGTTTATTGAAATTTGGTAAAGGATTTTGTTTTTCCTTTGTAAGGGGTTCATGATACAAGCGCGGAGGGAAAATCCCCACAGAGGGCATGACTCTCATGCCACCAGTGAAACTCCAAATTTGTTACATCATGAATGGGCACCGATATACAGGTCCCAGTTTAGTGGGTCTTCTTGCCGACCTAAAGCACATATTATGTCCAGAATCCTGATGAATTGGTGATGAAAGAGCGTAGAACTACGGGCAATAGACTTTGAGGGTACCGTGGGACCAATTATAGAAAAAAATTCATGGCTTTAACTACTGCATTAAGGCAAGGCTCTTTATGGCTTGGTGCATGATGATTCGTGCGTTTTGATGCAGCCGGTTGAAGTTAAAAGTGTTGAATCCAATATAACCTTAACAACGAAGACAAGTCACACAATTCATGTTTGCCTACGTGTCGGCTTTATATATGTGAACACTCTTTTTCATTGTTGCAAGTGGATTTGCATTGACATACAACATATGTGCCTGCTTATTTAAATGCCACTTAGTTTTGATTACCTTGAGTGGTAGTCACTTTTAATCAATGATATGTGAACTCGGTTTCATGACTTGGTTGTTTAAATTCAAACGTCGAAATGACCAGTTCTGCCAGTAATGGACAGTAGCTTGTACAAGGAAACTAAAGTTGTTTCTAAATTAATAATATGACAATGACTTCTGCTGTTATCAGGAGAAGGTAAATAAATGGATAAATAAACAAACAAATAAATAAAAAGATGTGTATCATTATCTCATGGAGTCATACAAGTCGTGTCTTTAGGATAAGATGGGCCACTGTTGAATTCTTGCAAGATGACACTTGCAAAATGCCAAGCAAATAATCAACTCATATCATTTATGGACTTATAGTTCACATTTAGGGAAGATCATAATATGTGTTTATAATAACCAAGGGTATAAATTTTTTTCTTCTTTAATTGAAATCATCATTAGCTAGACAGGCAGGAAGCACCATACCACTTGGGTTGGAATATGTGAATAAGAAACAGAGGTAGATGCTTTCCAACTCATTGATGTATTAATAATAATGGCCTTTTTAATTTGTTAAAAAATAATATATTTGATGCTTCACAAAAGATTAAATTTGCTTCTTTTTTTTTTTTTCCTACATAAAGAAAAACTTTGCTGAACTTCAATATTCAAAACCAGAAGCATAGACAAGAGCTGAATATACAAGACAAGCGGCATATTGAGGCAAAATACAAACTCAAAAAGTATATTTGGAATGTGCATGAGTATCTATACATCATAAACGAATTGAGATTTCAGCTAAAGTTAGTACTGTATAGAAGTTGGCACATATATATTATTTCTTTTCACACTTCCCCATAAAATTCTTCCCTATCTTTTCTTCTTCACTTTTCCTTTTTCTCTCATCATATGAACCTCTTGTCTCATATAATTAAAAGCATCTCATCTAAGCAACTGTTGCAGTCTTCAAAATCCATCTCAATCCTATCAATAATCTGCACCAAACCATGTAATTTTCAGCTATGGTGACAGCCAAAAACTGTGGCAATATCTAATATCTTGATCAGGAAGGCAAGGATGAAGATAGAAAATGGTGCTTACCCACTTTGCGTTTCTTCAACACAGACTTGAGAAACATCAATAGAACAACAAAGAACCCCAGAGCTGCCACTCCTCCAACTGCAATTGCCACTGTCCTTTGCGTGTGTTGTTGCCTTGTCCCTACCTCTATAAAACATATCACATCACATTCACACACCCATTAAATCAATGATTCAATGTTCAACCACAGAGGCCAAATAAACAAACAGAAGAGCAGACCCCACCTTAGGGAAAAAAAAAAAAAAAACTTGATGAATTTCAAAGCTTTAGACTTTCAAAGATTTAGCCTTTACAATATATTAATACCAAATCTTAGATAATATTTGTAGAAAAGATTAATTTATGAAAACAAGGTTGGAGAAAAGACAATTTTTTTTTTTTTTTTGTGTGATCATTTGTCTGTCTCCAACAACTTTACCTGGTGATGCAGATGAAGATGTGCTTGGCACCCCATTGGGGTAGTAGCTATAGCTGATGAAGCACTTATGGAGATAAACCTGCCCTGAAATTGAGTCACCACATTCATTTTTGGTTGTCTCAAAAGCACGCTGCACACAATCCCCACAGTCATCATTAGCCAAGTCACCTTCACACTGGCCTAACACATACACTTCCTGATAAGTCCCTGTGTAAAACAAGCCATTACTTTTGACACCATTTCTGACCATATCAAAGGCTGTGTCTCTCCTTTCCTCAAACCCAGTTCCACCAGCCTGAGTTGACCCACAAACCTTGTACAGCAGCTGTGTCTCAGAAACCTGTTTAAACCCAATAACTTCATACCTAAGGTAACATCCACTGAGTTGAATCCTTGCTGCTATGGCCTTGCCGCAGAGCTTGTCAGCCATGTCCGGTATTTTGCTGACACAAGTGGAGCACTGAGAGAGACTGAGGTCTCCTCTGCATTGGTAGAGCCCCATGATCGCATTCTGGCCATCACCAGAGGTGGTTGTGGCAAAAGCCTTTTGTGATGACTGTGAAACCAAAGTTGACAAGAGCGTTTCGAGGTTTTGTGAGTAGACCTCAGATGGGGTTGGGAATTTCTGGTCTGCGCACCCTTTAAAAACCAAGTTGGTGGTGTCTGCAGCTGTGGTGGCATATATGACCACCACAAGTATTGAGAAGAAGAGTGATGATGAGGTTTTTGAGAGTGAACCCATTTAAGATGTGAAGTTTGTCTTTGGTTCACTCTTCACATCATATGGGTGGATGTTTTTTCGATGGGAGCTTCTAGAGATGGATTTTGGCTGAAAACAAGAAAGAGTGTTGGTACTTTTTTTTTGCTTTTTTGGTGAGTTGCCTTTTGTTGTTTTTAGTTTCTTTATCAGGCCCTTCTAACTATTTTGAGTGAAAGATCATTGATAGTGTTTGATAACGATCAACACTAATCTAGACTTTTAATTACTACAGAGATTTCAATTATGTATATTAAATAGAGGATATTAAACTTGTACCTAATCAAAAGAGTTTCTATCAGCAGATAAAAATATTGGTTGAGTTGCTCTGAGAAAGACCAGAGAGGCCTGTTGGGAGTAGGGTGCAGTAACACTGGCACAAGCGAATATGGTCAGATCTGATTCTGTTGTACGACAAAGGAGTAGTAATTTGACCAATAACCTTTCTATGCTTTGACTGAATAATAACACACCGTTGTCACACATCTAAATGGTGTGTCTTGAATTGCAGATGTGAAACAAATAAGGGGAAATTACATTAATATGAGAAATTTGTTCACGGTTCCATCAATTATCTTGAGCTTTCAAAAGTGTAAAATATTAATAAGAATAATTTGAAAAATAAACTCTCATTTATTACTTTGAAGATAATTTATTACAATAATAATTTATATATAAATTTGCTCTTTCTAAATAAAAATATATAAAATTATTTTGGGACTCTCCAAAATTTGGATAAATATGGAGCTCTAGGCAAAGGCCTTACTGGCCTAATCCTAAGGCCGGCCTTGACCTTGATCAACAAGGGGTGTTTGTATTATACTTTTGAAAACTTGAGATAATTTGGTATAATCATGACCAAACTTCTTATATTGGTACAATTTGATTTAACCTCAGGGGATGCATGCAATTTTTCCAATAAATAATGAACGACTTTAAAGAGCCTATGGCTTACGGGTTGAATCTTGTCCAATGAACTTTTCGAACTCTAATATACTAGCTTATTAGTAAGAGTGTGAGGTATGTTTGATTTAGAGATCAAGTAATGAAGATGGAAATATTGTGGCTGGGTTTCCTTATCCTTATCCCCGTTCCCCTATTTCACCTTTGTCACCGAAACCATGGACTATGCTATTGAAAGGGATTTGTGATGGTAAGAGGAAACTATGGTGGGTTAGTAAAAAAAAAAAAACAGAAGATCAATGAAGAAAGTATGTAGTTTTGTAGGTCTGGCTATGGGCTAGTTATGTTTAACAAATTATATTTTAAAAATTTATTAAAATAAATTAATTATTATATAAAAGACTTTTTATATTTTTATATTTTAAATTGGGGAAATAGGAATGGGGTGGCTTCTCTCATTCCCATTTGGAAATTCATCCCCATCCCCATGGGGATTTAGAGTCTCTTTGACAACTTTAGTTTCATCCATAGATTTGTTAAGAAATAAGAAGTGCCAATATTTATCTTGAATTATATTTGATACATGTTGTGGGAATAGTGGGATTGGGATTTAATACCAACTCATACAGATTTTTGTATAATTTGGTATCGTGTCACTGCAAATCTTCTTAAAATCGGGGATAAGTGGTAAATGTGGGGAAGGGATCATAACTGTAACTTTCCTCTTCCAGTTTTTACAAATCCAAGAATGTCCCACTAGAAGTGGGCTTTGATAGGTGACAGTTACAAAGGGCACTTTGCATCTCCTATTGCACAAAATATTTGGCTAAACATCGAATTTGTTGTGCCTCCTGAGAGTCTAGGAGATTATTGGACTTAGAGAAAACTACGTGCTTTACTAGTGCACCAAACCATGATCTTTAGGGTACCTTAATAAAATACAATTAAGTTAAAGAATTCATTTTGCATCTATTTTATGTCCCTTGAGAATTCATTGGGATGTTATAAACTTTTGGATATTATAAAACTTCAAAAACCATATGATCACAAATAATATAATAAAATAAATCATGTTAGAGCTAATGAGAAGATGAAAAGATAAAAACTATAATCATGAATTATAAATCTTGAAAAGCCATAATATTAATTCATCAATTTTTATATAATAAAATATATCATGATGGACCTAATGAGAAAATGAGAAAATGAAGGCTACTTTAGTTATTTAATTTTTTAACATTACTAAAAGATGAAAGTTTTGCCAAGGGTCAAAACAAATTCCGAATTTTAGATAGTCTATAAATGTGACGGGTGATAAAACATTTTCATCATAATCTTTACTTTATAAAAATAATATATATAAATATATGTGTGCGTATGTGTGTGATGATGATGTTTTAAGACTTTTTTTACAGTTTAGAGAATTTTTGATTAAACACTTTATGACTTTTAATAGACTCTTATAAATATATAAAAATCTGTATTGAATACCCTAAACATACACATAAATGTCATGTGAAAGTTTATATTATGTGTGTGAAAGTCTTGATTGAAGACCCATGATATTTAAAGACTTGTTTTAAATCTATAAGAGTTTTTATTGAATATTTCATGACTTTTTTAGACATTTTTAAGTCTATAAATCTATATCGAATGCTCCATAATTTTATAAATTTTCTAAAATTCTATATTGATTATACGCAAATTTTTTAATTTCATATAAGTCTTCGAAAATCTAGAGTAATACACCCTCTAAATGCCTTAAAACTTGTAATGGTATGAATTTGTGAGGTTCAATTTAATGAATTCTACGAAAATGAAGAGATGGTAAGATATCTGCTGCTAGGAAAATTGAATTACATAATATATGAATAAGATTCAAATGATTTTTGAGTTGAAGCTGTTAATTATGCCTGAACATGAACTGAAACTCTTATTAAGGTATTGTTTGGTAATTAATCAGTAGAGATATGAAATTTGACACGTAAATAAAGCTTATTAATGGTAATTAATAAAAAGCAACATTCTTGTGTGCATTTGGATAACTTAATTAAATACTGAAAATCCCTATTAAAATCTTTACAGTGTATATATGGATGTATGGTTTTGTCATTTCCGTGTCCAAGTATATGATAAAGCCAATTAATTCATCTCTTATTAATCCATGTCCAAGGACGAAGCTATGGGGATGCCAACGGGGCCACAGCACCGCCCAAAGTTCCTTTTTTTTTTTTTTTTTTTTTTTTTTAAAAAAAAAAACCATATCTAAACAACTACATATATAACCCTCAAATTTATAATAATAATTTTTGTCCCCATTGTAAATGTGATACATTTTCTTGTTGGCCCCCTAAATATTCCAAAATAGGTTTTTGTGGCTCCGCCTTTGTGCATACACAAACAAAACCTGTTTATTTCATTTCTTATACACACACACACACATAACTCCACCAATTGGACATGTAACTAAATTCACTTGCGATTGCTAGCTATTTTCTTAGATAGGTGTAAATCAAAGTTGCGTAGAAAAAATGGTGACACAAAAATCAACTCCTTGTCGTTCGTATATATCTCCGACGTTTCAACCCTATGGGGCAATGGCTTCCGAAAAACAATTAGAAGAAAAGGATTTGATCGATGGAAAGGATTCAACTAGTGGGAAGGATTTGATCGATGGAAATCAATTTGGATTGCCGGAAGGATGGCAGGTTGAGCTTGTAGCTTGCAACAAAGGAAAATTCAAAGGAAGCGTGGATAAGGTAATTTCATCATCACTTAATTTATTTCAATCTATATATCAGGGTTTTGATGTTGTTTGGTTGTCTTCATCACAAATATATAATCATATAAGTAACTATGCTTTATGATCAATAATGTATGTTGTTTGTGAACATGTGACTATCATTTTCTATGAGTTTGATGTTGAGCCATAGTGCGACTTGCGTATTGCCATGAATTATTTTTCATATAAATAAGTCAATTGGTTTTCTTTGAAAAGGTTTGTTTTACTCTATAAAAATATTATGATCTCAAATGTTTTATTAACTCTGAAATTAATTGAATATTTTATACTTTGGTTGCAAAATTTATCATTTAATATATGTTTTGGCATCTTAATGATCGCTTTGAAGTTTGTTTTGCTAAAAATATTACACAATTAGGGATGATTTTGGGAAGTAGATCATGATCTATTTGAATTCTTTATTTTAGCATATTGGTATAATTTTGAAATTACTTTAAGAAAAATATTTATATAATTAATTAAATTATAAAATTTGGTAAGTGGAGGGCTTTGTATGTCTATTTTGATTTGCAAAGGTTCATTGTTTTATGATTTGAACTGTGAAAGGTCATCGTCATGATCTGTCTAATAGATTTAAATAACATTAAGACGATATATTTTATAATAGTTTTTAAACAAAAGTTTTAAAATTTTTATTGGGATTTGCTTTCCATGCTACTAGTAGCTTGTAACATTTTAGATGCTTTTGACGAGTGAATAATGTTCCAAAAGTTAAAATGAAGCCTTGCTTTGTTTGAATAAGTTTTTAGAAACATTATAAATAAGGTTAAGGCTTGATTGTAAAACTTATTAATAGATATCGAGTGGATGAAATATAGAAGGCCATGCTGATAAATGTTAGAAAGTGAAATTAATTAAGCCTGCCTAAATGAACATTTAGCACCTCATGGCATGGCTCAAAGTTATTATTGTATATTGAAGTATTCATACGAGGTTCATTCATCATATTATAGGTTAGAAAGTAATTTGTTGATAAGGATTGTTTATTAACGTTTTACTTGAATGAAAATAAGCGTACACATATATTTATTTGTGTTTGCAAATTAAGAGTTTTCGGATATGATATTTTAGTATATTAAATCATATTAATAATTATGGCAATTTAAGATGCTTTGGATATTGGCATACATGAGATTTATAAGTGATATGTGTATTTCAAGCATCCTATATGATTGTAAAATCTTCATTTGGAGAACCTAAATTAATCGACTCTTAGTAGGCCCATAAATTAATGTGAAGAAATAAATGATTAGTGGTAAGTGTGTAGTATAGTGAAAAGAATCTCAAGGGTGCCTTATAAACCAAATGAGTCTTTGGCATTTGTGTGTAGACATATTTATATATGTAGGAGGACTTGCCTATGACCACAGTGAGAGATCAACTCTTATCTTTGGGCATGATTATTTTACTCTTGAAATTATGTATTCCTCACATGTACTAGCTTCATATACATTCGTTGTTGATGGGTAAAATAAAGTGGCTCCAAAAAGTATTATGTCCCACTAAAAATATATGTATGACAATAATCTTAAAATATTTGTTACAAAAATTCTGATCAGTGTTTGATGTGAAAAACTTTTGATATTGAAAGTTTTTCTTATTGGCATCTCTATGTATAAAGTGTGAATGTTATGTTTTCTACATTTTGTTTATATGAAAAAAAAAAAGAAAAAAGAAAAAAACTAGTTTACTTACTGAGTCTAAAAATACTCAGTTGTTTATTGTGATTCCTATTTTTTTGTAAGGATCTCTAGGCTGATGAATGTATAGGACATGTTGTATATATAATACTTTTTATGGTGAGATTTTTGGTTTTCTTGTTTATTGGATTTTGATACTAATTCATTAATTGATTATATGTTCAATAGATTTTATTTTTTTATTTTTTTTTATGACTAAGTGTTATAATTGGTTGTAATATTTCACTACTGTGACCTTCGAATTTGGGGCATGACATAACACTCAGTTCACGTAGATACACATGCATATATGATACTATTTGTGTTTGTGATTGTATGTTTATGTTACTATATCTTATATAACACGTTGTATTGTTCATTTTAAATCATTTTGTATTTACATGCAAAACAGTGGTGGCTCAGTGGTATAGAGACCACCCATCAGGAAGCTAAGTACATGGTTCAAGTTGCACCTCCCACTTTATATGTGGATAGGTTTTTCACGTTATGTGGGTCGTCCTTTTCTATTTTTGAGAGTAAAGATCTAGACTGTATTTCAAAGTCCTGGTTTCGACAGTGCTATGGTTTAGTGCCAATATTTAAAAAAAAAATAAAATTATTTTGTCTTACTACAATTACATATATGATATACTTTGAGTTATTTTTCATCATTGATCAACTTGTATTTCATGCATTTCACAATCTCTAGAGCACCATTCATTTATGGAAAAAATATATGAACATTTTATGAACAAACATAATAAACAGTTACAAAATGTTATCATATTGTAAGTTGGTTGTTTAAGATCTATCACCCAGAGAGGGTTAACTTTTACTAACCTTGTTTTATCAAATTAAACCAAAGGAAATGAACATTGGAATCAAAACAATTTTATTACTCACTGACGTCAAGAAGCTTTACATCAGATCTTTACACAGTGTTTTGCTGATGGGTGTTAAGAATTTTTGCAGTTGATATTAAGAACCTTAATTAACACTTAGTATCTAGGACTTACTCTTCTTAACCTTAAAGTTTGTTGTAGAATAATGATCATTCTCCAGTTACCTACCTTATTGATCGTTCTCTAGGTACCTACCTATGTTATAAAACATATAATTAATTAATAATAGATTTTCTCATTATTGTTGGAGGTTTACTTGTTGACAAAATGTATATCAAATGCATTATCAGTGTCCATTTATATTTGTTTAGAGCATGTGTATCTTAGAGTGTTTCTGTGTTTATTCTTATAATTTTCCATACAAATTATACTTTATGTTATGGTTTATCTGTTTCTGTTTTATATTTAAAAGTTCTAGTATATTTGATGACGTTGACTTGTGATTCTATCAATTAAATATCAAAGAGTTACAAATCATAATACTTAAGCACTCAATTTATTTTGTTTATTGTTTCTTTTTTATTGGTGGTTGTTCTCTATCTTAAGCTAAGTTTAATCATGGATGAAAACTAACTTTAAAATATTTGAAATATGTAGCTTTTCTATGCACCGACCGCTAGTAAACAATTCAGGTCCATCAAATCCATAGGAAAAAAAGTCAATATAAAAGTTCAAAAACCAACACCGAAGTGATTACAGAATAGTTGGCCAACACCAAAGGAATTCAAATTCAGTCATTCATTGGTAAGCATGCAAAATTTCCTATTCGTTTGCCTTTGTTTCATTACTTTATAAAACAATATATAATATTGTAGGCTGTTCAGAAATTGAGACAAATGGCTAACATACACATATGCACACCCGCATACACACACATATATATCCTAAAAATCAGTAGCATATATTCTTAGGAATGTTGGAAATGATTAATAAGATGTACAAAACATTATGAAAATAAAATTTGTTTTATCCATCGATGAAGTAAACAATGCATAAGCGAACTATATAAATATATCCCTATTCTTCAATAAGATAGTACTTCTTTTACAATCTAGTAAGGAGTGAATGGTATTACGCTAAGCTTATTACTTATAATCCATTCGATTCATAATCAAAATATGATTTATGATTTTTAGATGCAATAGATCATAAAAAATAATTTGTAATGTAAAACCAAAAGTTATACCACAATTTCTGATACTATACTATTCTTATTATTTATGATTTCTAATTATATAAAAACTATTTATGATTGTTGCAGTGATACTGCGTACAGTGAAAGAACACATGATGGGGTGACATTGAAGATTCTATGTGAAAGAAATCGATGAAATTGTGAAGAAAACACATAATGCAAATTGATTGTTATTGTCTGATATGTTGACATATTCGATGGTGACATATTAGATTGCCAATATGAAAACTATTATATCATTATGACTTAAGCTAACAAGCTTCTATATAATCCCTTTTGAATATAGTCACTTGAAGCAACAACTCCAGAACATTCATATGTTAGAAGATATGTTTATTAAAGATCTTGTTGATTAATTTGATTGTAAAATTTTACATTCAAAAAATATCGATTTGAAATATGATCATGAGCAATTAACCTTCATTTTATCGTATTTATTACATTTCTCGTAGGAAAAGTTATTCAAATTAAATTGAGCCTAGATAAATTATCAAAATGTATGTAACACAGCTTCTCAATAGCCATTAGCATCAAAAATTTAAGAAGCCTCGTTTTTCAAAGCTAAGGAAAAATTATAATTATTAGAAAAAAGAGAAAATTATAAGGAGATAAATGAAATCGAAAAGTCAGAACTCCTCATGCACGAGACAAAGGAGAACTGCTCATAAAACAACCAAGAGGGCTATCTCACTAAACAAGCTTAACAAATCAACACTGTTGGCATAACAAATCACATCACCACGATGAGCTTCATCAAAGTTTAGAGTATTTTTAGAATACCTGCCTCGAGCAACTTGAAGCTTAACTAGATTAAGCCTTTTAGTCTTTATTTTAGATTTAGTATCTACATGAACAAGTTATTATTGTCAAAAACTTGTCGAATCTCTTGTTCAATGGTCGGGTTACAATGCTCAACGAAAGATAGATAAGGATGTATATTTTCTGAATATATCAATCTTGTAAGTAATTCAATTAAAGTGATTGTTTGTAACTTTAAAACCTTGATCTTTTGTTTTGGCAATAAATTTTAGGAAATAACTAATCAAACAACTTTAAAGTTGTTTTTGATTTTTGAAAACAGAAAATAATCTTTAAAAACACATACGAACACCATAAATTTTTATGATAGGATTTGTGTATATTATTAAACAATGTTTTGTTATTTCCACCATTTTTATATCATATTTTAAAAATAAATCATTACTTTTCCCACAAACAACTATTTTACTGAATTTGAAAAACAATACTAAATGCATTTATGGTTTTTCCAGCCAAAGGCCCGAAGTAGGTTCTCCTTCTTCTATCTCATCATTACCAACAAATTCATCATGCAACTCACCATGGAAAAATGCTGCATCAGACAACATTTCATCTTCAAATAAGATATGACTAGTACGTGGCTGACAGTTAGGTTGAAATTGAGCTGCAGATTCACCTCTAGAATTGACATCATGTTTTGCTGCCTCTTCTTCATGATCGATATCATCTTCATTAATCATTGATTCGAATCCTTCTTCACTGTTTTTCTCTACATCTTCTGGATCATAATCACTATCATCTGGTGATGTTAAGTCTTCTACACCCCTTATTATGATTCTAAACAGTTCATACAAAATAAGATTCATAACCCAAATATAACATCATCGCATGCATTTTCCGTAACACGTACATAATAAAACAGTCTTTCTCACCATAAAACAATAGAAAATTAACAGGTATCATAAAGAATATATCATTAGGATACTTGGTCATGATTAAAACAAAGAAACTATAAGCAAATATGTTAATATTTCAACACTAAACATATCTTCACCACATTGCCATACAAATAACAGTAAGCAAAAAGAACAAATAAAACTTGTAAAACCTGACAATAGAAATGTCTCAAATTACATAACCTTTCATAATATCAAATAATCCTTTTGCCAAAATCCCAAACTATAACCCCAAAATCACAATATCGCAACAGAAATATTAAATAACCCCATTTTTATTAAAATCGAAACCCAAACATTTGACGTTTATTTTAATTTTTTTTTTTTTTTAGAAACTTCTCTATCATATAACCTTTTAAAAGCACACATCTTCAAATCTTACAACTTTTTATGCCAAACAACCAAAAGCCCAAACAATAAAAAACTCTAACTTTTTATTTTCCAAACCAAAACACATTAACCAAGAGCAAGTACATGTACTCGAAATAAATCATCAAAAGCATTCAAAGGTTACAAATATTTTAACCAGAAAAATAAAAATGAAAAACTCATACTATGTCATGGTTTTTCATTTAAATCACTGCATAATATCACATAAAACCAATCTACACTACTTCGCAACATCACAAAACCATTCAAAACATAATGATGTCAACATACCTGATCCCTCAAGAAGAACAGTAAAACACTTCGTTTCCACTGCTCGGTTAACGAGTGAAGATAGGTTGCGCTAAATGGAGAAAAATGGGTTTTTCTTTGTGTTTTGGCCATAAGGTTTGGTAAGAGTGAAGATGAATAGTTTGATAATCTATTTATTTGATGAATTAAAGAATAATAATGAAAAATAAAAATGATCTTTATTGTTTATTTGTTCTAAAATAAATCCGTAATAAAAATGAAAATTATGGACATATTTATTTGATAATCCGTTTATAGAATATATAAATTTAATTATGAATGTTTTTATAATTTGTAATTAATTAATTTTATTGTTAAAGTAAAATAAAGATTTTAATAAAATATTACCGATTTTAATTTTTATTGCTAAAATAATTATTAAAATATTAACTAGTCATTATTGCACTTGATATTATCTAGGATTTAATGCGATAGACAAATTTACCCTTAAGCATTGATACTTAACGGTAGTTCACTAATGGCTTTCTAATGTGGGGGTATATGTGTTGCATTTTTCGGAATCTCGGGTAGGCTTCACATAATTAGCTTCAAACTCGTTGTTTGAGTGCAATTTCATCAAACTTCAGTGAAGTTTATGTCATTTGCCCTATAAAATGTGAGAGTGAGTCGTATATTTTATGGTTATTGATAAAAAATAAATTCATACTCTATTTTAGATAATTACATTGCTTTAAAGTGAACCCATATTTAAAAAAATTGTTGATATATCACTAATATAAACTCAATAATACATAATAATATTATAAATGCTTTAAAAGGAAAGAGAATCATACGTAGATCTTATGATCATTTGTTAAAAAAATGGATGCACATTTTGTTTTAAATGATTTCATTAGGGATGAGAATATATAGTTTTATGTCATTTTTATCAAAATAGATCTATAATTCAAAAAATTGTTAATGTGTTAATAATGACAATTGAAAAATAGAGAATAGTTAGAAAATAATCCTCTTACTTGTTTAAAAAGAGTAATACTAGATTGTCTAATAATTTTTTTTAAATTTATATTTAAATAATATGATATATAAATCTATAAAATTATACTAATTATTATATTAATATAGAGTTTATAAAATTTTAATAATCCGTATATCATCCCATTTGAATACGTACATAAAATTTTTGAATAAGCTAACATGGGTCATTGAAAACTAAACGCGCACGCTTGGCAGTCCTGCGACAAGTCAGGTCTTCCGTCTCCACGCTATCATTGAAACTCCAAGACGTGACCCACCAATCAGATGTGTCCGTACAGACAATCCCCATGCCTCCATCGGACCACTCGCCCACGCGCTTGGACTGGCGCCCATGCGCTCTCTTCACGCGCCAAGACTTGCGTGGGCAACGTCGTTCAACAATTGGACTCTCTATCTGACTGACCCGGCCGTTCCAATTTAAGAAAAACCTCCAATTTCAAAACCCTCATATTTTAGTCCTCCCATTTCACACTCACTCTCCCAAAACCCACACACGAATTTCAAGTAAAGTCGAAAAATTTCGCACTTCAAATGTCGCTCTCGGTTTCTCTCCATAACCGACTTGTTTTTGCTCCGATTTCTGTTTACATTTTCGTTTTCCATTTTTGAGAGCTCTCTGTTTCTCTTCTCATTCAAGTAAGGTATTTGCATGCGGTGTTTGTAAGCTTGAAGAACACTTGTTTTAGGTTTTATTGTTTTGAGTAATCTGCTACATTTGCTGTCATTTCTACGTTTTCACTTCTTGTTTTGGTTATAATTTCTCTGGCCGGCTTTGTTCGCTTGCCGATACGAGCTTTTGGTTAGCTTTTTTGTTTGGTCCATTAAAACTCCTAAACTGATACTAGGGTTTTTGTTCCTGAATATATTATTAGAAACTTTGAAAATGAGATTTTTTTTTTTTTTTTTGGTTTCGTTTTATGTTATTTAAGCGATACAGCAGCTGACGTGTTGCTAGTTTCTGGTTGGGTTGGTTGAAGAAAGAACTGTAAAAGAAAAAAGAATATAATAAACTTTCCTTTGATTTTTAGTTTTTATGGAACTCGAGGCTTTGTTTGTAGTGTGTTACTAGAAACTAGGGTTTTTCTTTTTTCTTATTTTGTTTTTGTTCAATTAATTCTTGGCGAAAGAGTTTTTGCGGATTTAAAGGTTTCTTATTATTTTTATTTCTCTCTTTTTGGGTGGATTTCAAGTGTTCCGTCCTTAAATAAGTCTGCAAGGATCTGGTTTGGTAAGATGAACATTAATTGGGATTTTGCTTTTGTGTGTTGTCCGTGTTTGATTAAATGAAGGTTTATTTTTGGGAGTTATTTGCGTCTATAAATGTTAGTGGATTTATCACAATGTACATGCCTTTCATCTTGAAGAATTTGTCAAAATTGAAGTGTGTAATTTTATTTACTGAAATCAACTAGTATTTACATTGTTCAAGTGCTTTGTTGAGATTAATAGTGGTTTATTAGATGCTTATATATTTTCCTATCAAGTTTTTTCGAAGTTGAGAAATGGCATTCTCTTGGCACAGCAGTTAGTCTCAAAAAAACTTGGAGATGAAAAGTTTGGGACTAAGAAGTTTTATTTTAGTTACTTGAAGCTCGGGGGATGGATTATTGTTAGGCTAAGAATGTCTCTTTTATCCAATAAAAACATGGTCACATGTCGGTTTGCATTTAACTTCTTGTTATTAATTGTAACTCGAGTTTTTAGCACAAAAGAATTGGAAAAAGCGAGTTGTTTGAGCTCATGCTTTTAGCTGTTAGCAAACCAGAAGATGATTTTGATGATATTGGGTCTTAACAAGATTAATGTAAGTATTTACGTCAAATCAGATATCTAAAAGGGTAAACATTAGTACATTACAGTTGTCTTTCTGGGGTTATTTATGTTGTAATATTTTTACTGCTTCCATTTTAGTTTAATAATGTGCGTATTTCGTATTTTGTTAGGCAAGACAACTTAAATTTCATTTTGGTACTGTGCTTGTCTGCGTCTGCAATAGTTGGATGGACTTAAACATATGCTTTCAGTTGTACACATCCTTGTTGGCTCCTTTTACTCAGAAATATAGGATAATGCAGGTGCATTTGGTTTTTGTTATCTGTTATGGCCCCCAATCCTAGGGTTACGAGTGCCTTCAAGGCAATGAAAGCTATTGGAATTAGTGAGACCAAAGTGAAACCAGTACTGAAGAAACTATTGAAGTTGTATGAAAAGAACTGGGAACTCATAGAAGCGGAAAATTATAGAGTTCTTGCTGATGCTATCTTTGATGAAGAAGATGAAGCCAAGGTTCGTTCTTCCTTCTTTGTCGCTCAATTGGTTTGTGCTTTTTGTCTCTGCTTTCTCTAAGCTTCTAATTGTGTGCTTATCTCCTCCTCCCTCTCTTTCCTGTTACTGTGTTTCTTTCCTTCTAACATTTATATGTTTTTGTTTTAATTTATCAGTGTTCTGGCCAGAAGAAACCTCAAATTGACGTAAGTGGTCCATTTTTTTGCCTGCACTGGTGATTTACGTTTTGATTTGTTTTAACTTTTTTATTGTATTCATGTTTTTTCCTTTTAATTGTTTGACACCAGGAAGAGAATTTTGAGGAAGAAGATCAAGAAGAGCAGCCTTTGCTCCCTTTAAAGCGGTTGCGTAGAGGCCAAGAACAACGGGTTCCACCTTCTCCTAGCAGCTCCCGCCCTAGCTTGGATGGAAGTTCATTAAAAAGGCCAAAAGTGGAAGGTGATGAATTGCCAGCCACTTCTTCACAGAATCGGTCATGGGACAATGTGCATTTTCCCCAAGTCGGTGCTGGAAATGGAAGGACTGAAATTCAGCAGCGTGGGAGCAAAGGAAAAGAACTTGTCTCAGCTCATGTTGCTTCAACAGAGAATAGAGGGATTCCTAAGAGATCTTCTCAGGCCTTGAGCATTAGAGAACCAGCTGCTGAACCAGGCAACCTTCTTTTGCCTATGAAGGTTTCCAGTACTCAAGCATTAATCAAGCCCAAAGATGAGCCTTTTACTGATGACATGTATATTGATAACAGGCTGCAATATGAGGTTCCTATTGCTGTGATCCATCCAGGTACAATTGATGCCTACATAATTATGTCAGCCTCTTTCATTGCATTTCCTTTAGCATTGGTTTCTCTGTTGCTGAAATGTTGTAGTACTACTGATATGTATACATTTTTTCCCTGTGAGCCACATTTTATTTATAATTTCTGTTTTGTTTGGATTGAGAACTTCAGCTTTTAGGATGCAGCTCAATTGGCATATTGATGAAGTCGACATATGATATTTGCTTATTCATGCATGCTGATGCTAGTATTCTTGGCATGTTTATAAAACTGAAGATGCTGATTATATCTACAAAAGTGAATGCAATAATGAACATCCTAAGGCTTTGATCAATAGATATGGATTCCTTGAGACACCTAATATAACTAATGATGTCTCGCATGTCATATTTTTTTTCGTGATTGATCATGTTCTTCTGCATTTGAACCCAGAGGCACAGCTGATACAAGCTTTTAGTATTTTATTGTTTGAGAGTGAATCTTAAGTGATTAGTATTCTTAGTTTTATAAGTGGCAGTAAGATTTCATTTTCTAGTGAGTAGTTGTTCTTTTTGTTTGGAATGCATACAGTGAGATTTTCAGATAGTCAATGTGTTTATTTGTACAAAAGATTTCTATTTGACTTTCTTGCGTTGCTCTCATTTCTCCCCTTTTTATCATATAGGATTGTATATCTTTTGATAAGAGCCTAGTAGATGGTGAATAGCAATGTAGTTTTCAACAGGAATAATGGTCTCTGGACTGTTGTGGGATTTTTGCGTCTTAGATCAAGGGTGTGATCTTGAAATGCCTGTTGCAATTTGCAGAAATATTTGGACTTATGCCTGAAAATCTTTTCTTCTTTAACACAGTAGTAACTTTGCTGTTTGGATGGTAGTTGCAAGGCAGACTTTCCATTCTAAAGGGACATAATTTTTATTAGAAGGAATTGAAATTTTTTGATCTGTTCTCCTTAAAAAAAATCTGCTTACATTTTATTTTCTTGGCTTCTTTGCCCCTGGCCATGTATGCGATTGTGCAGCTGCTATTATTTGCAGTAATGTGCCAATCAAAACATATGGGCATTTTTCAACTTGAATGGATTAGGTAGTTTGTTGTATTATCTAGTTCAGGATGTGAGCTTACAAGTTGTGGGTCTTTATCAATTATCTTAAAATATACATTCCTGTTCATGGTTGTAGCAGTGTGCGAGTTTGACATTATTGAATAAAACCTGTTGAAATGGAGAAACCTAGGCTGTAAATTTTATTTCTCATTCGCCTATTCAACCATGAAGGCTGAATTAACAATATATAAGATGATTACAGCAGAAGCCTTGAAAGTAGGAGCCTAACAAAACAGCCTAACCAAGATAAAGCTCACTTCTTAAGATGAGATTAAGTAAAAATCTACCTAATCTCTTATTAACTAACAACTGTAAATAAAATAAAAAATTATAGCTGAGATAACTACAACAAAACCATATGGTACAAAATTTCTGTTGTAATCTTTTTGGGTTTTTTAATTTTAATTTTAATTTTTTTTTTTTTTCCCCTTTTGTCAATTTTTAACTGTTAAAGGAATAAGGGTCATGGGTCAGGTTGTTATTTATTTTTTGTTTATTTTATTTTATTGTGTCAAACACTGGCTTGAAGTCAACATATGATTTTTGCTTATTCATGCAAGCTGATACTTGTGTTGATGGCATGTTTATAAAAGTGAAGATGCTGGTTGTATTATCTACAAAAGTAAATACAATCACGAATGTCTAAAGGATTTGATTAATATATATGGATGCCTTAAGACTCATTATATATTTAATGATGTCTTAGCAAGTCAATAGTTATTTTGTGGGTGATCATGTTCTACTGCATGTGAACCCATGCGCGATTTATTATATTCCCTTGCCATTTAGTCAGGTCAAGGCATAGGGCTGTAGGACTACCTAGAATGTAACTGGTGCTGATCTTATGGTTAGATTTTGTTTTTTGTTTAACTTTACAGATTCGATAAACAAGGGAGATTCATCATCTGGTAATGTTTCATTGGAACGAGTTGCACAAGGGCTTCCTGCATCCCCACATTTAGATGGAAATAATAGAGTTGATGGTGTTCAAGCTTCATCAAGTGAGAGGAGGTCCAGCTGTGAGCTTGTTGCCATCCCTGAGGAAAATCCTTCTTGCTTAGAGATTGCCTCCTCGCCCAAGGGAGAGGTGAAGATTTTCTTGAGTTGCAACTCTGCTGTTGGAAGATCAAATTTCCATATGCCTAGTCTAGATGAACTAAGAGAATCGATGGAGGAGCGGTGTCTTCGATCCTATAAGATCATTGACCCAAATTTCTCTGTCATGAATTTGTTGAAAAATGTGTGTGAGTGCTTCTTGGAATTGACCACAAATTCTTCCTGTGAATCGCAGGAAAAGTTAGGGACTGTGACGCCATGTGACTCATTGAGGAAATCTACTGCTCAGGATGTTCTTGATGGGAGAGGTAAAGGAAATATATACATGTCATCTGGTATTCTTAGAGAATCAGTTGATAATCAGTGCTTTGCTGATGTAGTCCCACCTCAAGTTCCTAGGCACTTACAAGTTTTAAATGGTCGGGATAAGCTTGTTGGAACTACTGAGGAAATGGTTGCAAATGGATCGACCATAAGTGATGAGGGAAATCTTGAATCTTCTGGCTCACATAGCCTGATTCTTGTTCCGCAGTGTCAGCTTACTTCTGATGAGTTAAGGGCTATAAATAATTTAAGAGATGTAACCAAAGGAGAAGAGAAAGTTCAAATTCCGTGGATTAATGAGATCAACACTGAGCATTTGCCACCCTTCTACTATATAGCTCAGAATTTAGTTTATCAAAGCGCTTCTGTGAATATTTCTCTTTCTCAGATTGGTGCTGAACAATGCTGTTCTGATTGTTTTGGAAACTGTCTGGCACCGACATCAGCTATAGCTTGTGCTTGTGCAACTGCACGCCAAGCTGGGAAGTTCGTATACACGCCAGATGGCCTTCTTGATGAAGCATTCTTAGCTGAGTGTGTGTCAATAACTCGTGATCCACAACAGCATAGCTGTCTGCACTGTAGAGATTGCCCTCTTGAAAGATCAGAAAATGAAGGTGTTTTAAAACCATGTAAGGGTCACTTAGAGAGGAAGATTATTAGAGAATGCTGGAGCAAGTGTGGCTGCTGTAAACAGTGTGGCAACCGAGTTGTTCAGCGTGGCATTAATTCCAAACTTCAGGTTTAAATATAACCCTGTCTTTTTAAAGTCTTGCCTGTAATTGCGTTTAAGTTATATTTTTGTTTCTGCTGCTTGTAACTGCTGAAGTGTTCCAAAGTTGTGAATTAAGTGTTCATAATCAATTTCTTTTCATATTAATGCATAAACTCATACTTATCATCCTATTTCAGTTTAATGTATCTTCTGTTACTGATTTGTTCTGCATACTAGGTCTTTTATACAGCTGAAGGGAAAGGCTGGGGCCTCAGAACTTTGGAAAAGCTGCAAAAAGGTGCCTTTGTCTGCGAGTTTGTTGGCGAAATAGTGACCATCAAAGAGTTATATGACCGGGATACTAGGAAACATAACTGTCCCGTTCTACTGGATGCATTTTGGGTCCCAGAAGGAGTTTCAAAGGAAGAAGCATTTTGTTTGGATGCCACAAATTTTGGGAATGTTGCTAGGTTCTTAAATCATAGGTAGGTAATCTCCTAATATTCTTAGGTGTTATGTATTCTTATGAGCCTAATACTTTAGTTTTTAGCTTTGAAAAATTTTTCACAATTCTCTCTCAGACTTATTTAGAAGGCTTTCAAAATCTTATTGAAGAGTTGAATGATGCGGTTGTTAACCTTATTATTGTCCTCTAAGGACTTTTGATCATGAAAAGGTTGCTGGTCATGGGTATGCATATATGGCCAGGGAAAAATTGTGGAGTGGTAGGTGAGGAGATGAATGAGGCCTCAGTTTGTAGGACAGGACACAATTTGTGTTTCCATATTGCTGACCCTGACTATATTTGGGATAAGGTTATGTTGCAGATGTATTTAGTCTTTGTTCAAAAGATTCAGGAATGCAATGCATGCTATGCAAAAGTATATGCACGTGTTTAAAAATATGGAAGAAAACTATACTTTTATTAAGAAAGAATCAGCTAAAAAGAAATGCTAATAGAGTACTATAGCTCCACTTGAAATTTCTTGAGAAAATTAAAGCTTCATTTTAGACGTCTTTTCTTTTGCATGTCTTTCTAATTTTGTTTACTTCACTTAGAAACATCAATTTGCTTTCAAATGGTGGCAAATTGTGAGCTTTGGCAAATTACTAGAATAATGTCATATATTAATTCAGTTTGCACAGTATGTGATGTGATATTTCTTATGCTCTAATCTCTCTTCTGTATATCTAGGTGCTTTGATGCTAACTTGATTGAGATTCCAGTTGAAATAGAGACTCCAGAGCACCATTACTATCATGTAAAGCTTCAATAGTATACTTTTCCCTTTTTTTTTTTTTTCTTGTTTCTGTTTCTGATACTAGCTTCACCGAGCAAGTCTAACAGAATATTTACTCTTATGCAGCTTGCCTTCTTTACAACAAGAGAAGTTGAAGCTTTGGAAGAGCTAACTTGGGTGCGTAGGTTTGTTATCATTACATTTTAGTTGATAGCTTCAGTTTTGAATTTAGAAAGACAAAATATATAAATACACACACACACACAAAAAATGTTTGTAAATACGGTCTAATACCTGTCTATACGGCGATACTGGCGTATTGGCCCCTAGATGGATGGATACGGCTGTATATGGCCGAACTTATTTTTGACCATCTGATGCGTACGAAACGGCTGTATATGGCTATGATTGATTGATTCAGCCTTATATACACATATAAGGCCAGGTCGGGTAATTAAAAGAAAACAAACGAAAAGATATAAAACAAAAAAAAACTCTAAAATCTCTCTCATGTCTTGATTGATTCCCTCTCTCTCAATCTCTCTCCTCACCTGCGACTCTAGCTCACATTTCCGGTGACTTCTCACTGGCAGAAGCTTTTTGGTGACTTCTCTCACATGGGATCAAAGGGAAATAGAAAGTAGAGGAGAAGAGAAGAAGAAGAAGAGGAAATGGATGAGAGAGAAAAATAATCGGAGAAAAAGAACAGAAATTAGTGAAAAAGCCTTTGTTTCTTTGTAGCTTTATACTTCGTTTTTGTGTTTCAATAAATTAAATTTTTTATAAAAATATTTTAATATTATTTTCAGTGAATTTATGATATTATCTTTGCGAAAAATCAAAATTAGCTTTCTATTTATTTAATACAATTAAGTAAACATTAAAAAATAAAAAAATTAAGTAAAACAAAAAAAAATATATATTTAATACAAAATAAATATTAAAAATTTAAAAAATGTAAATAAATAATTTTTTTTAAATATAAATATTTAAAAATTAGCCTTTTTTTAAAGTCATTTTTGGTCAATACGCTTGTGCCAGCCGTACTGTATCATGATGAGTACCACACCGGACCACGTATTTACGAATCTCTCTCTCTCTCTCTCTCTCTCTCTATATATATATATATATATATAGTTGTTTATGTAGAGCTGTGTTCCATCATTATATTTTGTTTCTTATATTGTTCCTGTTACTCTTGAACCATGAAGTTATGTGATGTTTATGAATGAGGAATTCTGATCTTTCTGTCTTTACCATTTAATTGTCTGTATGTTTGATATAATTTGGGTTCGAGATCGTCGTATAGAATTAACAGTGTGAATAACATCTAGTTCATTTGGCATATAATTCTGTTGTTTCGTTTCTAGTATTGTGCTCATCACAATTTTTTATCTAATGTGTTGAGTTTGCGTAGCAAACTATCATTTTACTAGAATTATTTTCTTAAAACTAGCGAAAGAGAGTGATGATTACTTTCTGATAAAATCACTTATATTTTTGCTTTATAATGCAATTTGTGCTCATTCAGCGTTCTAAAATAATGTGTCTGAGCTGTTTTTTTTCCTTAAATATCTGCTTAAAAATATTCAAGTTGATCTGATATTCTGTTTATCCTAATTTAATACTTAACAACAGTAAATGAAAGTGATGTAGTATGATGCCTTGTTGTAGTATAGGCTGAAAATGCTTGAGCACTAAATCAACACTAGACTTTCAGTTGCCTTCTGTGTCTGCTTAATAATTTTGAAGCCCGTCTAGTTTCAGGCTAATGAGTTTATCATAGTGGTGCATGAAATGTAGCTTTCCTTGTTGCTTATATTTTAAGTATGCACAACTTTTCTGTTTTTCTAATTTGAATTCCATTGTTATATTTGTGTTTTCATTTTTCAATATACAAACTTGCATACTATGAAAATACATTGTTCCATCCTCATTTCTCTTCTGACATAAGTAAAAAATTGCTTCATGATCTGTGTTGTAAGATTTTTGTTTGTTCATTCCTAAGAAGCCATGTGAATTGTCTGCAGGATTATGGTATTGACTTTGATGACCATGATCATCTTGTCAGGCCATTCCAATGTCGATGTTCCAGTAAGTTTTGCAGGAGCATGAAGCGTTCGACTAGTAAGTGTCTTTACATGTATTATTATGGCACAAAACTGTTTGCATTGGTAGCCATGTGAACTAGGTGGTTTTCTGTGGTTGCACTCTCATCTCCTGATACGTTGCCTTGAATGCAGTTAAGGCAGTGGGGCCTTGAGATCTGATGTTTCAGCTGTCTCAAAACTAATCTACCACACGATAGTTGCCACTTGATTGGTGCCAGTGCTTTTACCAAATGAATTAGAAGTGCATACCACGTCATTCACAGTAGAACCAATTTCTTTAAACTGTAGTGGTATTGATTGTGAAAAATGTCAAGGAAGCTATTCAAGTGTAAGTTGTGCTTTTCACAGTGGAAAGGTGTAACCTAATTAGGCTGGCTGTTGACTCTGAATAGCTTTCGATTTACCTTTTGAGCAGAGACCATTAAGTTGCTATGAAAGTGGGGTGTAGATTAGAATTGCCTCACCTTTAAATTAAAAAAAAAATAAAGTGTCAATGTGATGCTCTTTAGGCTAGGGATAGAGAATATGAGGCCTTGGAGTGATATTTAAACTCACTGGGGGGTTTTTGGCAGATTTTGGTGCTCCTTGTTTAACAACTTTATTTCTGAGAGGTTCAGCTTGCTGACTTTTATAGATCCTACTCTTACCGCCTCACCAGAGTATTTGATGCTCCTGTGTAATAGGGACCTCCTTTCCTTTACTTAACTGTTGTTTGGTCTTGGTTTTGGCATTTTGCATACGAACTGTACTAGGCATTGATGCTTGAATTTTACTTGAGCCTGAGAAGGTTGGGTGTTAAAAAATTTGAATAATATGGTTTCAGTAACTACATGATTAAATCAATATCTAACACATTTTCGTGACGTAGCATTTGTTGTTGCCCCTGTGGCTACATATCATGTCATGTGATTTTATGGTGCAGGATCCAGATCTCCAACCACCTGCAATTTGAACTGATATGCTGGGAGTGGAGGTGATTTTGCAATGTGCCCCCACCCCCCCAACCCCCACCACTTTTTTAATTTTTTAATTTTTTTTATGAATTAAATATAGAATTAGGTTATTTGTAAAGGAGGGGGAGTTCTTTTGGGGATGCTTTTTGTACAGGGTTTTGTAAAAATCGGCTATTCTGCTGCTGAAGCCGTTCTCTTTTTCCTTTTGAGGTTAGGGTATACCTTAGATGGGTTGCTGGGAAGGGTAATCGTGATAATACATCTCAAGCTTAATATATGCATAGGGGTCACTACATTTTCTTCTCATGCATTCGTATTCACTGCTTTCGGTTGTTATGGTCTGTCTGACCTCAGTTCCATGGTTCTGGTACTCCATTTTTTTAAAAATTAATTTCTTAAATCATATTGTAATCAAGTATGCTAAAAGTTGAAAGGTTTAGCAGAAGTAACAACTTGCTAAGGGTAGGGATGTGTATTTGTTGGAGCAATGAATTCTCATATCCTATGTAATTGTTGATTGAATCACGATCCATACCCATGATGGAGTGTCGTACCACACTTAATTGCCAGTAGACAATAGTTGTTTGATATGCCAAGATAAAATAAGCTACAAAGCCTGCAGAGGATAAAACAGTCTCTGTCACCGTGACTAGAGCCAATATATGGTGAACGACATTTGAATATATCAAGATGAACGAAAGTAGATTGATCTTTATATATTGACAATATATACATGTTCTGAAGCCATTTTAAGAGGTCTAAACGGGCAAATATCTATCAACTGATGAAAGTGATTCCCTGTTGTGAGGTTCTGAGAGAAGTTGATGCCCACAGGCAGAGGGCATAACCGGCCTAATGCTGCCTGGATTCAGGGGAAATAGTATTTTATAATAACCATCCATAATCGCCGTAAAATTGCATGTCTCTGCCACCTTTGGAATCTGCTTTGTTCAAATACAGTATCATGTAAGTATTCAACATGATTAACCAACAGCACAACCTTTTTCTAACTCAATGAAAATGAAGCCTGAAGTACCTGATAAATGTCACGCATGTACGCATGAAGATTGGGATATTCGATGAGCTTCTTCTTGGTGCATTTGAACAAAACGTTATAGACTAGATCAAACCGAATCAAGGTAGTGAAGAGGCAAACATCCGCAAGAGTCAGTGCATCTCCACACAAGTAACGTGAACCACCCAAGTGATCATCTATATTCTCCAATGCACTAAACAATCCACTAACCGCAGTATCATAAGCCTCTTGACTTTGAGCAAATCCACACCTATATAACAAAACATCATTCAAAAATCAAAACCCCCCAACAAACATTAAAAAAAACATAGTTATTGCCTCATTGTTAACAATAATAATCACCTGTAAACTCCATTATTGACATTGGGGTAGATGAATTGATTCCACTCCTCAATCTTGGGTTTCAATTCCCCTGGTGCCAAATCCAAACCTGGATTACACGCCACTCCATTCAAGCCAGAATTGAACAAGTGAATTATATCATAGCTCTCGTTGCACACCACCTCCTTTTTGTCCACGTCCCACAACATGGGCACCGACGCTCTTCCACTGTACCCTCCCTTCCTCAACCCATAAACCTCCTTCAAATTTTTGCACCCATTCGCGCTATCCCAACCCGGGACCAGGACATCCTCATCCCGGGTGCGGCTTGGGGGTTGTTTGAACTCCCAGGAGCCGTCTTGGCCCGGGGATGCGATTGAGACGGGGACGGCGTCTTCAAGGCCTTTGAGAGCCCGGACTATGAGGGTGCGGTGGGCCCAGGGGCAAGGCAGCCCCACGTAGAGGTGAAGCTTGGTGGTTGAGGGAGGTGCAGGGTTGTTTTGGAGGGGAAATTTGGAAGACGGTCTGGTGTAGTTACCGGACGAATCGGAGGGTGCCAGCTGGCTCATCATCAGCTGCCACGTGTAGTTCCATGCTGTACGGACCGTGGAGATGAGGAGTCCCGGAGGGAGCGATGGCCCCCACAGGAGCTTCGTGATGCCGGTTAGAAGTGTGATTGGGTTCGAAGAAGAGGGTCGTTGTTGGTCCAGTGACATTCTCGGGCCAGCCCGGTATGGTCCGAGAGTTATTCGGGTTTTGGTTTTCTTGGGTGACAAAACCAGCAGCTGAGGAGGGCTTAGCGCCAGCGGTGGTGAAGTGAACAACATTTTTTTTTTTTTTTTTTTTTTTTTGAGATCAATTAAAATAAGATCATATTAAATAGTTTATAAAACGGCGACGTTTCATGTGAATAAATAAAACCGGGACAGAATTATTCTAGTCCTTATATCCAAACACGCCAAAACATACCCGTAAAAACCCTACACCGCCGCCCATCACTTACATATAAACGCTTGTGTTCCTCCACAGTCTCGAGTCACAAACTCAGAGCCGATAAAAAATGTCGAAGCGAGGTGCGATTTTCAACCTCTCTGTTGCCAATATCTCTATTCGTATCGATAAATGATTGTGTTGTGATCTGTTTACAGGAAGGGGAGGATCGGCGGGGAACAAGTTCAGGATGTCGCTGGGTCTACCAGTGGCAGCCACAGTTAACTGCGCCGACAACACGGGAGCCAAGAACCTCTATATCATATCGGTGAAAGGAATCAAGGGCCGCCTCAACCGTCTGCCCTCTGCCTGCGTCGGCGACATGGTCATGGCCACCGTCAAGAAAGGAAAGCCCGATCTCAGGAAGAAGGTCATGCCCGCCGTCATCGTCCGTCAGCGCAAGCCCTGGCGCCGAAAGGACGGTGTCTTCATGTACTTCGAAGGTAACTTTTTCTGTTTTTGTTGTTGTATTTTGATTTCGGGGTTTGTTAGAGTCAGAGAGTTGCTTCTTTTGATAATGGTATGACCTCATTCTGTTAGGTGGTCATTCTTAATGAGGAAGCATATATGGAATCACCAGTTTTAAACAGCATGATGTTTATTATGTGTTACATTGTGTTACCTGTCTGCTGGTATATAATTGATCCAACATAGTTTCTGTTATAATAATTTGTTATGAGAATGGTCATGGTAAAAAGGAGGCTTATTAAATTATTGATTTCTTAAAAAATATCTTCTTGTGGATGATGCGGGTATTTTGATTCAGATATTTTGTTTGTATGTTGGTTTAATTGATTTTTTTTTTTTTTTTAAATAGATGTTAATCTATGTGGGATGTTAACATTTGGTTTCCTAAATTTGGGTTTGTTCTATATTGCAGATAATGCAGGTGTCATTGTCAACCCCAAGGGAGAAATGAAAGGTATGTATAGTCCAAGCCTGAGTTTAGATGCTGCATCGTCAATAATATTTGTTATGTTTGTTTTGACTGATACTTTGACAATTTTATTGATTCTTGGATAAGTGAAGGTTATAATATATGGTTACTGATGTTGGAGTTAATTCTAGAGAATTACTCATCTTAGGTGTTGGGTTATATGTATTTAAAGAATAGATTGTGTGGGTTCAATTTGTATTGTATGCTTGGGAAAAAATTCCATATATTGGTCAGTTGTCACATTATAGTTTAAGAAACCTTTTAACTATTTGTTTGCTGGCTTATGTGGTTGAGATGGTTGTATTTTTAGAATCTGATTTGTCCCTTGTGGTTTTAAATTGTGCTGTTTTGGTGATTGTAGGATCTGCTATAACTGGCCCAATCGGGAAGGAGTGTGCTGACCTCTGGCCTAGAATTGCAAGTGCTGCCAATGCTATTGTCTAAGAGTGAAATTTTAAGTGGGTAGTATTTTTAGTTTCATCAGTGGCAGAAGGATTTCATTTTCTACTGATGAGGTTGTTCCTTTTGTTTGGACGGCATACAGTGAAATTTTCAGATAGTCTATGTGTTTATTTTGTAAAAGGATTATAATTGGAGTTTAATTTTCGAAGATTTTGTTCTTTCATATCACTGCTTTCATTTCTGGCCTATTTCATTATTGAGGGTTGTGTTTCGAAATTTGTTATGATAAAGTTATTGTTTTGCATGTTTTTTGATAAGAGCCTAGTAGATGATAATTAGTGATGTGATTTTTCAAAGACAAACAATTAGGCTTTGGACCGTTGCTGGATGTCTGCCTCTTTGATTGGGGCATTGACCCTGAAATGCTTGATGCTATTTGTAGAAATATTTAGTCTTGACTGATGCAGAAATTCCTCTTTTCAACTTTCCATCGTCCAAGGGGAAAATTTTTTGGGACAGTACAAATATTTTCATCTTCTATTACATTACAAATGTTTTCCTCTTCTAATAGAATATGAACTAACGTTTTATTGCATCTCTGCTTCTAGTCATGTATGCTATTTATTGTGTCACTGCTTCTGGTGTTGTATGCGATGGTGCAGCTGCATATTGTATGCAGTAATGTGTCTATCAACATTTAGCATTTTAGATATTCGGGCATATGTCAACCTAAATGGGTGGTTTGTTGACCTGAGGATGTGAGGTTTTCATGAATTATCTTGTAATGTACATTCGTCCTCAAATTTGAAGCGGAATGGAGTTTGACGTTAATGAATAAAACCATTTCATGTGGTACAAATTTTTTGTTGTGGGATTTTTTTTTTTTTTTTTGGGGGGGGTTTTGTCAATTTTTAATCGCAAGCTCATCTGTGAATGGATTCTAGCAGGCTGTCTGTGCATATCCTTCTCCTTCCAACATCCAAATTCTGAACTTGAAAAGTCATAAGATGTCGTGATTAAATAACCAATCAAATATATTTTTGTTACAGATAATTTGTATCATTTTATTTATTTTATTTTTAAACTTTAGATTTTTATGTATCATTAGATTGCAATTCAATGACAATCAATCCACTTTTTTCTATACTAGTTCTGCAATTCAACATAGTAACATGACCCTGACTAAAAACGGCGTGTTATTCAGATTCTTAGCTTGTCTATGCAGTTTGTTGGTCATGATGTCCTTGCTACAGGTTTAAAATAATGGATGGTATTAATGACGTGTTTTTTGGACACATACCAATAATTCAAAATTTTAATAAATATTTTATATTTATTTTTTTCAAAATGACGGTCACCACTTTTATATATATTTTTTATTTTTATTTTAATTAATTAAAATAAAAATTAATGATTTATTTTAAATTTGATTTTTTTTGGTTTCTTAAATTGTTATTAAAGTAATATCCGGGGATTAGGGTGGATCCTCCAAGTGCAACGTGGGTTCGATCGAGTGCCCTGTATGGCAATGGTGGACAATTTGTATCATGCCCTCTTATAAGGGGACTAATTACATACAGATTCCCTCCATTTGGACTGTGACGTTTCTCCAATCTTTCTTTAAAAATTTTTTTATGGGTTGTGCTGTGACTAATGTGGTATGAAATAATGTCATTATTTTTCTTTTACTCGTTCTATTGATCTTTTTATTTTCTCTTACTCTTTAAATTGATTTATCGCACTATATTAACTACAGAACAATTTCATAATAGAGTTAATAAATATTACGGTCTGGACCAATTTTTAGAATCAATATCTAGAGAGCCCCGATGTTTATAATTGTATTTCTAACATTAAAATAATAATAATAAAAAAGTTATTTTAGAGCATCTCCAATATAGAAATGAATTGTAAAAAAATGGAATGACACATAAGACAAATGAACATGTGTTAAAATGGATTTTTTCAATGTAACTATCACTCTCCATTGTCAAGTTGATGTGGTAAAAAAAAAAAAAAGACAATGTCAACATGACCGTCTACTTTCAGAGGGTCTGTTAGACAGCTATTTATTGCTGACTAATCAAATTAATTTTCTACATCACCCCACCACCTCCTGCATTTTTTCTCTTCAACCTCTCCTCTACAGTTTCAGCAAATCACCACTCTCCATCTTTATTGCCTCATTAAAGTGTGGTTAAAAAAAAAATTCAACACCTCATTAAAGTGTGCATTTTAAATTGATGCATCGGAGAATATTTTTTACCTTGATTGTCTATCAAGTCATATTTGTGTCATGTAGGAATCATATTCTCTTGATATTGATGACATGATAACTTTTTTTTAATCACAATTCATTTTTTTCATTGTAGATACTCTTAATAAGTAAAATTATGCATTTGCTTAAGGTAGTAAATGCAATTTGCCCGTAACCAAGTGGACACATCAAAGAACCCAATGGAGCATTTAAGGCGGGAAAACGAAAAAGCGTGCCGAATTGGAGCGGCTGCTACTTGCAACAAAATCGAAAACCCAGCCTCATCTGTACCCATTTGGGTTTCTCTGAGGAAATGGGTTGGGATTACGGAGATATGTCATTAGAAGAAATGGTCAAAATCATCAAAGGTTTGGTAGATTTACTCATTCTTGCTTCCGGCTATCAGTCGTCGGGCCTTCACGCCCACTGGGACCTCAACAACATCAAAATCGCCCTTCAATGGTCTATCTTCTTCCAAAATGTCTGTACTGTATCTTCTCTCACTTCAGTCACTCCATTTTCTCTGTTTCATGCTTAGCATTATTGATGTATCATAATGTCTAGGTTTTCAACCACTTGTGCAACTCTGACGTCTACTCAGAATCAGTTAAGGAACTCGATGCAACTCTAGCTCAATTGACTTCCAATCCTTCCTTCCCTCAGGTTGTGGTTGTGGTTGTTCTTTAATTTGAATTTCAGATCAATTAGGTTGTTCGTTTATGTGATTGCTTTGTTGTGTTTAATGTAATCAGGGTCTTTCACATTTATCATGTGTTACTCTTAGTAGAGCAAGGGCTTTTGTAACAGAACATCTTATACGTGCTTTACCGTTGAGGGATTCGCATCTTAAGGCTTTCCTGAGAGCAATAATTGAGATGGATATTAATTTGATTTCCCAAACTGATTATCTTTGCCTCGATGTGTATCTCAACAAGTTGACACTTTTGGAGTCTTCACACGAATTGGTTATGAAGAGTGATGCTAAGTTTTCTGGTGATGATTTTACTACGTTTGCTGTTCAAGGGTTCCTCAAGAGGCAGTCTGCAGTATCGTGCATATCGACTGTTAAGAATGGCTTGGATATCCTCTCTAGTGTTGTTGAGCATGGTAACCTGACTGAGTCTGATAGTAGCTTCATTGAAGAACATGTGAAGCAAGATGGGAGTCCAGCAGTGATGGGGTAGGTGGCATGTTTTCCTGGTAGAATAAAATTATAAGTATGATTGTTGATGTTTCACTACTACCTGTTACAGGGAAGCTTTTTTTCCATTCGTTCATTTCGGTTGTAAAAGATTTATTCGTTTTCTGAATGGTTGAAAGTAAAAAGCTTTCGTCTGGTGGAACTGTAGAAGACCTTTGATAAATTACTTAAATGCATGTCAAGCAATGTAATTTGGAAATCAGGTTAGTTGCATTGCACTAAATGTTTGCTTGGGTCCAAAATTGGAGAAATATATACAGAATCAGTGACTTTAGTGACTGTCAAACTTGTCAATAATTATATGATGGGATATAATTGCTCTAACAAGCTAATTGCCTGTTGTTGGCTGTTTACGATCTTAATGAAGTAGCTACTTGCATCCCATTCATTTTTTGCCTATGTATATATATAGAACTGGTTTGTTAACTTTCTATTTTGACTGAACCTCAAAATTGGAAGGAGATGTTAACTATTTGTATTCTCTATTTTCCCAAGCTTTTTTGGCACACTTCTTTCATATGACTGTAGTAGGATGGCCTCATTCCTGAAAGAAAATGATTATAAAACAATCATGCAAATTTGTTGATATTTTCCATGACTATCAAGTTAGGTTGACTTTGATAGAAGATATAACTGCTATCCTGCAGGATTTTACTGCAAGGTCTGAATTTAAAATTTTAAATCATTTCAATTGTGCTCAGGAGTGTGGAAGACCCAGTCGATTTTGTCACATGGAACCAATGGAAATCAAGGAATCTCTTATATTTCCTCAATATGAGAACTGTTAGATTGGTCTCGGGTGCAAGCATGATACTTTCTGCCCCTAAGGTTCAGTGGGTACAACTATTTCAACGGCTGCATATTTCAGAGCTAGGCAGTGATGACGATTTGAGTGAAATTCTTGTAAGTTGTTTGGAATTTTGGAAATATGATGTCTTATTCTGTTATATTAATCTCTGAAAAAGACTGGAATACCCCAATCAATAATTTCTTCTGCTTTAATTTTTGTATGTCTAGTTATATACTTATATGTTCTGTGCATGTGTGCAGCTGAGTGTTTGCTCATGTACAAAGTAAAGATGAATTGCACTGATATATATATATATATATATATGCATGTCGTATAGTTCTTGCATTAGAGAGTATTATAGGAGCAGCTACTCATGTAATTAGTTGCATTTCTAGAAATTCTGAAGTTCTTATAAAAAATGATGCACAAATTTGCTCTATCTATCATTTGATATATGTATGGCCCATTAATGTTTTTTGATCAAAGTTTTCTATATGTATTTGAACACCATATTGTATGTAATAGTGTACATAAAATTTGTGGACATAGGAGCCCATTTTGCTTTGAGCTTTAGATGCTCCAGGCAGGGTGGAAACTCACAAATTGTAGCTTGTCAAATTTCATAGTCTCACTTAAGAAGTTGTTTGGATTCTAGCTATGAATGGTAATATCTTGCTTGATCAACCTTGATTTTTTTCTGATACTAGATGATTATGCATGTTAGTTGCTTGCATGATTAAGATTTGAGTTTTGTCCTATACTATACTGGAGTATAGATGTTAAATCATTTATTTGTTTGACCTTCATGTTTTTTCCTTATGTCTTCTCTTAAACTTAAATTCTATGCATTTTTTTTTTCTTTGAATCAGGAGCTTCTGTTACTTGGATGCATCACAGACAGATGGAGTTGTCTAATTGAACATTTCATGTCTGTTTCTTATGATTCCCTTACAATCACAAAGCAATATAATGAATTATGCAAGGGCAAATCACAATGTTTTGATTCTAAAGAGGAGAATATAAATTTGAAGGTAATTTCTTTATGTGTACGGGGTTATTTACTAGTGTATATATTCCTTTTATAGAACTGTAGAGGTTGCATTATAAGTTGCTGGTTTGTATTGGTATATTATTTGAAAGGGTGCACAATGTTGGAGGAATATCAGGATTCTGCATTGTATTTTACAAGATCAGTATGTTAGGTGAGAACTGTTGGAGAGCTTTATATTGTTAGTTAGGCTTTGTTCTATTGGTTACGGACAAGAACTGAATGAAATCACCTAGAATTCTATTGGCAATCTGATTTCCTCTATGTATGGTGCTGTAATTGCTGTCGGCTGTTTGGTTAAGTTGGAAAAATAGAAGGTTACACCCATTACTCTGGCTATATATTGAGTGGCATTTATGATTGCCCGATCAATGCTGCAACATCATATTGGTTGCCGGCATCGTATCCTAGCTCGTTCACAATAAGCTTTGCATGTGGCAAGAATAGTTTTAAGGTCCTAATTGCTTCGTTTGAATGAGTCAAATTTCTGGACTCCTCTGAAGTGAAACATTCGTTTTGAGCCTTCAGAGTTTCTTAACTGCCATAATTCTGCCTTCTAGGCCTCCCCTAGCTTGTGTCAAGCCAAGGCACTGGTAGTTAGCACTTAACACAGCTTTCTTCTAACAAGAAAATTCCTGTTGATTGATAAGTATACCAAACTGTAAAGAAATTTTGCATGTTCAACTATGTAATATATAACATCTTTATACATCAACCACCTTCAATGTTTTTATCTCATTGGTTTAAAAACAAAATTCATTTGTTTTTGTAATATGAACCTTGGAGTTACTCAAATCCATCCCACTATTGAAAATCCATCTAGGTAGATTTGCTTGTTTCTTTTTCTTTGCCAAACTGATCATCTTTGATGATTATTTCACTCATGTACCTATAAAACTGAGTAATTACTCAAACTTTGCAGAGCTGTATCATTGTCCTTGTGTGGTTTCGATCTTACATTGAATAGTGCATGTTTCTATATGTTTATTTATGTTCTAGTGAAAATGTAGAATGTAGCTTTTAGCTCTATGTATGTGCATTTCTTGTTTATATCAATCTCAATGACATTTTTTTTTTTTTTTTTTTTTTGTTTAAAGTAGGAAAGTTGCATTCTTGAGTATTTGACTGGATTCTTAAGTGGTCAACTTCATCAGCTATGGAAATTATCACCTGCCCTCATAGCAGTTGCTGTTCCATCCTGGTAAGCGTATGATTCATCTATTTATGTGGATCTATTTATGTGGATGTGCCAGAGACAAAACAATTCATGTTATTTGCATACTAACCAAAATGAGTACAATGCATTATGAGATATTGCCTTCTGAACTCTCTCCCTCCACCACTCCAAGAAAAGATAAATGACAAACAAAAAACTCTTTATAACTTACTAGTGAATGCTTGAGTGATGGACAAATTTAGTTTTTGCTAGATTTCACACGCCCCTTTCAAATCTGCTTTTAGTTTTGCATATTTGACAATTGAAGATGGTGGATTGATGTCACAGGTCGCCTTTGTTTAGATTGTATTTGAGTGAAATAGAGACACAATTCAAAGGAAAGTCTTCAAGTATGAGGTTTGTGTTTACAATCTTTCTTCGTCATTGTAATATGGATAGAATCATTTTATTTTCTTGGGACATATTTCCATTTCTACTGGCATTTAAATCTTATCTTGTTTGCAGATGTTGCAGTTGTTATCAAGATGGGAAGGAGCACAAAGATTGTGAGTATCTTCAATCCCTTCCCTTCCTTTCTGTGTGCATGTCTCTACAGATTACATAATGACTGATGCATCATTTAAATTAATGTAATGCTAGCAATATTAGGTTTAGAGATGAGACTAGCCTATTTTTTAGTGCAGGAAACTAATTACTTGTCTCCCAACCAAAGTGAAAAATGATGGACAATTCTTTTAGTTGTCTTGCTTGCACTCTTACATGCATGCTATTGCCCTTCCTGCACAGCTCTTGCATATATCTATGAAATTATGGTTAAGTTAGTCCCAATAACCTGTATTGCTGTACAGGACAGATATTTATATTTAGTTACTTGATCCGTATATGACAAACAAGTGGAAATTGCTGACATTATGTGGCTTTCTTTGAATGAAGTCTAATCCTTAGGGCTCCTATATATGCTGATACCTTAACACAGTATATTAGTAGTAAATAAGTAAATGCAGTTTTGTTTAGGTACACATTATGCGTTCCAACATGCAGAAACTGGGTAAAAAACATGAGAACTTGGCATTGATCTGTCTGATACATAAGAGTTCGTGCTGCTTGATTTGATTTCCAACATTCAAACAAGCTCCGCATGCGTGTTCACAAATAGAGAAACATATGGAAATAAAAATTATTTTCTTATACATTATTCATTAACTTTTTCCATCAAAATTACCGTCCCTTGTGCTGAAATGGTATGAATTGCTCATCCATGTTTATGTAAAAGCTTTCAAGAAATCAATCTGTAATGTTTCTCAGGTAATCTTGCTGAGAGAATTTGGTGCCTCTACATATTTCATATTTGTGGTTCTCATCTAATGCGTGGTGCTGTTAGTGCTTGACAGGTGAGCATTACCTCTTTAGTCTTACCTCTTTTCTACATGCATTGCTAAGTGAGTGTTTCTCTTTATATTGTGAATCTTCAGACTAGGAAGACTGCTTGCTTTTCTAGTTTGTATTAGTAGTTCTCTACTGTACAGCTGACAGCTTTCTGTCAGAAAATACTTTTGCAGCGGCATTTGGATTCAGTGCTAAAACAATTTGAAACACATGTAGGAAATATAAATGTAATGCTCCACCTCTGCTAGGATAATGCAGGAGCAGAAGTATGTATCTAGATGAATGATATTTTATATTTCATGGGAACTTGTTACGATTCAGAAAGTCTCTTCAAGTGAAATTAGTTTATTACTTGATAATATGATCTCATATATATATATATATATATATGTTGGAACATATGGACAGATATACATGTATTGTACACGAATACAAGCACCTAAATTTCTATTGTCAGGGTCAAAAGTTAGTGTGCTGAAAACAACTACTTTATTGTATGAATAAAAATGCATAGAAACAAATTATTTACTATAGAGGATGAGTACACAACAGTGGGAAACTCAGGAAAAGTGGAAAATAGGAAGGGAATCATGGTTGATAGGCTAACACTGTTAAATCCGATCAAGTGTGACATCCTTGTATTGTTACTTTTTCTTGGAAACAACTTTTTCTACGTCACATTATGCTTGCTCTCACACTCATAATAATAAACATTGGTGTGTTTTTTATTTTTAGGTTATGCTCGAAAAGTGTGTATAGCGGTGTGCTGAAAATTACTGATCGGAGAATTTGTAAAAGAAGTATGGACTGCAAATTACTGATCGGAGAATTTGAGTACTCTTGAAATGGGAAAATCTGGAAAAAGAGTAACAAGGGTGAAACATGGTTAATAGGCTAACACTCTCTTATCTGACATAATATGATGTCAATTTATTGTCATTCTTCCTGGAATAGAATATTTTTTGTTTCTATATCATGTGATACATTGGTGGTACAGTTTTATTTATATATTTATTTATCAATTATCCGATTATCTGTCCCACAAATTATTTAGATATCTTTGTGGGCCTTTTTAGATTAAAGTGTGATGATCAAACTGTGAATTAAAAAGTATAAAGATATAAAGCTCTCAAATAGATGACTCTGATTGAATTTGTCACTCACTTATTTAGGCATGGACGGTGTCAACTTTCACAAAAGAGCAAGGCTTATCTACTCAAAATACTTTTTTGTCACGGATGCTTAGGAAAGTTCAATTCAAGAGTATAACACTAGGTGGAAAGTTCAATTCAGAGTCAGAGTCTAACACAAGCAAAATTATAAACGATTAACACTTGCAACTTTTTGCTAGAGTAGCCATTGTAAAAAGTGCTTCGTCATCAGTGACAAGTAACAAATCACATGAGTGGCATCCAGTCTTCAGTCCCTCCAGCATGTGACAAAGTGGACCATAGATGATTATATGTTTTACCTCCTGCAAAAGCAAAGTGGGAATCTGATATCAGAGACAATGACTCATGCTAGTGGGAATTGATACTTGAAAGCACAACCCTCTTTTCTTTTAAATTATATTTCTCATAGTGCTTTTTATACTTGTAGCCGAGTAAACTCCTCTTGAATCTCTATGCAGTTAAGAGTTAAGCTGGGAGATAGCAATGAAAATGTTTGAAGTACAGAGGTTGAAGATGATTCAGTTCTTGAAGTGGGGGAAGAAAATTCGAAGCACAAGGTCTGCAGTCACACTTGGTAGTGTTCAAAGAGGAGTGCCAACAGGTTGTTTCTGTAAATCACCTGTGTGGAGGCAGTCAGTCTGGAAACTCAAATCGCTTTGGAAGCAAGCATTGGGGAGGCCACAGATCCGTATACAGTACAGTTACGATATCCACAGTTATGCTCTGAACTTCGATGATGGCCTTTTTCCAAGATAGCAGTTTTGCCTTACCTACAGCAATAAGTCGACTGATTTTTCTCATTTGCTTCAGAAGGCCGTTTGAGGAGGCATGTACATAGACAAGCTCTTTTCTTTTTTCTGAATTTCTTGATCCTATATTGGCTATACTTAATTAGTCATGGATTTTGAAGTTATTTTCTGAACTCTATATTGGCTACCATGTATTTGTATTCTTTTCAAATGGCAGCATATATCAAAAGCTTTCTTGATTCAAACAATGGCTCATTTTTTTATCTTATCAGAAACTATGTGAAGCATTAAGTGATATCTACCCATTGTCTGTTTTGTTTACATGCATTTTCTTCTTGAATGTTTACTCACTGTCTTCCATAGAAATGAACTAGTGCATCTCCACTTGCATGAAAAAAAAAAAGCAGAATAAGCTCCTCTTTTGCCTGTCACTATTCCTATCAGCTACATATCTACTCATCAATCACTATAGTGATTTGTAATAGGATGACACCGATATAAAAATGCATGTGAACCTAATCTCTCTTAGTTTGATTACAAATCTTCTTGTAGGAAGAGTGAGAGATTTACCTATCAAATAGTAACTAGTAAGTAATTACAAATTAATGTGTAGCAAATGAAGTGGTCTCAAGTGCATAGATATGTTAAAAAATATAGTGAACATTGTGAAAGCATCTCAAGATGCGTGGTAGTTGGCATCATTTGTGGGCCTTCCACGGGGCACCAATTGCTTTATTCTTTGTTTTTTGTCGACAACAAAACACGACATGAATCATGCAATCCATTGACATTCTCATCCACCCAAGCATTCAGCTTTACTATTCAAAATGATTCCAAAGCCATAGATGACGCTCCTCACTTTAGACCACTGAATTTGAGAATAAATAACCTCCCTCTTTATTCTCTCTTAATCCATCCATTCTCGTAATTATTTGGATAATTACTTGAGAGGTAAAACATACTCTAGATACCAATTTACAATAATTAAATAACATTTTACATTGATTGAATTAAAGCCGATTGAGTTTGTCATTTATTTTCATTTCATTTTTCACTAACAGATCACCTATTAAATAGAAGGGAAGGGTATTTTTAACTTTAATATTCTTTTATTAGTTAACAAATTATATCCAATAACTAACTATTAATTTACCCTTAAGTTAATGGTTGTCCTGGGATAATGCTATGTCATCCCATAGTTGAATATTTTTTTCGAATAAGTTTTAAAGTGAATGTGTCATTGTTTCAACTTACCCTTAAATTAGAGATGGTCGGTTAAATGTTAAATTATAAAATTAAGTAAAAAGTCTAAGTTAAAATATTAACTAAAAAGTTTAAGTTAAAATATTTATTTAATGTTTACATAAATACAAATAAAATGTAACAAAGAACTAGTTAAAAAAATAGTGAAGAAGTGGGAAAGTATTAAAAAAAAGGTACAAGCCATCATCGGTGGCAAGAATGATGTCTAAATTAATTGACATTTGAATCATATCTTATAATGAGAAAAGTTAGATACAACTGCAAGTGAAACATCCTTTCATGTGAACATATTCACTTAATTCCAAAATTACTACACACTTGATTAAAAGATATTCGAGCCATTTTCAATTTATTATCTAAATTGCCTACTAAAACGGACAAGTGTAGATCTGTGCCACTAGATTTAGCATTCCTACCATTGGATTGGAAATGTAAATCAATATTTGAACAATGTATATTTCACACTTAACTCAAGGAATATTTTTTTTTTCAAGGATACTTAACTCAAGATTGTGGGCACTTTAGTGATGAAAAAGGCCCAATTTTCTAAAAGAACAAATCTCAATTTAATTAAAATTAAGGGTTGCATGGCATACAAAAACACGTCATGGGCCAAGCCTGTAATCTATAAACTATTTACGTGACCTTTTATTGATAAGTCTTAAGAGTTATGTCCAAATTATTAAAATTGTTGCTCACTACGTTATGAGATAATTAATATCGTAGTCATAGATTAATATTATTTAGCATTGATTGCTAACTAAATTAACAGTAAGGTCTCTTAAAATTGTTCAATATATTTGCATTTAAGTATTACATGCACATCTCACATATAATGGAATTTGATTTACATTTCATGGGCTAGGAGGCTGGGGTAATATAACAAAAAGTAAAGGAGCCGAAAGTGCTAGGTGGTATTCAATTCCAATATAAACGTCTCCAGCACGTAGAAGACATTATGAGTTGTGAAGCACAATTCTGTGATCTGTCTTCATGTATATATCCATAATTGTCTATTATCATACTTCATGCAGACATAATTTACAACCAATCCATTTAATTAATATCCAACCCATGTGCCCTTAGATCACGGGTCCTAAGTCAAATGCAATACCCCATCTTATGTAACCTTTTATTTTCCCCACAATCAACCCTCTCCAAATTCATCAGTCTCTTTTCTCTGTGTGTGTGAGAGAGAGAGAATGGCAAGAAATTCAGTGCTCATACTGGCATTGTTGAGCCTCTGCATTGGCTCAGTACTAGCAGACTGGAACATTTTGAACCAGATTAAAAGGAAAACTGTGGCTGATCATGCCACCTCCAGCAGCTTGAAGAACTATTGTGAAAGTTGGAGGATCAATGTTGAGCTTAACAACATAAGGGAATTTGAAGTTGTGCCCCATGAATGCATAAATCACATCAAGAAGTACATGACATCAGCTCAGTACGATGCTGACTCTCAAAGGGCCATTGAAGAGGTCAGACTCTACTTGAGCAGTTGTTGCTCTTTAACAGGAGATGGCAAAGATGCTTGGATCTTTGATGTTGATGACACTCTTCTCTCTACCATTCCTTACTACAAGAAACATGCCTTTGGGTATGTGCATTTTTCCATCCACTTGAGCATTTTTGTATAGATATATTAACATGACTCATTTCTCTTGTGTGGATCTGTCATGTATAAAAAGTGGAGAGAAGCTGAATGCAAGTTCCTTGGAAGAATGGATGGAATCGATCAAGGCACCAGCTCTAGAGCACACACTCAGTCTCTACCATGAAATCAGAAACAAAGGTGTTAAGATCTTCTTAGTCTCTTCAAGAAGGGAATATCTAAGATCTTACACTGTTGACAATCTTATTAATGTTGGATACCATGGATGGACTGGTCTACAATTAAGGTACATTACATTCCTTATGTATCTGTAACATACATATGTGATTTTTTAATGATTGACTATAAAATAAATACAGGGGTCTCCAAGATGAACACATGAAAGTGCAACAATACAAGTCTCGGGTGAGACAAGGTCTGATCAATGAAGGATACCGCATCTGGGGCATCATTGGAGACCAGTGGAGCAGCATTGAGGGACTTCCCACTGCAAAAAGAACATTCAAGCTACCAAATTCCATGTACTATCTTGCCTAAAATTTGTGCAGCTACATTTTGCCATTTGTAATGCATCCTGAGACTTTTGATCTACCGACTTATCGCATAATTTAACAGTTTTTTTCCTGTTTGTTATTGTTGTCAAATTGTCCGAATCTAGTAAAGATCACCAAATAAAAATTATGTTTTGTCAATGAGTCCATCAATAGAGCTCATTTATAGGTTGGATTGTGTTTTCTTTATCAGCTATGCAAGTGGGAAGAAAAAGAAGTGTCTTGCATATATAGCAGAATAATGCCACATATTGAAGTTGCAGAATCACTTAGCTTATCCGATTCATGTACACAGTCTAGTTTCTGGCAACAATTAAGCTTAAGATTCCAGCGTTGACTATATACATAGAAAGTAGATATGCCTTTACAAGGAATATAGAGATTATTCTTTATTCAATAGGCATAAACAGAAGCTACTATGTAGTAATGTGCAATGGACCGTGTTCCTGGACTCTTCCACCAATAGGGTTGTGCTCCGGGCCACTAACTTCATGCAAATGTCCTGATAGAGTCATGAACTCAAAACGCATCTAAATATTAGGTTTTCCATCGTTTATAGGAATTCTCATTTTGACATAAGAGAAAGTGGAAAAATTGTGTTGTGTGATAACAGATAAATGTTAATATCAATACTCATAAATCATCCCAACTTGATCCATGAAATGGTGATTGATGCGGTGGTTGACAAAAAATTGTATAAAACTACACAAGTTCATGCTGGAAATTGTTACAAGTGAGGTATCGTTATTGCTAGCTACTCCACCTGTTTCTATTTTCTTAAGTTGCGGGTTCGAGTATAAATAAGTTTCTCTTTTTGTATTAAAGTTGTGGGTAGTCTTCTTTCAATTAGGAGCAATCATTCGAGTTATACTACTAGAGCCTTATTTAAACTAATTTGAATAGTTCTTTAACTTTGATAAGGTGTCAAAAAATTAAAAGAAAAAAAAATTGTTGATGGGTATTGAATCTCTTGTGAGGGATAAAGTCATTAATTTTACAAGACAGTTTCTTCTATTGTGTTATTTAAGAGGAGTCAACAGTCAAATGGGCTGCAATGCAATAGAATAAATACTATCCCTCCACCTCCTCTTTCTTGAGAGATAAGTGGTTTGACACATTCTGAGATCTAATTGAGTTTTTCTTATATGTATGTAGGTTATTCTCTCACTCATGTGTTAGTTGTTTTTCTTCGTTTTTAGAAGTTGATTCTGGTACTACACTCTAACATTTATTGGGTAAGGAAAAAAAAAAAAAAAAAAGCAGTCTACAGTCTACATCTTGTCTTTTATATACTCAACAACCACGACGTTATTTTTTGAGATAATTGGATCGAATTATTATTATAATATACGGTGGGTGGTGTGACGTGGCAGATTAATATTTGTGAGCTGTGTTGAGTATCAAAAATTGATCTTGATTGTGTCGCCACGTCGAACCAAACCATTTTAAAATAGTTGGATCAAATTAAAAATGAAATATTTATATTAAAATTCATACTAGCTGGACCGACTATACTGAACTGACCCAATGTTCTTTCATATTGGGATGCCATTACCAATTTCAACTATAGTTTTGTTAAGGTCTAAATAACATATTTTAATCATATTCATAGTAGCTTAAACGGTTAATGGAATTTTATATTCTGTACATGAAAAATAAAAAATAAAGGTTCAAGTCTCATCTTATATATTTATCAATTTATAGTACTAACTTTTCAAGGCATAGATAGTGACCATGGATGGTAACAAAATTTCAATTATCATATATATATATATATATTAACAAACAATACTAAAGTTAATGGAATTTTTATTATTAGTATTTCATTATGAAAATGAACGTTTTTAGCATTAAAGATGATGAACTACTCAATATGTCTTTCATGAAATATATAAAAATATGCAAATAACTCTTCACTTTTTAAAAAATTAATGCAAAACAAAAAAAACAAAAAAACAAAAACAAAAACAAAAACAAAAACAAAACAAATGACTGGTTCACGATCAAAGACAAACAATTAATTAGTCCACAAACAAAGACAAAATATTAGTTTATGAACGAAAATAAAGAATTAGTTCACAAATAAAAATAATAACTCACGAATAAAAAATGGTTCACAAATAACAAATTAGTTCATGAGTTCATGCACAAAAGAATTAGTTTACAAAGGAAAAAACATATTTGAAAGAGTGGAAAACTTTTGACACTTTTAACGAAGGATTTAATCATATGCTTAAGTGCTTAAAAAAATGAAAAAAAATATAAAAAAAACTCATTTTTATAATGTAGTGCCAGTTATAATAGTCCTACCAAATTTAGTGCTATAATAATTGACCTATGTGAATATCATTCTATTTTAAGAAATTTAATATTGAATCATGTGAAATTAACATTTTAATTTAATAAAATATAATATTAATTATTCATATTAGACGCTAGATTTATATTGAAAATCTATAAATTTTATATTGAACTCATAAATCACTGTCGTGGATTTGTAGCCAAACTACATATAAAAAAGCGATGTTATTGATAATCCACTAAATATTTTTCTAAATTCTATTTTTTCAATGATAATTTTAATTATTTAGAAGGGCAAGAAAAATCTAAAACCCTACCAACTAATTTTTTTTACTATCTAACATTATTTCTTTTTTCTTTACCAAATCATAAAATAGCTCTTTGTTTTCCCACTATATTAAGATTTTATTGTTTTAAAGTTATTATTTCAAAAATAATAATAACAATAATAATACACAATCAAAAGTAAGATTTAAAGCAACAAAGAATTATTTGAAATGAGAGTCAACATCAACGAAGAAATAAGTTTTCAATTAGGTTTACACTTTATAGTTATTTAAAAAAAAAAAAATTATAAAAGTTTTAATCTATATGTTGTGTTGAAATTTTACTAGATATGGTTTAATATTAGTTCCTCAACGTGAAGAGAATTTGCTCATTTATGTATATATTACATTGAAAATTATTTAAAACTTCATCAAAATTCTTTTTAAAACAAACTCCATCAAAATTAATAATGGGTATATTAAAACAAAATGGGTGTTTTTTAAACAATTAACTAATTATTTTTAAATGAAAGGTCTTTAGAATTGGAGTATGAAATTAATTTTTTAGAAAAATAATAGAAAAATCTAAAAATAAAAAGGACAATTTTAGAAAAAAATAAAGTGTACTTAGATATTTTTTTAATAACTTTTAGAGTGTGTTTGGTACATGGAATTAGATTAGATGATTTTTATAAAACTGAATTGGATTAAATTATTATTATAATGTATTTGATGCAATTAGAATTAGATAAAAATAATATAATTGTAACTCGAGATTGAATAAAAATAATTATATTTTATGTTTCAATGCTAAAAGATTAATTAAAACTAGTTGCCATTATCTTTTAGAGGAAAAAAAAAACTATTTACCATTAATTTTAAATATAATAATATTTATTTATTAATTAATATTAAAAATAATATTTTATAATTAAAAAATATTTTTACGAAATAAATATATTAATGATAAGATATTAATATTTTTAAATAATATTATAATTTTATATTAATTTTATTTTAATTTATATATATATATTATTTCTAATTTTATAATATAAACATTATTAAAATAGATAATAAATATATAATATTTACTGAATAGTCTCATATATATGGAACTCTTTAGCTTGACAGAATTGGTTTTTCAGAAAGGAGTATCAAAAGAAAAAAAAAAAAAATTGAATTGTAAAATGGAGCAAATCTCAATATAAAATCCTGAGAAAGGATTGATTTAGGTAACCTAAAACATAGCGTTGCCCACTAGATCTTAAGATGGTCTTAAAATACTTAATTTTTAGTCTTTAAATTATACTAAAATCACAAAATTGGGCTGGCCAACACCCTCTCGAAGTGAAGCTTATTATTATTATCATCATTATTTTTTTTTTCAAAAAAACTTTGAAAGTGAAGGGTAAGTCTATTGCCATTTAAAAAAGGTTTTCCCATGCTTAATTACTCCTTTCATCCACTTTATAAATTTACAAATTAATCATTTACTTCTTACAAAATAGTAAAAACTTATCATAAGTAATATTAATCACTTTCACATGGATAAAAGAACAAATCTTACTGGATGCAATTTGTAATTGTCTTATATAACAAATAATAAAACCAAAAAAAAAAAAATGGAAATTAATGAATGATTCAATACTTTCATTGAGCAAATTATTTGAATAATTTTGATGAAATTTTTTATATGTATCATAAGAAAATTAAATAATATATCTATTAATCAACTATTGAAAATGTTTCGGATACATAAACTATTTTTCCAACATTTTCTCAGTTCTTACAAGTTTGAAAATTTTAGAATATATAGATATTTTTCAATAAGGACTTTTTACAATACACACTTTGAGCTCATTTGGTAAAATTTAACGAAATTTAATGCGATTTTTCGCATGGATGATAAATATAACGAAATAATCTTTCAAAAAAGTTTCTGAAAAATTTAAAGGTGTATGAACTACTCTTTTTCCAATTTTTTAAACAATTTTTTTTTTTTCTAAAGAAAAATAAAAAAACCAAAGGAAATGTAAGAGAAATGGTTCATTAATCCGACAAATTTTAAATTTTCTCGCACAGATGTATTATTTCACTTTTTTATGATGCATATAACAAATCTCAACAAAATTAGTCAAATAATTTCTCATGACTCAAAATTATATCATAATATTGAAAACTATTATTAAACCATAAATTATTTTTTCAATTTTTTTGCTTGATTATTTATCATATAAAAAAACTACGGATTGCATCTAACAATATTTGATCTTGTTTCCATATTAAAGTGATTAATATTATTTATGGTAAGGTTTTGTATTTTATAAGAAACAAATGATTAATTTTTAAATTTGTAAAGTGAATGTAAGTGCGGGTGGAGATGATTTTTTTTGGGGGAATTACATGTGGGTACTCTGACTGGAAGGGCACATATGCACACAATTGTAGTTTATCGATATTCACTTGTTAGTACTTAGTTGACTTCTCATTTTTGTTTTTTAATATATATATATATATATATATATATATATATGATGGAAAAAGGAAATTAAATTCATGGAAACTACTCACATTTTAAATAACAGTAAGTTTTAAATAGTTGATCTTTTAGGATTAAGAAAGATGCTTAATTATTTATACTAAGATATTAATTGACTTTGTTAACAATGACTTGAACACCTACTTCAACTAAAAAGACAAATGACCCCAACTTTAAAAATTATTATAATTGATTCTAAAAAAATTACAAATAATATATTTTTTAAAAAAATCGAGATGTGGGTAGATCTTCATCCAAAATTTTAGAGGAATTCATGATTGGAGATCTAAGATCTTCAGTCTATTAACAGAACTTCAAAGTTTTTCGTTAATGAAATATTTAAAGATCTATATTAATGGAGTCTTTGGAGATCTCTGTTGATGAAGATCTTTCAAAGCTCCATTAATAGATATCGAAATCTCCATTAAAAAAGATTGTCGATTGAGTATATCTTTTAAATCCCCATGATGGAGATTTCAGTCTCCATGATGAAGATTATTTTCCAAATCTCCTTTTCAAAGGAAATCTGGAAAGAGATTTTCCCTTTTTCCTGTTCAATTTGATTTTCATTTTCAATGTTGGAATGATGAAGACAAAAGTTTTGTGAAAATTGTAGAATGTTGTTGACAAGGATGAAGAAAATAATTCTTTTACAGTAGATAAGGGTGAAGACAATAAAAGAACCTTATAAACTTCATTTAAAATAATAATAAAATTTATTTAAATGTTTTAAATTTAGTATGATATGACATGTTGTTACTAGATATAATAAGTTTTAATTTATTTATATATTTTTTAATTATAAAACGACAATTTTACTCTCAAAGTGGCAAGACCATAGTTAATTTAATGGTGGTCAATATATATATATATATGTATATATATAATAAATGGTCTGTCAATAATGATCAAAGGTAACACTGTGAGAATTTTAATAACTACGACAGTACGTGTAATTCATTGGATTTCTTTTTGTTGGCCATGAAGCCACCCAAAAGTGAAAGATATATATATATATATATATATTTTTGGTTGGGATAAATCCAATAATCAATCGGGAGCAAACGGGATTTGACTCTATGACGCGATTTGAATAGTGATTCTCAAATAAAAGGGAACAACCCATATAAAAATGAGGAGGAAGATCCACATTAAGTAGAAGGATAATTCATATATTTTTATATATAGTAAAAAAGAGACTGCCTTTATTTAGTGAAAGTCGAACACAGGCTTTCCAAGGCATAAAGGTCAATGGCAGATCAATAATGTCACTTATTGACTCTTAAAAATGAAAAATATTCAAGATTATAAACAAAAATTTAATAATTTAAATTTTAAAAAATGAGCTATTCTTATCAAAATAATTCATCGTTTTAGGTAGTACCAATGTTGAAAATATCGATATCGACGGAAATATTGGTACTACGATTCGGCGGAAATATCGACGGAAATATCGATATCGACGGAAATTTACGTAAAATTTACGGAAAGTAAAAATTTAATTAAAAACATAATATTTTTTAATAAAACTTTTAGTAATGTTCAAATAATCATTTCTACAACCAAAAACCATATTATATTTAAAAAAAACTATATTTTATCTAAGAAGTAACAACTAAAAAGTATAAATATGAATATAATATATAGAGGAGATATATGAAAATATAAAAAGCTTTCATTAAAACTTTTCAATTAATTTGCATCACACAAATCATGCAAATTTTAATACCAAAATGAAGTCCTAGGTGGTTCATACATAGTATAACTAACATCTAGATTCATACATGGTATAGCTAGCATCTAGATTTATACATGGTATAGCTAGCATCTAAATTTTCTTTATATAATTTAGATAAGCTTGTTTTTACTAATTTTAAATTCATTTATAAATCATACATATAAATGAAATACATAAATTTTTCTTTTCTCTTATTCTTGAAATAATACATAATTAATATTAGTTGACATAAAAATTTCATAACATACAACTTATCTTTAAATTATATGTTAAACATAATAATTAATATATCCTTCATTATATTATTTTACAATGTACATAATGATATATATATAGTTATAAACATTAATTTAATAAATTTGAAAGTAAAAAATTATGTAGTTTCAAGGATTTATATATAGGATAAAAGAAGTATGCAAGTCTTTAACAATAATATAATAATCATTAAAAGACTAATTGTTTAAATATATCACCAACAACAATGTAACTTATATATAAATTAAAAAAAAAAAAAAAACAATGAAATTACCTCAAGAGTAGATTTTGCATTTGGTTGTAACAAGTTGCTAAGTGGATAGAAACAAAATCCTCCAAATTACCTTTAACAAAAACACAACAATAATCAAATTATTAAAAAACTAATTACTCAATATAATTTCAATGAATAAGGTAACTTTTGATGAATTTAAGGGGAAAAAGACCTTCAAATTACGTTTTGTGTTTTGATTGTTGCTTGTAAACAAGTTCCTCAAAAATTAGCTTGTAATTTGAAGTTTTGAACAAAGAGATGACGAGAATAGCACTTGAAAATGGAAATGAAAACATAGTAAGGGCTCAGGAGTTTTTGTTTTTAAAATGGAATAGCAATAATGACATATTTGACTATTAAAATAGAATAGCAATTATGAGATGTTTGAGCTTGACTACAAAATGGAATATAATAATGAGATTCCTGATGAAAATAAAATTTCTCACGTGGGTTGAAAACTTATTTTATTTATTTGATAAAAGCTTAACAAATTCTTATTTGAAAAGCGTAAATTTTACTTTTATTTTATGAAAATTTAACCTATATTTCAAAGATATTTCACGAATATTCTACGGATATTTCCAGAAATTTCCTCGATATTTTGTAAAATTTATACTACAGGCTCACGAAAATGATATTTTACGGAAATATCACGGATATTTTTAGGATATTTTGACGGATAGGAGATTACACCCCTTATCGATATCGATATCCTTGATTTACGAAAATATCGATGAAAATATCGCGAAAATCATGGATATTTTAATCTATAGTACAACACATTGCCCGAAAACAAGTAGTACGAATTCCGCTTTCGTTTTCTTTTCCATCAAACAAAAAAGGTTGAATTAAATGAGGATATAAAGCAAAGCAACGAAAAAGCCATGTTTTCTACTGCTTGTAGTCGTAATCAATTGCCACAGATATTTGTTGATGTGTACATGTTTAGACCCAAAAAAGACAAAGGAAAAAAAAATTATTAATTGTTTAATCACGAATATATTTTTTCAATGTTCTAGGCCTACACGATATTCTAAAAATAATTAGGGTTCAATGTGATTAACTTATCGAAATAATTACAACTGATGATTCAAAGTTATTATTTAGGTTTATAATAACTTACATTCAAATTGTTATTTTTGATAACTATAACATTAATGGTAGGTATCTATTATTTGTATTTAAGAGATCGTTTAATTTTTTACCTGAAAATTAAATAGTGCTGATGAAAATTGAAGACTAAATAGTAACTAAAACTTAGAATTTGAATAACATTTATATATTTTTTTATCTTTATCTCTGAATATGTTATAAACTTATTTATTTTTTAAGTTTAAAACTGTCCGAAAACTAGTAAGCCGCCATTTATATATATTTTTACTATTAATTGTTGTGTAATTTTAATTAATTTAATTAAATATCTGAAAATAAATAGTTTAATAAATTCTAAAACATTTCAATATACATCTTAATAATATTTTATTCATAATTAAAATATGATTAATAAAATATAGTAGTATTAACCATATTTATATATTTAAATATATTAATATATTTAAAAAACAATTAAAAAAATAAATGTTTAAATTATAAATTAAAATATGTTAGTTTAATTTCAAGATAATTTGGGATGAAATATATTTTAGTTTTTCTTTTCAAATATATTTTTTGTAAGTATTAAGGAAAAAAATAAAATTTGAGAAATATAAAATTAGAATAAATTTGTAATTATGTTATTTTGTAAGGATATATTTGAAATAAAAATTTTTAAATATTATTAAGTGATTTACAATTAAGTAAAATGTTAAAAATTCTTACTTAATTTTTTCTATTGTTTTTTTGGTAGTCTTAAGTGGTTTGACCACTTAAAAAAAATAAATATAATTTAATACGTGCAATTTAGAATTTTAAATTTTAAATGGAAAAATAAAGAATCCCTAATTTTTTTCTTCCCACTTTAAACAATAGTTGATATATCATTAAATATTAAATATTTATGATTAAACCTGAGGATTGGACCTTCTGAGTCTTCATTCCTATTCATGTTTATTGGGCCTGTACTAGCCCATTTGTCAAGATCGAAAAAACGGGTATAACAAAAATTAATAAATATTTGATATGAGAATGATATATCAACTCTTAAATGGAATTACAGAGAAAAATTAAGACAAAAATATTGGACACATGTGGTTATATTAAATATAAATTTTTTAAAAAATACAAATAATAAAAGAAAGAGGGACGCCCAATTGGCTCTTTAGCAACTGAAAGAACATCTCTCTTTAACAATAAAACGAAAAACGAACCCCACGTGCATCCCACAAAACATTAGGTCACTAACCAATCAGAAGCCCTCAAAGTGGGGCCCCGCAGTAACCCGCAGACTCATGACACGCACTGTTCTGCCTATGTCACGTGGAGACTCAGAGACACGCGCTACAAAAGGCGAATGAAGCAATCACACTGTTCATCAACAACACACAGACACAGACAAGCCCCAAAAGGCCAAGATAGATAGAGAAAGAGAGAGAAAGGCAAAGCGCACTCGTCACCGTTCAGCTGTCACACGCCGCCGGTGCGGTGACCCAATTCCAATCACCCGCTTGTCTCTCCAGACACTCTCCGTCGCTTCGATTCTGTGCACTCGTCATGTTTCAATATCTCGTTGGGTTTCTGCGAACGTCTTAGGTAACAATTTTATATGAACATCTCTTTTTTTTTTTTTTTTTTGGGTGGCTGAAATTTGTCATTTTTTGTTAGGTGGATTCTGAATTGTATTGCTTTTCTCCGATACCCTTTTGATTTTTTTTTGAAAAATTTTGCTGCTTTATAGCTTTTCCGTGTTCAAGCAGATTGGCCCTCATATCTGGTTTGTTCCGAGGATTGAATATATATATATATATATATTTTTTAGAGTTAATTTGCATGTTGAGGTAGTTGGCAATTTTCTTTGGCTCAATTTGTTTATTGGGAGTAATGGTTGTCGGCAAAATTTGATCTTTTAGCTTATTTCATATCTATGATTTTGTTTTTTTCCTTTTGGTGTTATATGTTGATATTTGTGGTGGATTGTTGATGGATATGTAATGTTTGTGTTATATGAATATGAGTTTGGACAGGTGAACATGGTGGGAAAGTTTTGTTTTTCTGCTCTTAATATGGGTATTTTAGAGATGTATCATTGTATAGATGAGGTTGGCTTTGAATTGGGTTATGCGTATGAAGCTTTGGTCTCTGAAGAGTCCTGCTTTTGTGGCCCCACTCAGTGATTGAAAAAGTGTGTTCTGAAAATGGCATTAGATAATCTTGTTTCTGATGTGCAAGGTGTTTACAAGTTGGATTAGCAACGTCCCATCTACTTAATAGGCGCTGTGAGTCGATGATAGAAGGCCTTATAGAAAGCCGAGGACACATTTTGTTTCCTTGATTTTGCATGCTTACAGGAACAATTAAACATAGTGGGGTGTTGTGCTAGAAATCTGGAAATAGCTCTAAAGATAGTTTATTAAACGTAGTGGGATGTTGCGCTTGATGTAGTCACTGATTGAAGAATTTGTGACGGTACTAGCATATGCAGACTTTTCCCAGGACTAGCTGGTTTTTGTTACTATAATTACTGTTTTGAGTAATTTTAATCATAATCCATATTTTCTTTTTGATTCTCTGAATTGAAGGTTTCAGAATTTTGGATAAAACCATGATTGTTGAGCATGACATAATATACGATTTTTTTATTGTTTCTTATGATGATTCGGCCATCTGAGTTGGGGTGTTAATATTTATTGGCATCTAAGTCATTGTATTGTACAATATTTTGATAATCGAACAATCTCTCTCTCTCTCTTTCTTTTTTTTTTTAAAATATTTTTTAATACCATTTTTATTCAGATTCAGTGGATTTCATGAAGAATAGACCAACCGTTAATATACTACTCACTGTGATATGCTAGGTGTGTCTTCTGTTCTCTGGTTGTGACACCTCGCTTCTTGCTCATTAGACATTTTTGTAATGATTTGCGAAAATAAAAGTTATATCTTTGCATCTAGAAAGGGGAAGTATAAGTGGGCTGTCTTGAGAATTTCTGGAATTGATTTGCATATAAGGACCATGATGAAGTCAGCCATGTGGATTTTCTGGAGCACAGATATTTAATTCAGCTTCACACCAAAAATATATGAATTTTCCAATGACTTGTGTTTTAGGGTATGATTCCCATTGTAGGGCCTCTGCCTTTGCATATGGTTTTTTGTTGGAAAAAGTGAAAGCTTTGGTCCAAAATCCAGATTGTCATTTATTAATATGCAGTGTTGTTCATCACTTATCCTTGGACTTCTGTGAACGCAAATATGTTTTCTTCTGAGTTTGTGATGCTTCTTATTGTCTTCTCTGCCAAGACTCAGTTATTACATAAACGGTTTTTATATAGTGTGTTCCCTTTATGGTCTCATCTGCATGTGTCTGGCACTAGTGATATTAATTTCTGTACATTTATGTCACAGTTTCAGGTTGATGATCTTTCTTGTAGCATTGTATTTGAAACTAGTCAGAAGGTTACTTTTAGGAGGCTTTTGCTTGGTAGGTATTACCATGATATGCAAAGTTCACAAACTAATATGAATGATCGAATAACAGATATTCTTTTTTTTTTTTTTACCTCCTGATTTAAGGACAACAATGGAGGCACGACCCTTATCCATTCAGAGATCTGGTGCAAGGCAGCTCAATAATCTGGGTGTGTCTGGAGCAATGTCTTCATCTTTACCAGTCCTTCCAACCCCTCTGGAAGAGCCATATCCCAGACTGCCAGAATCTCAACAGATGTCTATGGAAAGGGAAGTTAGGGCAAGGCCTCCAGGCCATGCGACTTTTGTACCATCAAACAGTGGAGTAGTTGGTCACATTTTCTCATCATCCTCTGGATTTTCGAGTGACCTTCAGTATTCATCGGTATCAACCCATGACAAGCATCCAAGAAGCACTCCTTTCATTTCTCAGTCAACAAGTAATGCTGCTGCCTTTCCAATACCACAATCCTCTCATTCAAACCTGCATCACTCTACAACATCTAGTCATTATACCAAAGAAAGCAGTTCTTCTTGGTGTTCAGAGTCACTGCCGGGTTTCATTGATTTTCCTACAAACACCTCTGTCCACAATAGTGAATTACAAAGCAGTAGTTGCGGTGGTGTAGCATCATCAGAGGACTTTAGTAAACGCAATGATTGGCAGGATTGGGCTGACCAGCTAATCACCGATGATGATGCTTTGGCTACTAATTGGAATGAGCTTCTCAGTGACAACAATATGACTGACCCAGAACTGAAGGTTTGGACCCTCTTTTAAATGTGCTGATCAAGATAACTTCGTAAACAAAATGAATCCTCTTTGATATGTTTTTCTGTGTTTCTTGTTCTCATTTTGTTGTATCAGATGGCATACCAAGTTCCAAAAACACCAGCCAGTATTCCAGCACATCAACCGCAAGTTCAACAGCAGCTTCCTGCTCCATCTTTAGATATTCGCAATGTTGTTACCCCAAGTTCTTCCGCAAATAGTGCCCCGGGGAAGCCACGTATGCGTTGGACACCTGAACTTCATGAGGCCTTTGTGGATGCTGTAAATCAACTTGGTGGTAGCGAAAGTGAGTCTTTCTCTTAGTCTTCATTGTTTTCCTTATGCTGTTAGGCTTAGTTTTAATTGATTTATCTCCTTTTTAAACAAAAAGGAGCTACTCCTAAGGGTGTGCTGAAGCTCATGAAAGTTGAAGGCTTGACTATTTACCATGTGAAAAGCCACTTGCAGGTACAAAAATGATTTTTTTTTTGTTTTTCTAAGGAGATCACTTTCCTGGACAAATAATAATTTTTTGTGGGGTTAATGTTGTGTGCATGCCAGCACATGCATGAGCATGTCTTCATGTGTATTTATTGTTGTGCATATGTTTCGGTTTGGCTTATTTTTCTAATTGAAGATATTGCTCCTTGAACTGCAGAAATATAGGACGGCCAGGTACAGACCAGATTCGTCAGAAGGTATATAAAAGTGGCTTCCAAGTTTCAGTCTTAGTTTTGAGTTGTTTTTTATTTAATTATAGATTATATGTGCGAGGCTTCTCAATGACTTTGATAGTCTCAGTTACGTATAAATCTTCATCACTATCTGAACCTATGCTTGCTTGGAAGCTCAACATTCTGCTCCACAAAGGGCATCAGTTATTATTTGCTCAAACTCTTTTTCTTCAGGCCTGGGTTTTATGCCTAACAGTGCCTTTTTTTTTTCTTTTTTACATAGATATTCTGAGTCTTTTTTGTAGGTGTGGTTAATGACGTATGGAAGGAAATTGTATTAATAAAATTAATTGAACTAATGTGTTTTTCTTGATGTTGCAGGATCATTGGAGAAAGGATTAACTCCTCTTGAAGAAATAACTTCTATGGACTTGAAAACGTATGTTAGTTATATGCTAACATATGAAAGAATTTTAGTTTTATCATTTTGTAGTTATTTTTCAATACAACTCAAATATAATTCAAATCTCTCCTAAGCTCTGCTGTGAGTAGAATTTAACCCCCAAAAACGCTTACATTATCAAAGGTCTCACTAGCTAAGCAAAATGTTCAGATTAGGGTCTGCCAGGTCTTCAATTTCTATGGTTCACACCCTTCAAGTTTTCTGTAGCATGCTGCTTGTATTTGTTTGGCAATAATGTTAATTTTTTTTTGTTTTTTTTGATAGTAGGGGTATGGATATCACTGAAGCTCTGCGTATACAGATGGAAGTTCAGAAGCGGCTGCATGAACAGCTTGAGGTATAAATCTGTTCCCTTGAAAGGGATTCTAATGAAAATTGGGTGTAGAGGCTTGTTTAGTTATCCGTAATCCAGTCTGTAGTTTCTCTTCTTCATATATCAAACATTGCATAATGAAACAAGACAGTACCAAAATCCTGTTGGTTGCATAATTTTGGCTCTGCTCAGTATGGGTAGGGCCATGGGGTCCATCATGGTATAGCCCATGCCTCACCAAACATATGATAGTTTACCATATAAAGTGCATTTTGATTTGTGATGTCCATGACTCCATGCGTATATTGAACTCGATAAGCTATCTAAATCTTGAGAAAATTAAATAATTGAAAAGTAAAAGTCATCACAAAATCGATAGTTGTGAATGAATTTTTATTCTTAATATTATACTGCTTTGTAATGGTGTATCTGTAGAGAGGTAAATACAGGACAAAACAAGCTGCATAGTTAACTTACTAGACTACTTAATTTGGATAATATGTGCAAATCTGAGCCAAATGAAACTTAGAAAGCCAGTCTGGTGCTCAATTTTGTAAAAAAAATTGAGAAAAACACTAGCCCAGTTCACTTGGGTTTGCTATTTATGTCTCTGACTTGATCTAATACTGAAGCTCCAATAGTCCAGATTCAAGCTTCGTAAATCTGAACTATAGTTTTAATAATTTAAAAGAATGTTACGTGTGTGTTTGCATTCGAATAAAAATATCATCTGCATGTTGTGTGTGCTTATAAATTAATATTCTTATCTAGCTATTTATGATACTCGAGTTCTATATTTGTTGATTTGTAATAAGCCCAACCATGCTTTTTATTAGTCAAGCATAGACAGTTTGATAAAATACTTGTTTGTTTGTACCTATTATGGAGGAATTATAGGATTCAGAAATGTAACAATCGGGTCTCCATGAGATGTTCTTAAGATGCCCTGAAAGCTTCTAAAAACCAGACTTATTTCCTGTGGTACATGAGATTAAATTGCCACCTTTAACCGTAAAACCAGGAGCGCTCTCATCTGGTGAGATCTTTGGATTTAGAGTTTGCCCTGGGGTAATCTTGATTTGGTTGACCCCAAGCATTTTGTGGCCACATCTATATATGTAGAATTTTCCTTGACAACCTAATTTCACTTTCTACTGTTCTTTTTGGAACTTGTGTTGGGTTTTGATGGTCCTCATACCATCTTTAATGCCTGTTTCATTGTTTTGAGCTTTATCCATCACTTGATGCCTGGATGTGCACACATGGAAATTTGTATTTAAGCTTTGCAGACAGGATGTGGTGTAATATTAGTGGATCTCTCTTCTCTGCAGATTCAAAGGAATTTACAGTTGCGAATAGAAGAACAAGGGAAGTACCTGCAAATGATGTTTGAAAAACAGAGGTCGGGCATCGACAAACTGAAAGCATCATCATTAAACCCAGAGAATCCCTCAACTCCATCTTCAGATACAATACAAGATTCCCTTGCAAAAAGTGAACAAGAAGGCTCCCAGGTGGACCATGGGCAAAAAAGAACTGACGCAGGTAGTGGAAACTCTACATTGGAAGGAACCTCACAGGAGTTGGACAACAATAACCAAAAGGCACCTGAAACAGAAGCTCCTGAGAGTTCTGAGCCAAATGTTTGTGAGTCAACTTCACAACCTACAAAGCGTTCAAGAACCGACAAGTAAGCCAGCATATGTAACGCAACAATTCACATTCAGGGAAGATATTTATTTTTGGGTTAAGATAGAGTTAGCTAACTTGTCTCTGATGGATAGAGCTCTTTTAAGTTTAAGGTCTTCATTTTTACCGTGTGAACATTGGCAATTGCTTATGTACGCTTTTGTTGAGTCTATAAACAAACTTTGAGAAGAGAGATGAGTTTAATTATAATAGTCATCAACCCCCATAACTGTACCCTGTTGAAGTGAGGATGAAAACCTTGGTTAGTCACCATTACAGGTGATAAGATGATGGGAAAAATAAAAAAAAAAGGCCTATCATAGTATATTACTGTGCTTGTTATTGTAGTTTTCTTTCTTTGTAAATAAATATAGAACCTTCCCAAATCCCAGTATCCAATTTAGAGAGCAAGAAGAAATTGCAGAAGCAGCTTCCTTTCATTCCTTTTTCTTATCCTTTATAATTTCCTGGCATCTTGACAATGTTCTGCTATTGACAGAAATCCCATTTTCATCTTCTTGTAAAACCATTACTCGACTCACTATCAGAGAGATGAACTTGTCTTGTGAAAAACAATAGAAAGGAATATGTCTTTTTAAAAAAAAGAAAAAAAAAACTGATATCGGGCTAATCATACCAAGGTAAATCATTATTTATATAATTTGGATATTTATTCTATAAAGAGATAATTATTCCTACATGGTTGTGTGAATTTCTACCATCTTAGTGAATGATGATGTGTGAATATATGGCCCTTAACCAATTTGCGCTGCACTAATGCATAAACTCCATCAGCCCAAGAAAGAAATAATAAAACTGACAGAAATAAAATATAACTAAAGAGGAAAACAAAATGAACATGGATGATGACGCTACACGGTTGTCGGTAGGCAGTTGCTTCACGATGTTAATGTTTTTCCTCACCTCAGTCATATATGAAAATAATTTTGTTTTTATATTGTTGAGAGGCGAAAATCCTTGATGTAACATTCAGCTTAATTTTTCGTTTCTTCTTTGGCGAGTCAGCAATCAGCATCCAGATCCAGTGTGGATGTGGGTCTTTTTTGATATCTAGAAACCAACCTCAACCATGATATTTTTAAAGCTTCGTTTATAATACTACTACTTTTCATATGTATCATATGAAAATATTAATAGGATATTTAAAAATATTTAATTGCAATTTGATTAGATGAAAAAAATTACAATCATATGATATTTATTGGATTGTTGATTGTAATAAAAGAGTGTGGATTCTTTGTCAAAAAAAAAAAAAAAGAATGTGGACTCTCTTAACAATTTTTTCCTAGGAAATACTTTCCAACTACCAGTTTAACTATGTTCCTTCTAAAATTTATCTAAATTCTAATTGACTTGTTTTTCTTTTTTTTTTTTTTTCATTAGTAAACCATGACAATTAATTTAGAATTAAAAGGGAATGTCGACAAACGATAGGTGTGAGGGTCAGCGTGGGAACCTCATATTGTCTTTATTTATCATCTTAAGAACATCTCTAATATATATTCTCATGGATTGTAAAAAAATTATATGTCATATATGATGAAAGACATTGAGTTAAAATAATCATTTTTAATGCAAATATCACTCATCAATGTTAAATTGAAGTAGCATAAAAAAAAAAAAAGAAGATATTGTCAGCATGACCATCTATTTATAGAGGGTATGTTAGACAGCCATGTTAGCACATTAATACTTAATTAATTCTAATTTACAAATCTAATTAAAAGTTAAAGAAAAAAATGGAAGCATTAAATGAAAAATATGGAGGTATTAAATGAAAATACATAGAGGTATTAAATGGAGATACATGTAAGTATTGAAAAATAATTTTTCAATTTAAAATCTATCAAATGATATTTATGCTATGTATGAAGTAAATCTCGTGACATTGATGACATGTTAATTTTTTTTCAAAATATAATTCATAAGAGCATCGTAGATACTCTAATAAATGATTTAAATAAGGGTGATTTTATTGTCATCCAAAAATTTTATGTCCTTAAATTTTTATTTCAAAACCATAAATTATAATTATTCATTTTTAATGTAACCTACTATAGTGATGAGATTTGCTGAAAATAATTGATTGTAATTAGTGGTTCTAAAATTAAAATTTCATGATGTCCTTATTAAAGAATGACTCTATATGTATAAATTCTAAAATTTGTTAATATGAACTGATGTAAATGCCCTTAGACGTGCACGTAAATCCATATATACTGATACGTATCAATTGATCTTGAGAAAAATTTTAATTAACTAATATCCATGATTGGAGATGTGATTTTCGTAAATTTCCATGCAAAGAAAATACCTAGCGGCCAGCCGATATAGTACCAAATTACCAATATTGGCGATTATCTATATGTATACTACGTCATTAGAGATCAATATTTATAACCCATATTAAAATGTATACTATATATAAGAGGTGATTATTCGTCATTTTACGTCAAGCAACTTCTTGACTATTGATGCCATAATCTGAATTCTCAGCTAGAGTTGGTAGTTGGAAATGTTAAATAATTGTACATGTAGACATGTCAAAGAAACAAAAATATAAAAATTTCCCGTAGAATGGAAGTTTGTTTACAATCGAACAGTTGCTTTCAGGCAGCAATGAGAGAGAGAGAGAGTTAGGTTGAGAGAGAAGATCGTGAAGTGAAAAGTGGGGTACGTGACACATGCAAGCAATTGTAAATACAACATATGCAAATATTGTTTATCACACAAGTTTGTTTGCAGGTTGCAATAGGTTAGCATCACAACATCAGCCTTGGAAAAGAGCCCTCCCTGCCAGCTTGCCTGCCTTTGAGTTAAAGTTAGCCCGATTGCCCTTGCCAGCATCTGCCTCTTTAACGTCTCTTAGAATCAAACCTAAGACTTCCCAACTCACAGTTTGGTAGAGAAACACACACACCCCACTTTTCACTTCTTCCTTTTAATACCCCTCTTCTCCTTCTCTCCTCTCACACTTGCTCTTCTCTTTCATTGGCTTTCTTTCCTTGCCATGGCCTCAAACCCCATGGCTGGCTTCATTGCAGGTTCACATGCCCGTAACGAGCTCCATGTCATGAATGGCAACGAAGAGGTACGTATGCCTTTTTCTTCTTTTATATTATTTCTCTTTTAAAGCGTTTGAGTATTGATCAGTTGCTGATATAGTAGTATCACGAATATATTATATTTGTATGTGGGTGCAGAATCGACCTCCAACCAGGCAGTCAGCTCCGAAGACATGTCGGGTTTGTGGTGATGAGATTGGATTCAAAGAAAACGGAGAGTTGTTCGTGGCTTGCCATGAATGTGGGTTCCCAGTTTGCAGGCCTTGTTATGAATATGAAAGGAGTGAAGGGAACCAGTGCTGCCCTGGTTGCAACACTCGCTATAAGCGTCATAAAGGTTCGCGGCCTATCTGCAGGGTTTAGTGTTGGATCAATTTAACATTGAAATTAACTTGTAATGATATAAGGTTTTGATCATATATATGTATATGCATGATGTGTTGTTTGTGCATGCAGGTTGCCCGAGAGTTGCAGGAGACGAGGATGACAATTTTGATGCTGATGACTTTGACGATGAATTTCAGACTAAGAATCATTATGACCATCAAAATCGCCAACATGTCAGTGATCATTTCTAATCGCTAATTGGATTGATCTTAAACATGTTTAGCCAAATTAAAAAAAAAAAAAAAGACAATTTTATTTTTTTTTTAGAAAGGAAAACTTGAAATATATTTTTCAGAAAACAGGTTTAAACATTTTATTAAAAAAATGAGAAGTTGGAAAATATAATTTGAAAAAAAAAAATCAAATTAACTCTAACTATACTAATGGAGTAATTCAAGTTCAAACAGTGAAAATAGATCCACATAAAAATTGATGGGGCGGTGAATTTTTCAGGAAAACGGTGAGCATAATCAACAGCAATGGCATCCCAATGGTTCCGTTGCAGGAAGCGGTAAGCATGCAATGCATATATATCACTCTCCTGTCTTCTTCTTCTTCTTTTTCTTCTCCTTCTTAATCATCTAATCATTCTCCAATTTTTCTTTTCTCCTTTTTGCACCATTTCTAGTCACCGGAAAGGATTTCGAAGGAGAGAAAGAAGGATACAACAGCGCAGAGTGGCAAGAAAGAGTCGAGAAATGGAAAGTCAGGCAAGAAAAGAGAGGTCTTGTCACCAAAGAGGACGGTGCCAACGACCCATCCGGAGAAGATGATGACTTCATGTACGTAACGACTTGAGTCAGCTTCAACTTTTAGGTTCGACGGAATTTATGATAACACTTTGTTCTCTTCTTGACAGCATGGTGGAAGCTCGACAGCCTCTATGGCGTAAAGTGCCCATACCCTCCAGCAAAATCAGCCCATATCGCATAGTCATCGTGCTCCGCTTCATCATTCTAGGATTCTTTCTCCGGTTCCGTATCTTAACACCAGCCTACGACGCCTTCCCATTATGGCTGATATCCGTCATTTGCGAGGTGTGGTTCGCTTTCTCTTGGATTCTCGACCAGTTCCCGAAATGGTGTCCAATCACTCGGCAAACCTATCTGGATAGACTCTCGGCGAGGTTCGAGCGGGAAGGCGAGCCCAACAAGCTGGCCCCTGTTGATGTGTATGTCAGTACTGTCGACCCCCTCAAGGAACCCCCCATCATCACAGCCAACACTGTCCTCTCGATCCTGGCCGTTGATTATCCGGTTGAGAAGGTGAGCTGCTATGTGTCTGACGATGGTGCTTCCATGTTGCTTTTCGATACCTTGGCAGAGACTGCTGAGTTCGCCAGGAGATGGGTGCCTTTTTGCAAGAAGTATAGTATTGAGCCGAGGACTCCTGAGTTTTATTTTAATCAGAAGATTGATTACTTGAAAGATAAAGTGGAGCCTACTTTTGTTAAGGAACGTAGAGCCATGAAGGTAGTACTCAACTCGCTCAATCCATCAATCAATCAATGACTTGTTATACAAGTAATTATGGAAAGTTTCTCTCTCTCTTTTTTTTTTCGTATTGTAGAGAGAATATGAGGAATTCAAAGTGAGGATCAATGCATTGGTTGCAAAGGCTCAGAAGAAACCTGAAGAAGGATGGGTGATGCAGGATGGTACTCCGTGGCCTGGAAACAACACTCGTGATCATCCTGGAATGATTCAGGTTTTTACCATTTCATTTCATTTTCTTGTTAAAATGTGTTTGATATAAGATTTCATTTTTAACTACTTTTTGTACAGGTGTATTTGGGAAGTGAGGGTGCACTTGATGTAGACGGTAAGGAGCTGCCTCGTCTTGTTTATGTTTCTCGAGAGAAGCGGCCTGGTTATCAGCACCACAAGAAAGCCGGTGCCATGAATGCTCTGGTGACCACCTCTTAATTTTCATGTTTGGTGATTTTAATGAGTTGGAAATGATTCAATGGTTTTGAAATTGCTTTGTTTTATTGCATGTGAGTGACTATTAGGTTCGAGTCTCTGCTGTGCTCACCAATGCACCCTTCATGTTGAATCTTGATTGTGATCACTACATCAACAACAGCAAGGCTCTTAGGGAAGCTATGTGCTTTTTAATGGACCCCCAGCTGGGCAAAAAGCTCTGTTATGTCCAGTTTCCTCAAAGATTCGATGGTATTGATAGGCACGATAGATATGCTAATCGCAATATTGTCTTCTTTGATGTAAGTCACGCTAATCAGATAAAATTCCTCTGTTTCAAACGCATTAAAACATTGCATTCTGTTTCCACCCAGTCTAATATTCACAAATTGTTTAAATTGTAGATTAACATGAAAGGTCTGGATGGGCTCCAAGGGCCAGTGTATGTCGGCACAGGATGTGTCTTCAACAGGCAGGCATTGTACGGTTATGATCCACCAGTGTCCGAGAAGAGGCCCAAGATGACCTGTGACTGCTGGCCTTCATGGTGCTGCTGTTGCTGTGGTGGTTCTAGGAAGTCAAAGTCCAAGAAGAAAGGTGAAAAGCGAAGCTTCTTTGGTGGACTGTACAGCAAGAAGAAGAAAATGATGGGGAAGAACTATGTCAGGAAAGGGTCCGGACCTGTCTTTGATCTTGAAGAGATTGAAGAAGGGCTTGAAGGATATGATGAGCTAGAGAAAGCATCACTCATGTCCCAGAAAAATTTCGAAAAACGATTCGGACAGTCACCAGTTTTCATTGCTTCCACTCTCAAGGAAGATGGTGGCCTTCCTGAAGGGACAAATAGCACATCACTTATCAAGGAAGCCATTCATGTTATAAGTATTAGCTATGAAGAGAAAACTGAGTGGGGCAAAGAGGTAACATAACACTTTTGACTGAAAACTTTGATTTACAGTATCTTTTATGACCAGCAAGAATATGCAAGTAACGAACATGTTTCTTGGCAGATTGGATGGATTTATGGTTCAGTTACAGAGGATATTTTGACTGGATTTAAGATGCATTGTAGAGGATGGAAGTCAGTGTACTGCATGCCAAAGAGACCAGCATTCAAAGGATCAGCTCCAATCAATCTTTCTGATAGATTGCACCAAGTCCTGAGGTGGGCTCTTGGATCTGTTGAAATTTTCCTTAGTCGTCATTGCCCCTTATGGTATGGATATGGAGGAAAGCTTAAATGGTTGGAGAGGCTTGCTTATACCAACACCATTGTCTATCCTTTTACTTCCATTCCTTTACTTGCCTATTGTACCATTCCTGCTGTCTGCCTTTTGACAGGAAAATTTATCATCCCAACTGTAAGTAAAATTGACAATTCAATTTTGTTTAAAAAAATGATTATAAAGAGTCAGACATTTGTTACTGAATCTTTGGTTTGTGCAGCTGAATAATCTTGCTAGCATATGGTTCTTGGCACTTTTCCTCTCCATCATAGTAACGGGCGTGCTTGAGCTTCGATGGAGTGGTGTCAGCATTGAGGACTGGTGGCGTAATGAGCAGTTCTGGGTGATTGGAGGTGTGTCTGCACATCTTTTTGCTGTCTTCCAAGGCCTGCTCAAGGTGCTAGCTGGAGTTGATACCAACTTCACTGTCACATCAAAAGCAGCAGAAGATGAAGAGTTTGGGGAGCTCTACCTCTTCAAGTGGACCACACTTCTTATACCACCAACCACTCTTATAATCTTGAACATGGTGGGAGTTGTGGCTGGAGTTTCTGATGCAATTAACAATGGCTATGGCTCATGGGGTCCCTTGTTTGGGAAGCTATTTTTCGCTTTCTGGGTTATTGTCCATCTCTATCCTTTCCTTAAAGGTCTGATGGGAAGGCAGAACAGGACTCCTACCATCGTAGTCCTTTGGTCCATACTTCTGGCATCTATTTTTTCCCTGCTTTGGGTTCGAATTGATCCTTTCTTGCCTAAGCAAACAGGTCCTCTTCTCAAACAATGTGGAGTGGAATGCTAGTCTTGCTTTGGGGTCCTTGCCTTTCTCTCTTACAAAATTCTTTGTTCAACCTTACACCACTTTCGCTTGGTTGTTTCTCTCCATATTTTGAAGCTTTTAAAGAGATTGATTAGTGTATATAGGCGTTATGTTCTGTTACTGATTTGTAATAGAGGCGACACTGGCACCTTCCATACTTGGAAAGATACAAGAACAATTTTCTGTCATTTGAAAGTACTATATCGAACATTATTAGTGAACTACCTTCTTTCTTCTGTAAAATTGTTCATCTAGACGATTAACTGTAACACTACCATACTTATCATTTCTTCACATAAAAGCAAGATACAGAGGGAAAAAAGGATAAATTTATTCAATTTTGCAAACACTAGTCACGATTTCGCTCTCAAATTCTCATCCAGAAAACCTCATCCTAGTCTCATAGCAATAAGGTTTAATTATATCTGTCATTTTACTTTTTGTGAATGTTAATGATGAAAACCACCCACCAGACCTGTTTCTTACCAGGAGGCACTTTAACTACGATCCAGCTCTAATTCACCCATTAAATCAACCCCTTAGCACTGTTTAGTAACTATTTTCTTCCCCAAACAACCTTTAGTTCCGTACATCTCAGGAGAGTTTCCCTTTTCTCCTTCTATTGTTAATATCGGATGAAGATCCGGTATTAACAGTGAATTAGTTTGTCCTTAAATTCTTAAATCTTTAAGTGTAGGAGTCCAAACCTACTAAATAAATATTGTTTGTTGTGGGTTTTGCTTAACCTTCCTTATGAATTGTTTGAGTCCACAAATTTCAAGCAAGCATCCTTTACTCATATGAGCCCACAATGTATTTAATTAATTTAGAGAGGCACGTGACATATGATGTTAGGCTTTTTGAACTTGGTTTTAGTCTTTTAATATGAAATTTTATCGATGTGATTTGATGGTAGATAACACTCATTTATCTTGATAATGACCAAGTTCAAATTGTCCCCATGGTAAACGATATCTTTAAAAAAATAATAATAATAATTTCACAGCAAATATTGTTCATGCAATTGGGTCCTCATTTTTGTTACATAAAGCATAGTACTCGTATAAACACTTTGAACTACGATCTGAAACTTTCAAAGATCTTTAATTGTATTATAAGAGTCAAATTAAAATAAACACGAAACTTCCTCCTCGTAGAAAAATACAATTGAAAACTTAAAATTGAAAAAATCCCAATTTACGTTTCGTTATCTGCAAGAAGTCAATAAATGTTTATCAGTTATGGATTTCAACACTCAATCTAATTTAATAGCTCTTCCTGACCTGATCAGTATGAGCTGTTTCTCAGCCCCACCGGCATGGTGCCCAAGCAATAGCATTCATGAGAAAGTGGGTACAAATTATTCAACAATCAACCATACAGTCAAAGTCAACTTTGGACTAGCCAAATAAAAAAATAATAAGAAGAGGAAGACACCAGTAGTCAAATGATTCTTATTGCCCATCATCATCTTACTGAAAGTGGTTAAAGATTATACAATATACCTCTAAATTAATATATCAAAGTACAAAATAATTAGTAGATCTACATGAATGGCATACATTCCTGGTGAAAAAGCTAAGACTTGGAGAGCACATTCTTATTGTATAGGAATTACTGAAACACAAAAATTTACAAACAAATGCAGGGGCTGTAATTCAATCAAGCTCTATTTCTCAAGGCTTGTTAGCTTGCTAATGCTTATCTTACTTAGTGGCTCGGAGAGATAAGCCTGGGACTGGGATCCTGCAACCAATTCTTGAGCCACAAAGCGCATATTAGGCCGTACCTCTGGATTGGTACGTGTGCACGCTAAGGCTACATTGACAATGTACACCACCTTTTCTGCTAATTGGCCCGTGGGATGTGGGAGCCGTTGGTCTAGCACGTCCTTTAGAAGCAAGTTCCCTGACACCAATGTTTCTGATAAAGATAAGGAATTCAGGAGTTCACCAGGATGCCGTCCCATCATTACTTCCAGTGTCACTACTCCAAAGCTGTAAACGTCACATTTTTCCGTAACCTGCATTGTGAATGCTAACTCTGCATCATGAAAGTAATTTAACAATTTTAGTCTCTTTTTTCCTAGGATAAAGTAATCAAAATTTTAATATGCAGAAAACAAATTGTTAGCTTACCTGGTGCTATATAGCCATAAGATCCTGCAACTGCTGTCCAGTTTGAAGACTCTGGATTCAACAGTCTTGCAGTGCCAAAATCTGAGAGCCTTGGCTCAAACTCTGACTCAAGCAAGATGTTATTCAAAGAAATGTCCCTGTGCACAATTGGTGGGGAGCAGTCATGGTGCAAATAAGCAATGGCATGAGCCACTCCTTGCACAATTCTAACCCTTGCACTCCAATCCAACTCCACTTCCCCTTCCAAACCATACAATACTTGTCCCAAACTACCCCTCTCTACATATTCATAAACCAAGAACATGCATCCTCTGATTGAACAAAAGCCGTGTAGTTTGATAATGTTCCGGTGCCTCACTTCTGTCAGCACACGTATCTCATTCTCAAAACTCTGGCGATTTGTTAAGGGAATGTCACTGGTGTCCGACATGTGAAGTTTTTTAACTGCAACGATTTGGCCTGTTAGCAACACTGCCTTGTAAACACTTCCAAATCCTCCTTCTCCAATGCAATGCTTCTCACTGAAATCATCTGTGGCCTTTACAAGGTCCCCGAAAGTGAATTTCCCTTCTCTTTCCCATATCAGTGATTTGGAGCTATCATGCGTTTTACCAATTTTAGTCTCCTCATCATGGAATTTGGTTTTTCTGTGATATATAAAAACACCAGCAATAATGCCTGCAAGAAGTAATAGGCCGCAGAGAGGAACAATGACACTGATAATAACCTTCTTTTTAGGCAATGATGATTTGCCAGGGGCTGCTGATGCTTGATTACAAGCAACCAATCCTGCTGCATCTCCACATAAACCTGAGTTTCCAACAAAAGCACTTTCAGATGCATTCCGGAATATGCCGCTGCTTGGAATTTGACCTGCTAGCTCGTTGTAGGAGAAGTCAATAAAGCGTAGACTAATCATGCTGGACAATGATTCTGGAATTCTCCCTGAGAGATTGTTCTGTGACAAATTGAGACTCTCCAGTGATGTAAGCTTCCCCAGGTTTTGAGGGATTGTTCCAGAGAGTGAATTGCTGCTGAGATCCAACATGTACTGCAATGCAAACAAATTGCCAAGCTCAAATGGTATTTCACTTGATAAATCATTGTGGCTCAAGTTCAAGCTCAATAATTTATCACAATTCCCAAGGTCTTCAGGTATAGCTCCGGTCAACTTATTATTGGAGAGTTCAAGATAGTTGAGCTTAGTTAAATTGCCTAGACTCTGAGGGATCTCTCCTGTCAGGTGATTATTACTCAAATTGAGCTTGAACAACATACCAAGCTTTCCAAGTTCAGGCGGAATTTTCCCAGTGAGTTCATTGGAGTCCAGGCTTAGAACAGCTAAACGTGTCAAATTCCCGAGCTCAGCAGGGATTTCTCCAGAAATTCTACTTCTGTCCAGCTGCAGGTTGGTGAGATTTCTGCATTCTCCCCATTCAGGTGAGATTTGACCAACAAGTTGATTGCCACTTAGAGAAATGAAATCAAGGTCGGGATGGACTCCAAATGCACCTGATATGTTACCTGTGAAATGGTTTCCATCAAGCCGGACTCTAATTAGTTTAGAACAGTTGCGCAAGCAAGCTGGCAGTGACCCTGTAAAGTTGTTGTCATTCACCGTAAAATTTTCCAGAGCAAAACCACTACACAACTCAGGTGGCAATTCTCCAGAAAAGCTGTTGTTAGAAAAGCTGACATAGCTGAGAAAAGGACTATGCTTCCCAAAATCTCCTGGGACAATACCTGAAAAGTTATTGGAGTACAAAGAGATTGACACCAAATTACTGAGCTGAGAAATGTTCTCTGGCAACTCTCCGTACAGTTGGTTTGTACTGAGATCAATAGTATCCAACGAAGCCATATTTCCAATCTCATAAGGAATTGTGCCAGTAAAATAATTGGAGAAAAGCTGTAAGAGTTTGAGATTTGTGAGATTCCCCACTGCACTAGGAATTGGACCTGAAAGCTGGTTTCCTGAAAGGTCTAGCTTCATCAAATCATTTAAGTTTCCGATCTCTGAAGGAATCGGGCCAGATAGCTTATTCATGTACAGAGAAAGGATATTGAGCTTTGTCAATAGGCCAATTTCCGGTGGAATCTTTCCTGTGAAGGAGTTGTTTTGAAGTTGCAATGAGACCAACTCGGTCCAATTGGCAACAAGATTAGATGATATCTCACCAGAGAAAAAATTATCAGACAAACCCAACTCATAAATTTTATAAAAATTCGATAAGGACAAAGGCAACTCCCCACTGAGTTGGTTCACAGCCAAGGCCAAATAGGTAAGGTTAGTACAAAGGCCAAGCTCAGGAGGTATTGTGGAATTTAAGGCATTCATTCTGAGATCAAGTTTTTGAAGCTTCTTGAGTTGGCCTAATGAAGATGGAATTTGTCCTACAAACGAATTGTTAAATAATTCAACGATTTGAAGATCAGACAACAAACCTATGCCCTCAGGAATTGTACCACTAAAGTTGTTATTTGCTATACGAATTTCTACGAGATTAGAAAGCTTGGAAACATTCGATGAAAACATTCCCTGGAACAGATTATCTGTGAGATTAAGATATTCAAGCTTGCCCAGATTGGCAAAAACCAATTCTGGTATTTGACCACTCAACTGGTTTAATGACAAGTCAAGAGATGTCAAGTTCAGGCAGTTTAATACAAAAGAAGGGAATTCAAAAGCAAGGTCATTGTAGGAAAGGTTGAGGTGTGTCAACAAATGCATACTCGAAAATTTAGACCAGTCAGGTGTCTCCAAGTAGTTTGATCCAAGGTCCAAGTATTTTACCTTCTGAAGATTGCTAAGTTGGTGAGGGATGGTACCATTCAGATTGTTGTTGTTTAGACTCAGATACTGAAGCTCTGTCAACTCTGCTACCTCTACCGGGATAACGCCTTCGAAAAGGTTGGAGCTCAAGTCTAAGAAAGTAAGATTGGCGAGGCCACCAATGGAGGATGGTATGGGTCCTTCAAGATTGTTGTTGCTGAGATCAAAGTGAGTGAGAGTTGAGAATTCAGTGAAGTTGAAGTCTGTGAGTGAGCCACTGATGTTTGCATTAAAGAGTTTTATTTGTGAAACACCTCCAGAAGGGTTGCAAACGATAGAAGTCCAGTTGCAGATGTTATTGAGGTTGGTGAGTGACCACGAAGCAAGAGAAGTTGGTGGTGAAGAAGTGAAGGTGTTCTTCCATCTAATGAGAGCTTCTGCTTGTGTTCTTGGTGATGATGTGATCTTCAATGGAAGTAATGAGATGAGGAGAAGATGGAAGAGAATCAGAGAAGTGTTTCTGGTCGGTGCCATGTTGGTTGTTTGAATTCAATATGATATGCATTCATCTGAGTTACTCTCTTGTAAGTCAGAGAAAAAGAGTTGTCATAGTTTGTTACAAAACAATGATTAGTGAATTACGGCGTTTTAAGTCACACGTGAATTGTTTAAGTCATGGTTTAAGTGCTTTACGTGCGGTAATAAACCACGATCCATCCATATTATATTTAGAAATCATAGATTCTATTCGCATAAGTTTCATATATATAGGTACTTTTTTCACGTATATATGAATTGTTCTCTTTTTCAAACGATGCCTTAAAATCATATCGTAGTTGATCTCAATAACATCTTAGATCAATCTCAATAATAATAATAAAAAATACGTGTGAATAGATAAATAAATTGACTTTTCCTGTCAACAAATCTAAAACGATTTAAAAATGCTTCAAAGACTTAAAACTTGATAGAAGAAAAAAGAGTAGACTTAGGTTTTATATGATACAATTTTTTCAAGAAGATCTTTTAGAAGTAAATTTTTTAAAATTATAGCTTTTATAAGTAGAGCTTTTAATAAGAAATCGTTGGTTGTTTGATTATCAATTATAAAAATCTTTTAAATTATAAATTTACTAAAAATTATTAAATGATTTTAAAAGTATAATGATATTAATAAGGTTATAATAGATATTTTAATTTTTTTAAAAACTCAAAAATATCTACTTTAAAAAACTTAAAATTTAAGCTTTTCAAATAGATATTTTTAGTTTTTTTTAATTGTCTAAAAGCTCTATTAGAATAACAATTAAATAACAAAAAAAAAAAATCAAATAAAATTTTGAGTATTAAAAAAGTACTTCCGATCAGTAAATAAGTTACACCAAATGTCTACTTACCGCTAGCCTGCTAGTTTAGCAGCTGTGAGGGTGTTACTGAAAGGAGCCTAAATTGACTTGTCAAAGTTCAAATTAAACGACTACCACTTGCGGGACCGCAACCAGCGCAGTTGTGTTCATCAAGTCTTGTTTGTGTTTGTGTTTGAGTTACAAACTTCATGCAGAAATTTTTGACGTCTAACATGTATGATAAAGATTTAAGTTGATTACCGGATGCAGAGCCAGATGAGGGTTATGTGGTTGTAAGCATCTTCTCCAATTTGTTGTTATTTACAATATCCTCTAAGTGAAAAATTAAAAAACAATATCTCCCACGTAAATGATTTTGTCTATTTTTATATTTAATCTTTGTAATTTTACACGACAAAGTAGTTAGAATTTTTTTAATTATGAAGTATCTTTTAATTTAGAAATATTCAGAAATCTGAAATGTGTTTTTTTAATTAAAAAAATTCTATAAAAGAAACATTTTTTTAAAAGAACAACTCAAATATTTTTATAAAAGAAATATATAGAATGTTTTCATCAATTCTTTTTAGTATTAAAAAAAAAAAAACCGATGATAAAAAATTCTTACTCCTAGGAAATTCAACTTTACATCAATAGTATTATGAATTTAAGTCATATTCTCCTCCATCACTTTTCAAAAATTTTTAAAAAAAAACAATAAAATAAAACTATACATTCTTATAGATTAAAATCATCTATAAATAAAACAAAATTAATAACAAAAAAAAAAAAAAAATTCCCACAATAAACAAATCAAACCTTTATCTACGCAGGAAACTTTTGTACAATTAAAAAATAAGAAACTTATCAATAAATCATCTTAATTTTATTATTGTAAATGTGAGTGTAACTAAGAAATTGAAAAAGGATATTGGTTGAAATTCGTATAGTTGATTTTTTGCAAACTTCTGAGAAGGTTGACTAAAAGGGTATATACATCGAGGAAGCGAAATTCCGCAGGTGCAAGCTGCGGGCAGCCAATACAGTCTGTCAGTCTGCCTTGGTTGGCAAGTTGACTTTTCGATATGTTCACTTTGTGCTACCAACATAATCGCAAACTTCTTCTCAAATAATAATAATAATAATAATAATTGCAAACTTTTTAAAAGCCTTCATTGTAAAGTAAACAGTGTGCTGACTTTTAACAATAACAAACTTTTTAGAAGCCTTGATTCAAATGTAAATATTCTCGACAAAGGATGATTCCACGATTGTCTACTCTCACACCATGAGAGATTGAATTGAATTTGAATTAAATATCATTTAATTTATTGTTTGGATAATCATCGATGGGATTGGATTTTAAAAAATTATTTAAATATTATATTTAAATAAAATAAAGATATTCAAGATTATACATTGATAAAATATTAAAAAATTTAATGATAAAAGTTAAAATTTAGATACATATAAAATAAAGGTTTTAATAAAATATAATTATTTCATATTAATTTAATATTCATAAAAATAATAATATTTTATTTGAAACTAAATTTATTCATTAAAAATACACTCTCACAAATTGAGGATACCAAGATATATACATGAGTAAGAGATGAGGTACCAACTAAGTTTCCTTATAAAAGATAAGACGAAAGAGATTTAGATTGTATGTCAAACGATTCTCATTTTTCGAAATGGCTTGACACTTACATGCACTAACCTTCTCACATAAGGCTTTTATTATAATGTCTAAAAGAATACCAATTTTTCCATTAGAATTATTACATAAATTAATCATAGAAACGGAATCTACCTATATAATTGAAATACAAAGATTCAGATTACTAGCCAAAAAAAGACCTTCACGTAATCCAAGTAACTCTCCAACCTCATGAGGAAAAAAAATCTGTTAATGGCTTGGAAACAGCTGCTATCACCAACCCCCGGCAAAAAATAATAAAGTTTTTTATCACTTGAAAAAATAACTAAATTTCATTGAATGTAAAAAATGCCCATATTTTTTGGAAAAAGGAAAAGCTCGGGTAACCTTGCTTGAGTTCTAACAACCAATGATAAATGTTTAAATGAGAGTGAGTATGACTAACCTCATTACAAGGATTCTATAATAATAAACCAGTGGACCAATTTAATGCTAAATTAATACTTATGTTCAACCTAACCTAAATAATCACAAAAATCAACTTAAGTAGTGTAATCCAAATGGATGGTTTATAATAAAGAGTAAACTGGAAACAAATAAAACATATTTCAGAACAATTCGAGTAAAAGCATAATTTAGGTGTGTAGTTCAACAAAAAAAAATAAAGGTAAATAACACTTAAATGAGAATGATAGTATGCTAAACAAATTATAATAACAAACTTTTTATGTCAAAATGACATGATGATAATGTATTAAACCAATTTTAAATTCTTGTGCTTTGAGTGAAGGGGATTGATTCCACATGTGAACCTTATAAATCCCTTAAATGGGAACATGAAGTTGAATTGTAAGTCGGGGTTAGTGATCTTAAAACCAAAATATGAAATCAAATCAATTGCAGGGACAGTGATAATCCAGTACCAATATACCAATCAACGGTCAAAGTCAAAATTTGAACATTCAAAACTAGGAAGTTTCTGTACCAATGAGATATCCATGGCCCCATCAAAATTTAACAAAGACATGAAGATCAGTGATGTTAGTACCCCAATAGCTGCATAAGAACTCAGGCCTTCAACAGCTTGACCATCAAGCCATAACTAGTTAAGCATTATAAGCAACTTGATATTCACATTATACATGTCTAACACCAGCACAAGTATGCTATATAAATGGACACATTTAATATTCTATTTGCGGGTAAACATTTCTCATACTGGCATGATAGTAAGGCTAGTACTTTATATAATCAATTACAAGAATAACTTCTTAAAACATTCTCGCAAACTTTCACAACAGTTACTGGAATGGAGGCTACAGAAGTAATAGAAATGCAAAGTATATAAGACTCTTTCAAGATGAAAAGGAAAATTACATTACCTCAGTATGAATCCTAGGAATTTCAATTTACCTCATACATGCAACAGGCTGACATATTTTTGTCTGTATATTAATCACTATTATGTCATCGTATTAACTTCCTATACACGACTAATAGCACTCAACAAAAGAACCAGAACCCTCATGGTCCTTAAAAAAACTTATTATTTGAAATGAGTATAGCCAGGAGCTCCCATTACAAACATGGATACTTTGACTTGTGCATATATACAAGCATTTTTGTTTAGCATACATTTTATGTATCTGTAAAAACATGAAGAATTATACTCGGACAAGAATATAGCAGTTCATCCTTCATCAAACAAGATGCAGAAGCCACAGCCTAGACTCACAGCACAATATGCAAGCACAGAAGACTGAAGATTCAGGTTAAACAGTGTAAAATTGTAGTCAACCTATATCATGCTCTGCGTACAAAGCTTGCTAATATTTACTTGTCAAGCAGCCATCTTCAACTTCCCGGTTAATGTTTCAAAATGATTTCAATAAAGATTATAAGAAGAAAAAAAAGTCCAGTTAAGCAACAAACTCACAGAAATTCCACAATGGCGTTCATATTTTCTCCTCAGACTCTACAAGCTTTTGATCAATAGAACAAAAAGAGTATACTGGATCAAGTTGCAGAAACTGCAACCATGCAGACTGTTCAGAAATTCTATTTTTCATTTTGTCCTGTGTTATTATCAATATTTCTTCATAGAAAGAAAAGGAAGCTATATTAAACTGGAAAAACAGTTTAATCTCTTCCTCTCTTCCTTTATGGACTATTAACAGAACCAGCCACCCATGCAACTGGACTGGAATTCAGTGCATTGAAGATGGCAGCATTATCGAGATAAACCTCAAAAATTCAGGACTGGATGGGACTCTAGACAGGTTTGACTTCACTGCCTTTCCTAATCTCACAACACTTAATCTCAATATGAACAATCTGGTGGGTAGCATTCCAGCTGGAATAGGAAATGCAACGAAGCTCCTTTTTCTTGATCTGGGTAGCAACAACTCACAAATCCAATCCCTCCAGAAATTGGAAACCTCTCAGAACTCCAAGTCCTACATCTCTACAACAATTCACTCGCAGGCGAATTCCATATCAGCTAAGCAACCTAAGACAGGTGTGTCTGCTCAGGATTGGTGCAAACTATCTGGAAGATCCTGATCCAGTTCGGTTCATGGGTATGGCATCATTAACAGATCTTTGGCTTAACTATAATTTTTTGCAGAATGTTCCCTCATCTGTTGCTGAATGCCCTAAGCTGAAATTTCTTGATATTTCTGATAATCTAATCACGGGTCGGATTCCAATTCAGCCATTCATCCATCTGGAAAACCTTGAATACCTTAACCTGACGATGAATTCATTTGAAGGACTGGTGCCTACAGAAATCACAAGTTTATCTAAGCTTCGACACCTGAGGCTTGGGCAAAATAAGCTCACTTGTACTATACCAGAAGAAATTGGCCTACTGTCAAACCTCGAAATTCTTGAATTGCATGAGAATTTGTTTCAAGGGCCAATACCCTCTTCATTAGGAAGCTTGACAATGCTTCAACGTTTGGACCTCAAAACTGCATGCCTTAATTCCAGCATCCCTGAGGAGCTTGGCTTCTGCACCAACCTGACTTATCTTGAACTTTCAAAAAACAACCTTACAGGCCCACTGCCTCTTTCCTTGTCCTCATTGAAACAAATCAGGGAACTAGGAATTTTTGATAATCATCTATCGGGTGAAAATCATCCATATCTCATATCTAATTGGTCAGAACTCATTTCTTTGCAGCTTCAGATAAATGATCTATCAGGAAAAATTCCTCCTGAAATTGGATTGCTTCATAAACTGAATTACCTGTTTCTCTATAGTAACAAACTATGAGGTCCTATACCCCCAGAGATCGGAAATTTGTCCAATTTGTTTGAGCTACACAATTGGCCAACAACTTTTCGGTGGTTCCATCCCTTCAACCATTGGAAACTTATCAAGCGTAATTAAAATAAATCTTTCCAATAACCGCCTAAATGGAACTCTTCCTCTGGAAATAGGTAACCTGGAAAGTTTAGAAGAGTTAGACTTAAGCTCAAATGAATTGCAAGGAACTCTCCCGACATCAATAACCAACTTACAAAGCCTCACCCTCTTGTATGTTTCATTCAACGGACTTCTCGGGTAGCATTCCAGAAGCTTTTGGACCAAATTTCTTGACAAATGCAAGCTTTGCCTACAATAACTTTTTGGGAAAGCTTCCTCCAGTAATTTGCAAAGGTGGGAACCTCATCTACTTAGCTGCCAACAGAAATAAATTGGACGGGCCTATCCCAGAAAGTCTTAGAAACCGCACAAAACTTAACAGAGTCCAGCTTGAGCAGAACCTTCTGGATGGAGACATCATGAATGCATTCGACATATACCCAGAACTGGAGTTTATTGACTTGGGAGATAACCGGCTTTCTGGTGTGTTGTCATCAAACTGGGGAAAGTGCACCAATCTCTCTAACTTCAGAATATCTGGTAATATGATTGAGGTTAGTATTCTGCCAGAGCTTGGAAATTTGACGTATCTGCAGAAATTGGACCTTTCTGACAACCAATTGTCTGGGAACATTCCAGTTGAGCTTTTCAGAATTTCAATTCTCAACAGGTTAAAGTTAAGCCAAAACCAGCTCTCAGATCAGATACCAGCAGAGATATAGGAAAGCTTTCAAGACTGCAGTACTTGGATTTGTCAGAAAACAATTTAAATGGGACCATACCAGAAGAACTTGGGGACTGTGAGACGCTTATCTTCTTAAAACTGAATAAAAACAAATTAAATGGGACAATGCCTGACCAGCTTGGTGATCTAGTGGAACTACAGACAGTCTTAGATCTCAGTCAAAATACAATCACAGGAGAGATATCCCCACAGCTTGGAAAATTGATAAGATTGGAAGTGTTGAATCTCTCCCACAATTAGCTGTCAGGTCCAATACCTTCTGCCTTACAGGACCTTGTAAGCCTTCAATATGTCGCTGTATCATATAATAATCTAGAGGGTCCTCTCCCAAATGGTAGAGCCTGCCAGCAGGCTCCTGCCCGAGCAGTAGCTGGTAATCCTGATCTATGCGGTGAAAAGGCACAAGGTTTAATCCCTTGCAGCGGAGACACTTCATCCCAAAAGCAAAATGAAAGCAACAGGTGGAAGTTGATAATTGCCATAGTCGTTCCTATTGCTACTTTAGCAATTCTATCAATCCTGTTTGGAATTTTGATTTTCCAGTATTGTTCAAGATCAAATGAAAATAAAAAGGACAAACACTTAGGAGGCAAAAGCTCTTTCTCATCTGGAACTACACTAAGAGAATAGAATTTAAGGATATAGTCATTGCAACAGAGAACTTTGATAATAAGTTTTGCATTGGAATGGGTGGACAAGGAAGCATTTACAAAGCAGTGCTCCCAACAGATGACATATTTGCTGTAAAGCGTCTTCATTCTTCAGAAGAAAGTGAATTCTCTGAAAATATCAGATAAATAACTTCCAGTCCGAAATGCATGCCTTGACTGGAATTAGGTATCGAAATATTGTAAAAATGTATTGAGTTAGTTCATTTAACGGATGCATGTTTCTTGTATACGAGTTCATTCAGAGGGGAAGGTTGGGGAAGTCACAACAGAATGACAAGGAGGCAAAGCTTTTGAACTGGGAGATCAGGATACGGATCATCAAAGGAGTAGCAAATGCACTATCCTACTTGCACCAGGATTGTACACCCACTGTTGTGCACAGAGACATATCAAGGAATAATGTCTTACCGGACACAGACTTTGAGCCTAAGATTTCCAACTATGGGACAGCAAGGTTGCTGGATGAAGGAGACTCTATCTGCACAGCTCCAGTTGGTTCATATGGTTATATTGCACCAGGTACTTCCCAAAACCTGTCTGCACATTTGAGTAATACTTTTCTTATACAATGAGATGCAATTCAAAGAGCATTTTCAACCCCTCCGTTCTTGATCTTCAACTTATAAACCAAAGCAACAACCTGTGATCTCATAATAAAGTTAAATATGAGAATGATAGTTTTCAATCCTCCATAACCAGATGTGTGTGTCTCATTAAAAAATAAATCATAAGTACAAAACTCTATCAGATGCCTTGATGCTTTTCTACTTACTTTCTTCACATATTGTCTATATGTACAGAGCTAGCTTCTACAATGAAGTTGACAGAAAAATGTGATGTGTACAGTTTTGGTATTGTTGCACTAGAACTAAGTTGGGAAGCACCCTCAGGAACTACTTTTATCCATGCAATCTGGAAATTATGATCTGCCTCTTGCCAATATATTTGATAATAGGCTTGCTCCTCCAACTGGTCCCATTCTGCAAGGTCTGGTTTTAACAGCAACACTTGCCTTGCTATGTATAAACGAAAATCCAATGTCAAGACCCACCCACTATGCATCAAGTGTCCAGTGAACTGCTAGCAGGAGCACATCTGCCTCTCTTACGACCTTTCCATTTGCTCACATTGCAAAACTTGATGTTATAACCAGGACAACAAGCAATGAGGTCCAGTAAAATTCCTCTCTAAACCTCTGCATATGCTCAAATTCAGAATTTGATGTATATTATTTCTTGAGATTTACTTATTTGAATCCAGTTAATTATGTAATCTCACCTTGGATGTCAATAAAGAACTGTGGCAAACAAAACACTTTCTCTTCTATGTTCCCCTGTCCATTAAGTAACAAAGAAAGAATGTCTTTCACTAAAAAATAACAAAGAAATCTCTCAGCCTGAATGCTGCACCAGCTGCAAAAGTAATGGTTGCTTCCACTTCAAGGAAGCAATCGGATTCTTAATCTTTCAAAATTTGAAAATAGGGGAGAGAACATTATTTCTACTTAGGCTAAAACCATGCTTACACTGTTATAGCTTATAAAAATTTTCAAAACCTATCTTTTACGAACCCAAACGAATGTAAATTTCTCTACAAGCAATAAATTTATTAACAATCCAGGCAAACATAAAAATTGACATTGTGTGAAAGATTGAACTAGCACAATTACCAAAATGGTATAACAGTCACATGGATCTCACAGAAGTAATTAGCAGATGAATCTAAACGTTATCTCTGTCCAAAAGACTTCTTGTTATTTCTTTTGTTGATATTACAATTTCCACGCAAACACAAACTGCAGGAACCTACCTTACCCGTAATTCATGTTGAAATCAAACATTTGTTCATGAATCACATATTAAAAAGTGATGATAGGCTGCCATATCAGGATAAAAAAAAAAAAAGCCAATTAGATCCCAAGTTTTTTTCTCTTGGCAATTTATCAAAACAGGTAGAGAACAAATGAGGAAACGATTCTGATAATAAACTAAAGATATAAATCAATTACCAAATGCGCCAACTGAAGGCAAAGCCATCAACGATTTGAGAGGTAGAGAAGGTTTTGCAGGCTGCTTCTTTATCTTACAGATTTTTTTCCTGCCTTTTTCAACTGCCTCATTTTCATGCTTCAGATGGACAACTGTCGTCAGTTTTTACTACTTTATTTGGGAGCTGTCAACTTTATTTATCAGTCACTTACGTTCTAAAACAGTAATAGAGATTATATATACACCTCTGATAAATAAATAAATAATAATAACCACTAACCATCACCTACTCAATCCACTCACGGTCACCTAAAGAACCACTAACAACCAACGGACAAGTAATTAAATATAACACCTAACTCTGTCAACAATGTTTGCAATTAATTTGTCTTTCCACACTCCCCCTCAAGCTGGTGAATAAACATATTTCATTCCCAGCTTTGATGTTATTTCTTGAAAAATTGGATTTGATAGGCCTTTAGTTAGAACATCAGCTAACTACCCTTTAGTTGAGACGTAAGGTGTACCAATCCGTCCACTCTCTAGCTTCTCCTTTTTAAAGTGCCTATCCACCTCAATATGTTTGGTCCTGTCATGTTGAACAGGATTATGAGCAATGCTAATAGCAGATTTATTATCACAATAGAGTTTCATAGGCTCTTCCCACTTAATTCTCAAGTCATCCAAAATTATTTTCAGCCATAATAATTCACAAATACCCTATGCCATGGCCTTGAATTCTGTTTCAGCACTAGACCGTACCACCACATTTTGTTTCTTACTTCTCCATGTAACTAGATTACCACCAAGAAAAGTGCAGTAACCTGTAGTTGATCTTCTATCAACCATTGACCCTGCACAATCTGCATCCATGTAAGCTTCCAATGACAGCCTTGAATTCCTTTTAAACATAATCCCTCTTCCAGGACTAACCTTTAAATAATTAAGAATACGATAAGTGGCTTGTAGATGTACCTCTTTAGGATTGTGCATAAATTGACTCACAACACTAACAACATAAGCAATGTCTAAACGTGTGTGTGAGAGATATATAAGTCTCCTGACCAGCCTTTGATACATCTCTTTATTGACTGCCACATCATCTACTGTCTCTCCAAGTTTATGATTCATATCAATAGGTGTAGACACTGGTTTATTGTTTAGCTGTCCGGTTTTCTTCAACAAGTCTAACACGTACTTGTTTTGAGAGAGAAAGATCCCCCACTGTGAGTGAGTTACTTCAATTCCCAAGAAATACTTCAATCTATCAAGCTCTTTAATTTCAAACTCTTTTTTCATACACTGTTTTACCGCCTTTATCTCCTTTCTATCACTCCTAGTGATTATTATGTCATCTAAATAAGCTAATAGCATTGTGACTCCCCCTGAAACAGAATGTTTAATGAACAACGTGTGATCTCCCTGACTTTGCTTGTATCCGGCAGCTAATAACACCTTTGCAAACCTTCTAAACTACACCCTAGGGGACTGCTTAAAGCCATACAAAACCTTTTTCAATTTACAAACCATCCCTGCCTCTAATGTACTGCCATAACCAGGTGGTATTTGCATATAGATCTCATCTTCTAAGTCTCTATGTAAGAAGACATTTTTCACATTAAATTGTTGAAGTGTTCACCCAAAATTTACAGTTAGGGATAGCAGTACTCTTACTGTGTTCATCTTAGCAACCGGTGCAAACATCTCTTGATAATCCACTCCATGAGTTTGTGTATATCCCTTGGCTACCAACCTTGCCTTGTATCTTTCTAGTGAACCATCAGCTCTATATTTAACCGTATAAACCCATTTATAGCCCATTATTTTCTTCCCTTGCGGCAGCTTCATAAGTTCCCATGTCCTTTTTTTTCCGGTGCAGCCATCTCTTCTTCCATTGCTTGCCTCCAATTTTTGTCAATTAATGCCTCGGACAAGGTAGATGGAATGCGAATGGTGTTTAAGTTGACGAGAAAGGCTTGATGAGATGGTGAGAAGTTCCTGTATGACACAAATTTTGAAATAGGATACAAAAGTTATTTTGTACACTCTTTTGTTCCCTTTCTAATTGCCACTAGTAAGTCATCATTGATTGAATCAAGGGCCGTTCTTGAATCTGAACTTGGCTTAGAGTGTTGGACTTGCATAGGATTAGTGTCTAGACCATTACTTCTTGAATATACTTGCACATATCTGGTAGGATTAAGAGCAAAAGAATCAAGTTTGATTGAGGGACAATTTGGTTCGACTTGAATTGACCTGTTATGGTCTTTTCTAGTTTGGAAAGATGGTCAAGTTTTAGACAGTCATGATCAAATTTTGAAAGATTATTATAGTTAGATTTTTGCTATCCTAAATTCATAGTTGTCTAAAAAACTAGGATTATTTGGAGATAGGCTTTCTGAGCTGTTTGAGTCAAAGTCAAGAACTGGTTAGTGATTTATTTCATTATAAACAGCTGGGCTGTTTGAGTCAAAATCAGGGGTAGTTTGATGATTCAGTTCAATAGGATTCCTAGTTTCTTTGAAAGTCTCATCATCTAACTCAAATATTGGTTTCTTATTTGAGTTGGATAATGTTTTTCCAAACTGATTTAGACGGCTAAATAGAGAAGGAGACAAATCAACAAAATCATCACCAATTTTATCAGACGTAGCAGAAACTTTATCACTTAATTGTTCAGCAAAGTTATCAGTAGAAACTTTATCAAAAACACCAGAAATTTTATTTGGAAAATTAATTGAAAACTTTTTATCTTCCCCTAGAGTCTCCCCTTGAAGATAAGATTTGGAATAAAAATGAATTGTTTCATGAAACGTAATATTTGCTGGATATGAAAAAACGTTTAAGACAAGGACTATAACATTGATAGCCTTTTTGAGTTGATGAATAGCCTAAAAATAGACATTTTATTACTCTTGGATCAAATTTGCTTCTATTAGGACTATGATTATGGACAAAAGTTGTACACCTAAAAATTTTAGGAATTAGATTATTAGACTTAGTGAAATCAGGGAAGAATTGTGACAATATAGACACAAGAGTCTTGAATCTCAGGATCCTAGATGGAAGTCTATTAATAATGTGGGTAACAGTGAGTAATGCTTCTCCCCAATAAAAGTTAGGAACATTATTGTGGAGAAACAATACTCTAGTAATAGATAAAATGTGACCATTTTTTCTTTCCGTCACCTCATTTTATTAGGGTGTATAGACACAGAATGACTCATAGATGATACTTTCCTTTTGAAAATAGGAAGATAATGTCTCATTAAAATAGTCTCTAGCATTATCAGATCGAATCTTTTTAATTTTCACTCCAAATTGATTTTGAATCATTCTATGAAAATTAAAAAACACTCCACTTAAAACTGATTTTTGTTTAAGCAAAAACACCTAAGAGACTCTAGTACAATCATCAATAAAAAACACAAACCACTTTACTCCAGTAACATTGGAAATTTTGGATGGTCCCCAAATATCACTATGAACAAGAGAAAAAAAGGAATAAAGCTGTTTTTATTGCTAATTGAGAAAGATACACGTCTGTGTTTTGCAAATTGACGTATCACAATGAAATTCATCAACATCTAAACAATCAAATAAGTTTGGAAACATAACTTTCAAAACAAAGAAAGATGGGTGCCCATATTTAAAATGGTAAAGCCAAATATAATCCTTATTAAAAGATTTTTCAGACAAGTAGAAAAAAGGTATTCCGCTCTTAATCTTACTAGATGGTTGTGGTATTTCAAAGTAATATAGGTCATTTCTTTCCTTAGCAAGTTCAATCCTCTTCCCCGAAGTCCAATCCTGAAACTCACAGTAAGATGGAAAAAAGGTCACACGGCAGTTCATATCTTTGCTAAGTTTTTGGATAGAGATCGGGTTGAAGGTTAATTTAGGAACATGTAAAACTTGTCTCAAATTGAATTCTGGAGAGAGTTTTACATCTCCTAAACCAATCACAGTAGTCAAAGATCCATCAGCAATTGAAATTTTTCTACTATTAGGATAGAGTGTGTATGTACAAAACAAATTTGAAGAATTAGTCATATGGTCTGTAGCCCTTGAATCAATGATCTAGGAGCCACAAATAGATTTATTCGAGACATTAAAACTAATAGAATTTTCACTTGACTGGACTAGAGAACATGCACTTATAAGAGACTTTTCAAGTGTTTCCAATAGGCTCTTTAATTTCTCAATTGTCTTTGCATTAAACTCTCTGTCTTCACCTGATTTTTTTGAATCCATCGAGACATGTGCCTGCCCTTGTTTCTTCTGCTGACTAGCCTTGTATCCCCACTCTTTGCTTGATGTCGTTGGCTTGCCAATTAGCTTCCAACATCTATCTTTTGTATGTCTCAATTTTTTACAGTAACTACTTCACAAATTTGATGTTTTTACGCCATCTAGTTTTCCACTTTCATTACTTGGTTGATCTTACTTCAAAATCTTTCCAGTATTTGTCACCATTGCTGATCCATCTACAGGTACAGATTGAATCATTACATTCCTTCTGCTTTCTTCAGCCCTTACAATGGAAATTACTGTGTTCAAAGATGGAACTTTCTCTTTACTCAAAATTTGCACCCTAACAAGATCAAATTCAACATTAAGTCCTGCAAGAAAATCATATACTCGATCCTACTTTGTCACCTTCTTCAAAATCATTGCATCTTCTTTACACTTCATTTTAATGCATCGATAATGATTAAGCTTGTAACACCTTCCCCTCGATCATCGACGTCCCAGACACTGATAATTAAGGCGGAGGACGTTACGATATTTTCATTGCTTATTTACGAAAATCCATTTACTAATTTAATATAATTTATTGAAAATCCGGCAGAGTTTCCCCTGTTTTATTGATAAAACCAAAATCTTTAAAACATGTATAATCAAAAAAACACTTCAAATATATTTTCCACTTTCTCAACTTCTATCACCGGACACCCCGTCCGTCTCAAAATTACTTTAACACACAAATTCGCATAAAAACATACATTTTCTCATCTATATTTTTCGAACAAAGTAAACACAATTACTTTAAAGTATTACATCAACTAGTTTTCCCATCTTTTTGAAAAAACACTTAGAAACTTAATTCAAAATTTATATACATTAGAATTTACAAGATTTTACACATATATGCATTTAAGTATACAAAAAGGTAAGTTCATAAAACTTTTATTTTAACAAAATAAGCACATGTCAAGTATGACTACCAAAAGGATTTGAACTTTGATGACTACCAAAAGGATTTGAATTTTGATGTGACTCTGGAAGCGCAATGGAAAGATCTTCTTGTCAGACTCTCACTCTCAGCTCACATCAACTATCTGCGCGTGGAAAATCTAACGCGCTAAGTAAAAATAGCTCAATTGGTATACTCATAACATATCAAAATCACGGAATTTCATAACCATAGCACGTATATGTTATCTTTTCACAAAACAATTAACATTCAATATAACATATTTTCAAACAATAATCAAAACTTTATAAAATGTATTTCAACCACATAGGTTCAACTCAAATTCATTATCGATTATTATTATATCATAAAAGTCTTTCGTAAATATTGTCATGATATCATGGATCGATACGGATTTTACATCTATTTTCGACATTAGACACTCGGTGTCTTCCTGCCGGAGCTCAATTTCACATTCGTTTCACATTCTAAACCGAACACTCGGTGCCTCTCAAAGTCTGTTAATCATATCATATATAAACGTAACGGCGCAATACTGCTAATAATATCCTATTGGCATGCCAACTATCAATCCTTACCTACCAATGTACATGTTTACTCAGACTCTCTATAATTTTATTAATAACTAAAATTATCATTTTCGATTGAGCTTTTATAAATCATATAACTATCAATTATTTTCATTAATTTTCACGTTTTAAAATCTTTCGAAACTTCCCTCTTGGTCCTTACCAAAGGACTATTTCGCCCTTGGTTTCACAATAAAAACATTAATACATAATTACATGTGAAATACCTAAAATACCCCTAAGCTTTATATTCTTCAAATTCATCCAAAAGGGGTTTTTCTTTTGAAATTGATTTCGTCTTCAAAATTCATTTCGCAAATCATTTCAATATCATCCGTTAAACACATAAATAGGTTTGAAAAGACGAAAATACCCCTAGCTATCCAATTGATACATATTTTGCCATACTAATGGTTTTTGTACAAATTTTTGTTTCGCTTGGTTTTTCACTATAAAATCTGTTCTATCATCGTCCAAATAACATATACACATCATCAATAATAATTCATCACACCAAAATAACAACATCACAAAGTTTTGCAACAAAATATATACTTTTTAGCCACTAATAAGAGTCAATTTCGAAAATAAATGTATATCAACCTTTTAGAGCTTATACCCAAGTTCCTAGCACTCCAAATAGAAGCTCAAAGCTTCTCCTTACCCTTACTAGTCTCTCCACACCCTAATTGATCACCTAGGGTTTAAAATTTATACTATCAATCCATGAAAATCAAAATTACTTAATTAAATGTAAAACCCACTAATTATCCATGTCTATGGATGCATATACATGCTTAAAAATCTATCTGAACACAAAAAATTACCAAAACAGCACTTACCTCACTTAATCTTTTGAGATCCGAAAATATAACTTAAGTTTTAGGGAGTTTTTGCAAGAAATGAGATTATAGATATGTAGGAGGGCTTAAATAGAAGAAATTAGTGTGTTATTAAGGCTTGAAAAGGAAAAAAAGTTTGAGAGAGCAAGCACCAGGTCTGATCGGCGAGAGGAAGAAGAAGATCTGAAAATTTTCAAATTTTACTGGCCTTTTATACTAATATGTTTTCTAAAATTATACTTTGACCCCATAACTTTCTAAAATTTCACTTGAGCCCTAAAATCTTGACACATGCCCCTCTCCTATTAGACAACAATAACCACTTACCAATAATAAATTTCCATCATCAAATTTTTCCCAATAAAATCCTAATTAAATCATTTTGCTAAAAAAATTACTTTCAAAAATAAATTATTAAAGAAACTATTAAATTTTCTAACAATTTACTATATTAATTCACTAATTATATTAATTATATATAACTAAATTTTAATCCTATTTAATGCAATTATATTCTAGATTTAATAATATTACTTATACGAAAGTAAATATCGGGATGTTACAAAGCTGCTGCCACAAGCTCTGTAGAATATTTGCATATTCGGTCACTGTACTCGTCCCTTGATTGGTTGCTACTGCTCGCACCTTAACCTCATAAACTTGGGCTGCATCCTGAACTTTTGAGTAGGTTTGACGAACTACTTCCCATATCTCTTTTGCTGTTGAAAGGAACATATAAGTATCACTAATCTCTGGTGTCATAGAGTTTCATAACCATGACATTATTAAGGAATCTTCCTCATCCCAGGCTTCAAACTTAGGATTTTCTTTGACTGGTCCAGTCCCCAGCAGATGACTGTTCTTCCCTTTTCCTTTAAGGATGGTTTGAACTACCTGAGACCATTTCAAGTAGTTCTTTCCATTCAATCTATAAGATGAGTGAAGATTCTGCAAATCCCCTTTAGATGTGTGTGGTGGATCTTCATCATTTTGAGGGCTGACATCTTCTTTAGATGAGGAAGAAAAATCATCGGTTTTGGTCATGGTTCCCTAGATTGGATGCTAGACAAAATTCTAACAACAGATCGGACAATGATGATCAGTAAAAGGCTATGAAGGCAATAAAAACCAGCTGTGAATGCAACAGATCTGACAATGAAGGTCAGTAAAAAGCTATGAAGACAATAAAAACCAACTGTGAAGACTTTTTAAAATACAGCTAAACACCCAACAGCTTTGATACCATGTCAACTTTATTTATCAGTCACTTACATTCTAAAACAATGACAAAGATTATATATACACCTCTGATAAATAAATAATAATAACCACTAACCACCACCTACTCAATCCACTAACGGCCACTTAAAGAACCACTGACAACCAGTAGACAAGTAATTAAATATAACACCTAACTCTATCAACAATGTTTGCAATTAATTTATCTTTCCACGGGAGCATCAATGTAGCTTTCATCTTTCCTTCAGATCTCACCATGTCAATAATTTTCCTATACATGGAAGTTTCGTTTGATTGGTATGACATGCATGAAAAATCAAGTTCACATGCATGGATTCAGTTTAATACAGTTTAACTAGTACTGCATGCTAAACATGACCTCAGTCCTTGGGGAGCTATCACGCCATCGAATGGCTAGAGAAGACCCACTCATTTAACCTGAAGATGATGAAGAGGTCCAGCAAGCAATGAGAGCCTAATTTAAGGCACACAACTGAATGTGGTTATGATGGGTTGCAAACAATTCAGAATCTGTTCATTCTTTTCTTTTGATATTTCCAATTCTATCTTGTACAGAATGGCCTTTGATAACTTTATCAAGTAATAAGTGAGAATGTATAATTGTTATTTGTATGCATGTTTCCTCACAGTTAGAATTAGATAAAAGCAGTAGGCCTTGCTATTATTGTAACACTTGGCAGTCCTTATAATTTTCAAGTTCCAAACTTTGGCATACTGTTAACACATTATGAATTACACAAAAATATCAAAGAGATTAATAGAGTCAATTACTGTCAGCCGAATCATCTTAAACTTTATCAAGTAATAAGTGAGAATGTATAATTGTTATTTGTATGCATGTTTCATCACAGTTAGAATTAGATAAAAGCAGTAGGCCTTGCTATTATTGTAACACTTGGCAGTCTTTATAATTTTCAACTTCTGAACTTTAGCGTACTGTTAACACATCATGAATTACACAAAAAAATCAAAGAGATTAATAGATTCAATTACTATCAGCCGAATCATCTTAAACTTACATGGAACAAACAAAATATCAACTCACTACGGTACTAAAATTCACAAAAGCAATTACAGGACTAGAGATAATGAAATATCCAGAAGAACGCTTTTAAGTGTTGGCAGAGAAAGCTTCAGCTGCACCTCTATTCAAAGCTCTCTCCAACCTTGTCTCAAATGGTGTAAAATGCCAATTCACTCTTTTATCCTGCATAGTGCATGCCCATGAAAAATAAATCAAAACCCACAAACACTTTATGCTAAAACTCTCCCATCAAAACCTCACTTTGCATAATGTACCTCTCTGTACTTGCTGGTTGTGTTTGGTATTCCTTTATAAGAAGAGGCTGAGCCAGAATCCTTAGCTGTGTTGCCTGCATGAGTCCAATAGGTTCCAACAGTCCCTATTATAGGCATCTCATCAGGGCTACGACTTGGTGACTTCCTCGGCGAAGAAGAAGCAGAAAACTGCTTGATTTCTTCAAGAGTTAGTGCACCTAAAATAGGCCTCTCTTCTTGGCTCCAAGGAGAATTTGATCCCTGTGACATGGTTTTCTGAGGCATGGAGTTCAAAGAAACCATGTTATTCTTGTTTACAGGTGTAGCTTCTGATGAAGACAACCAGTTTGAAAGGCTAGCATCCACTGCTATCTCTTTGTTAGACTTGTTGGACTGATTATCAGGCTTTGATTTGAAACTGAGAGATAGATCCTTAAAACTTGGCTCCAAGCTAAAAGAAGCCCGGGGTGGTTCTTCATCCAAACCAAAATTCTCTTTCTCTTGCTTCAATTGAGGCTTCCCTTTGGTTTTGAGAGCCTTCCATTGAGTGAGATTTTCAACTGGGTTCAGAACCGAATGAACATAACCTCTCCTATCTCTTGTAGCTCCGTTAGCTCTAATCGGCTTCATTCCTTCCTCATCCAAACAACTAACCATCGTAGAACTATCATCAATCCCCATTTTATCCACAACAATTTTTGATTCAACAGTTCCATCATCCTCATACATGTCATCATCATAATCCAGCACCCCATCTTCATCCTCATCATTATCATCATCATCAAGTTCACCGTCTTCATAGTCCAGTTCTTCCTCTTCATCATCACTTTCTCTACAATTCAGATACCTGTGATTAGTAGGATAAGATCCTGAGCTGGCTGTAATGGAACTGGCTTCTGAAGAAGACTGAGATTGCCCCGATTTCGCTAAACTCTTCTCCACCTCCTCTTCGGTCCCACCATTATCTTTCTCAGGTAAAATATCAACAACTTCTTCAAGCAAAACATGCTCGTACGTTTTGACATTAGAATCAAAAGTTACTTTCTTCCGAGGAGTACCGGAGCTGAATTGTTCCTCAGCTTTAATCCTACACCCACAACCCCGAAACATCATGATTTATACCCACCAACTAGAAAACAAATCGAAACCTATATATGTGCTTTCTATAAGACAATATAACAAACAAAATACAAACTAAAATCAGGTTTTTAATAACTCACTCTACTTCAGGAACCGGAACGATCTGCTTTTCTGGGTATTCCTCAGCTAAACTAACAGCAGTGGACTGCACAGTACTAATGCTGTTTGTGTTCCTCTCCTGCAAAATCAAAGCATAATTATTTAAGGCCTCCCTAAAACAAACAGGAATCAGGAAATCAGAGTGTTTTCCTTAGAGAAACCGGACATCAAATTTAGAAACATTTTTTTTAAAAAAAAAAAAGGGAAACTAAGAAAGCCTAATGGTTCGAGACATTCATTACATGGTCGCGAGGGTGAAGCTTGGGTCTGTGCTTGCGGCGCTTGCGATCTTTGGAGGAGCCAAAACAACCAAGAAAGCAACCCATCTGGGGCGTTGTGTTCTGTCACCTGCTGGTTGCTCTAAGAGAAAAGAGCAGTGTGTGTTAGTGGTAGTGGGTTCTCATTGGTTTAGATGGAGCGGAAGGGAATGGCGGTAGGGGCATTTCGGTCAAGGACTTTTAAGTTGAGAGCCTCTAGGTATAATTTTCGACTAAAATAAACAAAGTGACCGTTATAAAGTCATGATTGTCGAACACGGACGGACCCTATAGTGGGACCGTTTTCGCGATCGGACCGTTTATTGGCTTCGCACACCAACTTTTTTCTTCACTTCTGTTCTGTCATTGGCTAACAAATTGCTCGCTTTTGTTTTCTTCGAAAAATAATTTTTTAAAATATTAATTTCTTTGAACCAATTTAATTTCAATCTGGCGAATATTTAATGCTCTAAACAAAATACTCAACTATGTTTTATGAGGGTGCGAAAAATTAAGTTTATTCCGTAATTATTGTTATATTTTACTTATATCTATTTTTTGTTATTGACCATTTCTTAGCTATCGATCATTACGTATTTACATTTATTTATTTTGATATAAACAGTAACTCATAAATAGTCTATAAATTTAAAACTTCAAGCTAATATGAGCAGATAATCAATGTGTGCATGTAAGTTTGGATTTTTTTTTTTTTTACGCAGGGCCCTACACTTATTATTATTTTTTTTTAACTTTTTTATTTTATAAAGATGATAACAAACTTAGTAAACAAATAAGTTATTAAATATGGATATATGATCGGATGTATTAGATTTTTGCTATTTTTAATTTTTATAACTATTTATGTTGAGATTTTTTTTCTAATTTGTCATTTTTGTGAGTAGTTTTTAATTTCTTATAAAAGATAAATACCTCGAATCTTTAGTATCTATACTATGTTTTATGATATAATTGGACAAATAAGTAGATTGTCTCTTTTATTGTATACAACAATGTAGCTTCTTGTAATTTATATATCACAAAGCGTTTGTAAACAATATATATTTTTTTCAAATAAAATAAATTGTTGCCACCAACCTATGGATGTTAAATTCAAAATTTAAAGTTTAAGTGATTGATGATCAAAATCTTTTTATGGTAGAGGGAGAGCCCCCTAAAATGAAATTATAATTTTTCTCATAAAAACTATCAATTAAAAATTTGTAATTTATCATCTTTTACCATTTTTTACTATTTTATTTTCATATAACAATTTCTCAAAGCAAAAGTTCATTATTTTCAATTTGCAGTGCATAATGTTATCGTAAAATGCTCCTAAACTCCTAATAAAGATACATATGCAAAGCCACAAAGCAAATAGCTCAGTTAATATTAGATACCATCTACACGAAACTTTGAAAAACTTTAAAATTATAACTCATAACATGCGTCAATAAATATATAATATAACTCAAATTCATAAAATAAATATGAACGATATAAATGAAAAAAAAATATATATATATATAGTTTTCACTTAAATTATAATCAGATGTGTAATAAAAAAAAAAAAACTAATATGATTTTGTTGCAAAGTAATATATATATGTGTGTAGAAGAAAAAGTGGTAACGTAATATTACAATAGTCAATAATATAAAGTAATAAGAATATGAAAAAATATATTTGAAAAAACGAAAAAGAGAGAGAGAGAGAGAGAAGGTTTTTGTCAAACTTTTAAGGGGAAAAAAGGTTAATGGGGTGAGAGAGGCTCGAACTCTCGACCTCAGGATAACTCAGAAGCTATGAGACCTACGCGCTAGCCAACTGCGCCACCACCCCGGATGATGTACCCTCTACCCGATATTATTTAAGTATATTTAACCAAACGGTGTCGTGTCCCACGCGACCTCTTTTCGCTTTCAGTTCGGAAATTACAAGTTGACTTCCACCCGCGCACACGCTCACGAAGGGCTCCTCCAAACTGGTAAAAAAAAAAAAAGAAATAAAATACATTACAAAAACAAAACCCTAGCCCTTCCCTCCTCACTCTTTTCTCTCTCTCACATTGATTTTCTAGTGAGAGAAGAACATAACCATAAAATCCAAAGAAAAAAAAACCAAAAACAAGAAAAGCTCGAATCACAGTAGACAAAACAGGGGCTAGCAATGGAGTCGGACGAGGGGAAGCTATTCATTGGAGGAATAGCATGGGACACTACGGAAGAGAAGCTCAGAGACTACTTCAACAACTACGGTGACGTCACTCAGGCCGTCATTATGCGTGACAAGACCACAGGCCGCCCCCGCGGCTTCGGCTTCGTCGTTTTCTCCGACCCTTCCGTTCTCGATCTCGTCCTCCACGATAAGCACACCATTGATGGCCGTACTGTGAGCATCCTCTCCTCCAATGCCTATTTTTTCCCTATTCCTGTTTTGCCTAATTCGACTATGATTTTGTCTTTTGTTCTTGTTTTCAAGCTCTATCTTTGTCTCTGTTCATTCGTTTTCCTGATAAAAGTAAAGTCGAATTCGAGTTGATTGTACTGTTCTATTACATTTGTTTGCTTATAATAACCTTATCGTTAGCTTCATATGAATACGAGTGTTATTTATATGCATTGGTTCGCATAGGTGGAGGCGAAAAGGGCTTTATCGAGAGAGGAACAGCATAACTCTAGATCCGGAAGTTTTAATTCCAGTAGAGGTTCTGAAGGAGGAGGGAATTTTAAAACTAAAAAGATATTTGTTGGTGGTTTGCCGCCTACTTTGACTGAAGATGGATTCCGTCAGTATTTTGAAAGTTATGGTGTTGTAACTGATGTTGTAGTCATGTATGATCAGAATACGCAGAGGCCTAGGGGTTTTGGGTTTATCACGTTTGATGCGGAGGATGCCGTTGATAGGGTTTTACACAAGACTTTCCATGAGTTGAATGGTAAACTTGTGGAGGTAAAACGGGCGCTACCTAAGGATGCAAATTTGGGTGGTGGGAGTCGTGGTGGTGGAGGTTACCAAGGTTATGGTGGTTCTGGTGCGAATAATAGTACGTTTGATAGTCGAATGGATGGTAATAGGTATATGCAGCCCCAAAGTACTGCAGGTGCTTTTCCATCTTATTCACAGTATGGGGCACCTGGGTATGGTTTTGGAGCAGCAGGTGGTGGAGTTGGGTATGGTGGTTATGGTGGTTATGGAATTGGTGGTTATGGAGGCGCAGGCACTGGTTTTGGTGGCCCTGCTGGAGCATATGGAAATCCGAGTGCTGGTTATATGGGTGCGGCACCTGGTGCCTTAAAAGGTTCTTGGGGAAATCAAACTCCTTCGGGTTATGGTGCTTCAGGTTATGACAGTGGAAGTGCCGTTTCTGCCCCAATGGGACAATCACCTGCTGGGGCTTCTGGATATGGGAATCAAGGTTATGGATATGGTAATTATGGTGGTGGAGGTGGTCCTTATTCTGGTGGTTATGGGGCTCCTGGTGGACGTGCTGGAAGTGGTGCTAGAGGAGAGCAAGGAAGTGGCTATGGTGACAGTAATGGCAATTCAGGGTATACAAATGCGTCCTGGAGGTCTGATCATTCACAGACTTCTAGTGGTTATGGTGGTGGGTATGGTGGTTCTCATTCCAGACAGGACCAACAGCAGTAATTTGAGATGCTTTCAACTCACCACTGCACTTCATTTCTCAGTATGGTGGGGAATGGTTGGATTGCTTGAATCTCAGTTGTAGTTTGCAGTATTGATTCTGCTCATATACAATGACTAGTAGTTTCAAGTAGTAGTGATGATTTCCTTTTAAGTAGTATTTGCTCAAGTCGTAGTGTTTTAACTTAAAGTACGTGTCGTTTTGTCTAATTTTTTATGTGGAGCTACTTTTACTTTTTCATTAATATTCCAGGTTGTGTAGTGTGATGAGCCTCCATTGTTATTATGAGTATTGATTAAATTAATGTTTGGTTTACAACACTTTATTAGCATTTATATTTGGTTGTCTGCTGTAAATTTAATTGTGCTGCTGTGCACAATTTTCTTTTTAAGATATTGCTTTTACTAGCAGTATATGAATACGACTATCACTATGTGCATAATTTGGCATGATAGAGGTTGAAGATTAGAGATTTTGGAGGTGTAGTGAAGCGTCTTGATATTGTGGTTAGATCTCTATGCCAGTAGCATTGATCACTTCCTAGTGAATAAAAGTAACCATAGTGGTATTTGACATATCATAAAGAGGCATAATTATTTTCCTCCTGGATTTGCACTTTTTGTACAGGAGAGAATATCTCAGTCTAATTGGACTTTGAGGACTCAGCGTTATTTGGGGTTGTGGAATAGACAGGAAATTAAAGTGGGCTCTCGCATGATGATGCTTTGTCACATGATTGTTCAGGCAGATGAATGGGGCTGGAGTCTTCAAAATCTCTTAACAGGTTGTGGTATGTGTAAGTTTGAGGGTACGTGGCCTATTATAACTGTTTGTTTGTTTGTTTGTTTGTTTGTGTTTTATTGGTATTTTCCCATTTGCTTTTCAGCGCTTTATCTTTTAAAGAGTTAAGTTTATTCTCAGAAAGATTTAGAAGGGAGATTAAATTAGCACCTATAGGCTATAGTTCACAATTAAAAGAGAAATCAGATATAGCCTTTCCACTGTAGCAACGAGTAAGTTATAACACATTATCATTTGTCATGCTAATGATGTTTTTGTGCTTCAAGCCTTCAACCTTGAATGCATGCCAGCTGATCAATTTTTATACACTCAGCTGTATTCTTCATATGCATAAGCAGGAAGACGTGTCAATCTCAGCATCCTTTCTTCCTCTTTATAGTTCTCACCTCCATATATCCTTATTAGTTATTGTTTGCAATAGTTATTTTCATTTCTAACTTCTTACAATAGTGATTTCAATCTGTATTTTTCTCTTGTATGTTCTTTACTTTAGTTGCACTTAATTTGTGTAATCTGAGCATTTTTTCCTGTATGTGCCAAACTTCCAAAACAATTTGCTGAAACAGTGAAATGTAAATTTAAGGGATAAATAGTTGACAAATGCTATATATTAGCATACTTAGTAATTTGGTTTTCATTTCATGTTTTAAGTTTTAATGTATCAAGTGGATGGACTGACATTGTGTAATGTTTATAAGAAAAGAAACCAACTGATCAGACTGTAGAAACCTGTGCGAGCTAATTTGACATTGACTTTTTTTTTAGTGTACAACCCTGATCAGACCCCCAAAAGTCTTGTGTGCTATATGTGGTCAAAAATAAATTTGGAAACAATTCTAAAATCTTTTCTATAGCATCAATGAAGTGCGAGGGTAATCATGTGATTCAAAAATGTACCAGACTTCAAAATTAACGTTGAAGTAATTTTTCTAAGAAACTGAGAAGAATCCGGTTTCTCATTTGATGTGTTGTTATATATACGTAGAGGGGCAGGGCTAGTGGGCTACAAGCTCAAAAAATTGGAGGCTCGGCATTTTGACAACAAATGCAAACTGTAAACAATATCAAACACAACCACCGTTTTGACAGTTGAGTTGCTTCTTCCTCTTTTGCCTGCGGCGTGGCTTCGTGGGTTCTTCCTCGAGTCTTGGGAAAGACTTAGCGGAGTTGAAGTTGAGGGAACCAAGTTAACTTTTAAAGAACTGTCTCCCTCTCTCTCTCTCTCTCACTCTCTCACACACACACGCGCGCGCGCGCACACACACACACATATATGACCATTGCTTTAGGGTGCATTTGGAGGGCCGTACTAATCGCCTTGTTAAAGAAATCAAGTCCTCCATACAACTATGGGCCTGGTGACACTAGTCCCACGATAACTTTGTAACCCGCAATGGTGGGTTGCATGAAACCCATCTTGAAAGTGGGTTTCACATATCCCATCCACCTTTGGGCTGCCTTTCCTTTTGATTATTATAATTGTAATATTTTGAAAATAAAAAAAGGAAAATATAATAATTAATTAAATTTTAATTGTAAAAAATTTAAGATTTTATTTCGTTAAGAATATAATTTTTAAAAATGACTACAACTATATTTTAAGATATATTTTTATTACTTTTATTTTATGAAATTAATTTTTTATATGTTATTTAATTAATAAAATAATTTAATTCAGTTTTATCAAATTTATTTTCAGGCTAATTCTATGATATATTATGCACAAAACAATATGATATCTAATACAATCCAACTCCATATGAAATATCTCCTATAATGTTAGATTAGAGTATGTTATATGTAGTGATAGCAGTTATACTAATCAATCATATAATGATATCATGATATAATTACATAGGGCGATGATATTATCACCCATAAAACTTATTTATACACCCAATATTTATTAATATTATAAAAATAACCTTTAGTAAAGCTAGTGATGAGGACCAATATAAAATTGTATCTAATGTTATAAAATTAAAAGTATCTCCAATACTCTTATGAATTATGTTTTTTTTTTTTAAATGTTATGCTATCATATCGAGGGATTTGCTTCTTACATGATATAAATATTATTTGATAGATAGTTAAATTAAAAATTATTCTCCAATACTTCAATATATTTCTAATGGTTTTATATATTTTCTTTTAATGTTTTCATATTTTTTCATTTAATGCTTCATTTTTTTTTTTTTAAATAGACTTGGAAATTAGAATTGAATAGTTAATGACTTGTTAAAATGACTATCTATCAGATCCTATCAAAATAGATGATCATGTTGATAATGTCTTTTTTTTTTGGCCTTCCCAACTTGGCATTGATAAGTGATAATTGCGTTAGAGAAATTTATTTTAACTTATTGTCTATTTATCTTATGTGACATATAATTTTTTCATAATTCATAAGAGTATTAGAGATGCTCTAAGTGTTTGTAAAAATATTTGTTTGACTTGGTTTTTTCTTTTAAATTCATATCTTTTTCACCTCTGTTGTTCTATTAATAAAACATGAGATTAATTTCATTAATCGAATTTTTAATACTGGGTTTTATCAGATTAGCTTTGGTAACATATAAACCGTACATCAGGAATTATTTGAAAGGAAAATGGGGTGCTTTTAATAATAATAAAATTTTTCACCAGGAAAACTCTCACTCTTGATTATCATTGCTACTTGTTCTCTGTAGATCTTAATCCACCTGTTCATGACAAGGTTTTGAGCTTAGTCTTCCTAAGTTCTTCCTAAGTTTTCTCCTCCAAACCAAGAAGGGCTGCCTTGAGTCAAGGACATTAAATGATTACTACTGGAAGATAATTAATTATTGGACTTGGTTGCTTGTTTAATATAATATGACTCTAAACAATAAAGCACCAATGCACTCTGTTTATAAAAATCTTCCTTAAATTTGAAAAAAAAAAAAAAAATTTAAAGCCAATCGATGTGAAGGTAAAAAAAATGAATTTGAAAAAGAAAAAAATCTAACAAACATTTTTATGAACACTTAGCAAGTAGTATAATAGTTACTATAAATAGGAGCTATTTTTGGAATATATTTGGGTGTTTATAATAAATCCTAAATCTTTAAATCTTAGTTATGAGTTTACTTATTAATTATGTGTACAAATCATTATTTCGTACGACGATATCTGCACCCAATTACATACTGATCTTAGAGAGTAAAATTAATGGTTGAATACTTGAATTGGACTACTTCCCATGTTTGTTGGGTGCTAGGATCGCATAATAAAGGTAGTCCCAAATAGCTATTCAACATTATATTTCTAATTGTATTATATGTCAAAATTTTAAATCGTTACTTTATTTATAAATTAATCCAATATGTTATGAAAATAATATTAAACGCTTATTTGATTAAAATAATCTATAATAAATTTATTTTATTAAAAATATTTATAAATAATTTTATTCAATCATATCCCTTATAATACCAAATTATATGGATTTAACTATATTATATCAAATAAAAAATAGTACTAATATGATATAATCTGATCTAATCCATCTAATTACAATCTCATCCAATCTTAATTAAATATCCTATTTAATTCTGCACATCAGAGGCCTATATATGCTTGAAAGCTGTAGACATACACGTGTGTCGACTCCACCTAAGTTTTCCTGCTGTCTGAGCCATCGTAATATATTTTTGCTAGATTTGACAGGGACCCCATGCAATGTATGCAACTCATTTCTTAAAAATTAATTGATTCACTGTCGGTTCAACTGTTCAAAGCAAATATGGTGACAGACTTTAATGATTGATTGTAACTGATCGGAGGATGGCAATTAAACAACATATGTGGCTCTTGGATGGACCACTCCTAGAAAAAAAGATTCCAGTTTCTTGAACCCATATGAACCTTTCGTATATTTTTACATTGACCCGACATTGGCGTGTATCTATCAAGGTATATTTATTTTTATTGCTAGCTAGTTGTCCTGCTATGGAAATCTTGTCTTACTCAACTTCACAGCCTTAATTTCGAATTGAAGTTGTTAACCTTTTGTGTCTCATCGGGATTCACCCTGAGTCAACCCTCTCAATTAATGCAAACTTGCGTACAACTCTAGTCTCTAGAAACTTTAATTGGGTTATTCCGTTTTAATTAAGTCTATATTTGTAAGTGCAATTATATAGGAAAGAAAACCAACAAAAACGAAATATTCCAATTGCAAATTGAAGATACCATTTTGGTTATGCTAACTTCTTGTAGTCGTAGCGGTTCAACTCGTTATACTTATACCTACAATACAATAAACACAATGGACAAGTTAGATAATTTCAATTTCAATCTAAAAAATTAAAAATATAATAAACCAGCCGACCACAATTAGAATGACGTACACATGTCAAAATGGATACAGAATCGCAGAAGCGATTAACAAAGAATGAACAATTATTAATATTTTACAAATTTTATAATGCAGCGAAGCGTATTAATTAAGAAGAAAGTGCTTTTGGCTATAATATAGCCTGTGGCTTCTTGCAGCATGTCTATGTCAAATTAACGCAGCTGAATAGTTGGTGGATGATCTTGAGGCAAAATCTGACCTGCAAATTGAAAAACACACAGAGCAAAACAAATGAGCCAAATACTAGTTAGCTAGTGTGGTCTCAGTGATAAGATACCAAGAAAAAATAAACGCCAAGCATCAGAGGGTAGGTGGACAAAATGTTAAAACAAAAACAAGTGAACGATATTAATCAATTAAAATTAAACACATTTTGAGAGGTTTACAAAGGTCCTCGTTGTCTTTTTCTCTTGTGTTTCTTTTTCACTTTTTAATTAGAAGAAGGTCCTTGAACAACTTTATAAAAAGCCATACATGTTCACATGATATTGAAGTAGGTGGAGATCATCAAGCAGTCCCTTTCACCTCTCTCTCTCTCTCTCCCTCCGGCATTATGGGAAAGGCAGAAGTACAAGTAGAAGAAAAGGGAGGTGCAGATGGGAGAGAGGATTATACTGAAGATGGGAGTGTGGATCTCAAAGGTAGACCTATTCTTAGATCAAAAACTGGCAGATGGAGAGCTTGTTCTTTCATTGTTGGTAAGTGAAAACATAAACATATATGCATGGATTCTTTCATGTGGAAACTAATCAAACTTGTCTTTTAACATTTTGATACTAGAGTACTTTCTATAATGAGTATATATAATTGTGTAATCAGTGCATATGATCAAAATTTGGGTGTTTTTATCTTCTAGTGTGTAGTAATTGAGAAAAAGAACGAGCACATACCCTTTTCACTGTTGCAGTTGCATATTATAATTTGATAGAAAGTTTTGCATGAATTAAAGAAATATGAACTTTGTAAGTATATGTTATTGTTGTAGGGTATGAGATGTTTGAGAGGATGGCATTTTATGGGATAGCATCAAATTTGGTGCTTTATCTGACTAAAAAACTGCATGAAGGCACAGTCAAATCTTCAAACAACGTCACCAACTGGGTTGGGACTGTTTGGATGACACCTATTTTAGGTGCTTACATTGCAGATGCTTATCTGGGTCGCTTTTGGACCTTTGTCATTGCTTCTGCCATTTATTTGACGGTAATTATTTACAACTAACTCAACTGATCATTACACTTCAGTATATGTTTTTTTTTTTTTTTTTTTTTTTTTTTTAACTTATGATTCAATTTAATTAATTCACAATCCATGGAGAGAGAGAGTATATATATATAATAATTCTTTCATCAATGTCTCTTAATTTTAAAAAATTACGATAAACAAATCAAATTCATTCATTGTATTCTCTCTCAAAATAAATTTTCTCATATTTAATTCGAATGTAATGGATAAAGTTAATTAATTTATCCTAATTTTTGAAAATTAAAGGTAATAATGATATAATTATTATTTATATATAAGTTTATACAGGTTCTCTTATTTTGATTTTATTTTAACATATATAATCGGACTACATAACATATAGACTTCATGAAGCTCCACGTCTTTTCGTGGTCTGATCAGAATCGAATGGTTGTGAGGGACCGCTGCCAGTTTTGCTTGCAATTAATGTAACCCTGTTAGACTTAACTGCATGAACCAGCAGCTGGGCTTGATAAAGGCATTCTATTAATTTCTATCATTTACTCTGCTAGCTCTATTAATTAAATAAGACCTTGGTAGATGTCATCCATGCATTGAATAGTATCGACAGATAATTAAATAAATAATGTAAATGATATCGACATTTTGGACACCATTTGTTGTAAACCATATATATAAACTAGCACCTTAAAACTTAGGATTTGTTTCACCAACACCAAACCAAAGAACTGACTTAAATTCTATCAGTATCTTTTCAAGTAAAAAGTTAATGTTGTCTTTCATTAAAGTCTTATGAATCTTTTACTCTCTTTCATCTCAACAACACTTTCTTTTATTTTAACTACACTTCTTTGCATCTCCACTGTCTTGTACACTCTTTAGTCTTTTGCATCTCACCTACACTTTTATCGGATATCTTTATCTCAATTTCGTTCCTCTTAAAAGTGAAGGTTGTCGAAATTGGTCACTCCAAAGTTTGAGATAAAAATCCTTTTTGATGTAATAGTTAGCTTAAATTTAACCTTTATTAGATTTCAATGATAGTTAATTTGCATTTGATATGACATTGCATTGCACACATTTAGGGGAGGATGGGTTTGGGGAGAAATCATTTTTTAATGTGTTAGATAGCGATTTCCTTGTTGATTTGGTTGTTAAGGTTGATCGGCGAAGATAGAACATGAATTATTGCGAAAGCACTGTTAGATAACAAACCCTCTAAAAATTAGGGTATTCGCTATCTATTGTTTTATTCGTTATCTATTTATATATTCATTATCTATTGTTTTGTTCGCTATTTATTGTTGTGTTCGTTATCTATTTATATGTGATGAAAATAAGCATGTGTTTGCTATATATTATTGTGTTTACTATTTAATTATATATGCTCGTTATCTATTCATATACTCATAAACTAATGCAAACATTTTAAATAATAACAGTTACAAAGTCAATGACACTTTTATCATTAAAAAAATGAATAGTGTTTTAATGCTATTATAATTTACTTCAGTTTTTTGGTACTAGTGAATTGCAAGCCCAATTTTTTAGTGGTACATAGAAAAAAAACTTCGTTTTAAAATACACATCTTTTTTTTCTTCAAAGAATTTCTATTTAGAGAATGCACTAATTAATAATAATAATGTACTTTAAAGTAATGTTGAATTTTTCAATTTTTTTGTTTATATTTATATTCAAATGACGTGATAAGTGAGTTGTTTTTTTTTTTTCTCATTAAATGGTGGAGAAGGGGAGATTAGATTAAAAAAAAAAAAATTACTCACTTTGACCTTTTATAATCATAGGAAGTACTCAACATCATATTGAATATATATATATATATATATGACAAATGAGTTATCATATTAATTATCACATCATTACATGATTTATAAAATATTGATAATTTTCTATGATATTTGGATGCAAATTTGGACAAAAAATTTAGAAAGCCTAATATTACTCTATACTTTAATGAAAGTCATTGGATTGCATTAAACACTTAAATTTCAACATTTGTTTGAAAATTAAACTCCGAACATTCACATTAAAGAAAATTATATGGTTGTTATTTATTGGGTTAATCTACTCTCACTATCAACATATAAACTAAAATTCACATACACAAAGTTAATGTCATAGTTAATAATACCAACCTAATTTAGAGAATAAAGTCAATATCAGCCAACTTTAATGGGCAAACAGTGTTAGAAGTAAATTTGGAATAATTTATGGAGTATGGACTTAGATATCCTGCATTCAACTGTTATCATGGTAATGATTTTCTAAGGTAGTTAATATGTATGTGTAAGTTGCAGGCACTGTTATACATATCTAAGATTCACCCCAATTAATTGAAAAATTATAAATTAGAAGAAAATTTTCATAAAACTATCTTATAGCAGATGTAGTGAAACGAATCAATGAAATAGTCTCCTTTTTTTTTTCTCTTACATTTCTCAGTAGTCTTTTTTTTTTTTTTTTTTTGACCTTTCCCATTGATTTTTCTCACCACATTAACAATAAAATAGTCCTATGAAAGATTTGTTTCCTAAATTAGAAGGAGAATATAAACTAGAGGAATCAACATTCTTTATCATGCATTGAACTTGATCAATGATGATAATATACTCTTTTAAACTCATGTAAAAATAACAGGGAATGTCCGTGCTCACTCTAGCTGTTTCGGTTCCGGGCCTGAAGCCTCCATCCTGCGGTTATGGGGTGAAAGTAGATAATTGCAACACAAAGGCCTCAGCTTTGCAAAAGGGGGTATTCTATGGTGCATTGTACACAATAGCTGTCGGAACAGGAGGAACCAAACCCAACATCTCAACAATGGGTGCTGACCAGTTTGATGATTTTGAGCCTAAGGAGAGGAAGCAGAAGCTTTCCTTCTTTAATTGGTGGATGTTCAGCATTTTCTTTGGGACCCTTTTTTCAAACACTTTCCTCATCTACATTCAAGACAATGTGGGGTGGACTCTTGGCTATGGCCTCCCAACAATTGGCCTCTTCGTTTCTGTGTTGGTGTTTCTAGTGGGCACCCCATTGTATAGGCACAAACTGCCTTCAGGGAGTCCTTTTACCAAAACTCTTCAGGTTTTGGTGGCAGCGGCTACCAAGAGGAAGGAGCCTGTCCCAAGTGACCCTAAAGAACTCCATGAGTTGAGCTTGGAAGAGTACTCCAAATCTAAGAAAATCAGGATTGATCACACCTCCTCATTAAGGTTAATTTTTTTTACTTTCTGTTACTTTATCTAGCATCTTCAGGAAAAAAGTTATAATCTAGGCAAACAATTGTCCCCAGAAAATGAAAAGTGCACAAATTCTGTATAAGATAATATCTGTGTCATACCCTGGTTATCTGCGTAGATATATTTACCTTAAAATACAAGCCAAGGCGGTAACATTAATCCAATAACAAGTCCAAAATCTCTCACCCTTACTGCATTACATGCAGATTCCTAGACAAAGCTGCAGTGAAGACCGGACCAAGCTCACCATGGAAGCTATGTCCAGTGACTCAAGTAGAAGAAACCAAGCAAATGGTGAAAATGCTCCCAATTTTCTCGGCAACGGTCATTCCAAGCACAGTGATAGCTCAAGTGAACACATTGTTTGTCAAACAAGGTACCACCCTAGACAGAAGCATTGGTCCTCACTTCGAAATCCCTCCAGCATGTCTGACGGCATTTGTGACAATCTTCATGTTGATTAGCATCGTCATTTATGATCAATATATCGTTCCTGTAGTCAGACGTTACACAAAAAACCCTCGAGGGATCACACTACTTCGAAGAATGGGGATTGGCCTTTTCATCCATGCTATAATCATGATGATAGCTTGCCTTGCTGAGAGGAAGAGACTCAGTGTTGCAAGAGAAAACAACAAATTAGGCAAAAATGATACTGTCCCTCTTACTATATTTATACTCCTTCCTCAGTTTGCTTTAATGGGGGTTGCGGATACGTTTGCTGACGTAGCAAAGTTAGAGTTCTTCTATGATCAAGCTCCAGAAGGCATGAAAAGTCTAGGAACTTCATATTTTACCACTAGCATAGGAGTTGGGAATTTCCTGAGTAGTTTTCTGCTGAAAACAGTATCTGATATTACAAAGAAGAATGGCCAAGGCTGGATTTTAGATAATCTGAATATTTCTCATTTAGACTACTATTATGCATTCTTGTCTGGCTTGAGCTTCCTCAACCTGCTCTTCTTCTTGCTTGTGTCAAAGTCCTTTGTCTATAAATTCGATGTGGATTCCAAAAGGGATTTGCAGGAAGCCATGGAGACCTTGCCAAAGAAACACTTACCGGAAGATAATTGAGTCTTGAAGACTGGATCAGCTTCTAAAGCTCCTTGTACTTTGATTCTCCTGAAAGCTGTCACAAGTGTCGGTGTAATCCAGCAAAATCAGTCTATCATGAAAATAGGCATATATTGATGGATATTCCATCATGGAACAGAAGAAATTACCTTAGAAATCTCTATATTATCTATTTCGCTGGTCTAAAGAACTAACTTTGACAGTTTTTACGTGTTAAACCCAACTTCAAAGAAAATCAATGGAATCATCTGGATTCTTGCAATCGGATAACTCTTATAAAAGTCACCTGGGCTCTGAGTTCGTTGAACCCAGACAACCCCTATTTTTGTTTATGATTGATGTGGAAAATGATGATGTTAATAATGATAATGTTGAAGTCAATGAGAGACGATGATAAGTTGATGATGTCGCTCGAACTGAGTAGATAATGTTGAGAACAATAGAAATCTGTTAGATTGCATCTCCACCCTCCATCAAATTCTGTCAAACATAAGACAATAATTAATCCAATCTATTATAATTCTAATCTCTTTCAATCTCATTTTCATTTTTAATCTCAATCTCACATGCCAAACACAACATAAACAAATTATAGTTACAATTGAAACAGCCTAAAAATACAAAGATATATCTTAACTCATCTCCGAAGGCCACAACATGAATTATTTAAAAGTCCTAATAACAAACTAACAAATTATCCGCTGTCGAAGCTTGTTTAGTAGACAAGGCCGCTAGTTACATGCCATAATCATTTCCAAGGGCAATGATCTTCAATAAATTATATATTACAAATTCGCGTCATGATACCAACTACTACGTACTAATTATCTTTCGTGAACTCTATGAAAGCTTAGCTGATTAAAGGCTGCAATTTATGTGCAGCAATCGATTCCAAAAGCCATGTGTGACCAATCACCCGGGATCCAATTCGGGTTGCCAAATCCTGAGCTTCATTTAATCTATTCCAAATAATTGAAACCTCTTCTCCTAACCTGGATCCTTCTGGGGAGTCAAGGTTATACACCACTAGTATCTTTGAAGCCACCTTGTCTTCACAGCTTTGTGCCATCAGTTCTTCCTCACTCTTCCAGACAGTACCTCCTGCAGCAATAACCAAGCTCTGAAGATCTTCCTTGTACCCCGCCATGAAGTCACCAGTGAAATAAAAATTTAACCCATCAAAGAGCTTTCGTGTCTGCAAAACAAAAATATAGAACTAAGTATTAGCTACAAAGGAATGAGGATTACTCTAGCACTTAAACAAAAAGCAAAGGTCATTAAATTTATAGCAAAGCATGGGTGTAAAGAGAATAAATTATGTGTAAGTGGTTACAAGAAACATACAAGGCAGTACAAAAGGCACTGGAACCGGCATCTATATGATGTCCAAAACATGTATATTTCAAGGTTTAATACCTATGCTATGGGAAATTCTTTTTTTTTTTTAAATAATCCAAATATCTCTCAAAACCGTTTAACAAATTCAAATTCAAAACTAAACCCGCACCAAACCCTATAATCTTTGACCATGTAGATATCCATGAAAATTTGAACCTTAAACCTTAACAGAACAAACCTCAAGGCCCAACTATTCTTACTAACCGTCTAGAGATGCTTTGGGAAAGTTATTACTGGACTTACTTTATCCAATGCCCTAAGTCTGCCTGTTTTTGGCCCATCTTTGCATCCATGGTTGTCAAGAGTAACTTCATATGGCTCTTCATCTGCAGGACGCAAGGCTTCCATGGAGGCTTTTATCCCTGCAAAGAAAAAAATACAAAATTGTATCAACAGTGACAGATCATTGGAAATAATTCACAGCGACTTAAAAGAAACATGGGAGGAAAAGGTCGAATAGAGAGAGAAAGAAGAGAAAGCACAACAAAGAAATTATAAGCAGTCAAACAAAGGCTTTTGAAAATCAGATTGAAGCTTGTCACAAAACTTCAGAGCACAATTTCATTATGCCATCATAGGCAAAAACACTGCATCGTAAGTAATGACAGTTTTAAAAAATCGCTATTAAATACTTGTGAAAATATAAAAACATATGCATATTCTAATGATCTCAAGACATTTATGGCGTCATAGCCAAAGAATAATATAAATATACATAAAAAATGAAAAAGAAATTGAAAAAGTAGTCACTAGTATAGTAGCAATTGAAGATGTACAGTGCAGGAGCCAACTTACAGTCGACGTTAAGAACCCAGCTCCCATTAACAATGGCCATGAGAACTTTCAATGTCCTCGTGCAAGCACCCTTTGCATCTGTGGCTGCAATCACATGTGTGACGTCTGGTCTCCAGAACTTAGATACAGGTGCACCAATCATGTTTCCAAACTTGACTAAAAGAAACTATACCAGCACAGGAGGAAAAATAACTACGTATCAGCAATGTTAATAACAGACTAGATTACAATGCCTTACCCACCACAAGATATGCAAATACAATATTGCAAGAATTATCCAATACAAGACCAATTCAAACATGCCTTAAATTGGATAATGCAACACTTCCAACATCCTCATAGTTTGCTTGTAATATAACTGGTTACACCAACCATTAATTTGATTTGAATCAGGAATTTGGCAGTTATATGTTAAACTATCATATGCTAAGGTAGACATAGATTACAAAAGTTTTAGATCATCACCATAAAGATGGCTTATAATGAATAAAAATATTGAAAATAAAAGACATCATTCCAACTAAACAACCTTATCCTCAGAAGACAAAGCAGATCCACATAAAACCCATTCCTTAGCTTTATTAGGTAAGGCTGAAAAAGGGTCAGACCGCACAGACTGCTGAGGGGTTCTGCATGTGAACGATAAACAATTCAGTATCTTAAAAAGATGAGAATTTAAATTGTTCTTCTGTAGATGTATAAACAAATAGGTAAAAGTTGAAGTTGATATATCTGCTTCAACTATAGCACTTAAAGATAATTATATTGTGCTTCTCCGATCAGCAATATTTAGATAATAAATATCAAAAAACATAATGGGTTTTTATAGCTTAGTCAAATCCAAATAAAATTTAGCAACCAGTTCAATCTATCCAAGCTTCAACATATGCAACACCTATTGTGACACTAGAAGAACAAGAGGTCATACATCTGAATTGATCTGGTTTGACTTCTTGGGATGTCTTTGCCACACTTCTCCTTTGGAAATTTGACTGAAGAGTGTGCTGGACAGAGCACAAGGAAATCTTCCTGTAAGAACCGAAAAGAATAATAGATCGTAATATCATAATATGTTTAAAGCTTAGCTCATCGCCGTAACAAATGGAACACCCTTCTGAATCACAAATATGAGCAAATGCCATGTTATTCAACAAAAACAACTTACATAGTCCCATCGACATTTGGGACTTTCTGTAGCACAAGGAAAATGATAACTTCTCCGGCAAGAATTCATATAGCACCCTAAGGCTGCTCCTTTTAACCCACATCTAGTGCACTTAAGCTTTGCACCCCTTGCCAATTCAGATTTCAGATTCTTAATGGTATCTCCAATGTAGTATACTCGCGGGGCCCTGAAATTTCATACATTAATGTCATCTAGCAACCCATACTAATAATGAGCAATATCAAGTTGAATAGAAATCAATGTCAAGAAAATTGAACTGAACTAGCCCAACCTAAGTAGATTTGACTGTAACTGGTTCTCTTCAGCTCTTCAAACTGAAGCATATGAAGATACAGTAACCTAAAATTATTCTCATCATCTTAAACATAGATATCTGAAACATAGAAACAACATACCATTCAACACATTTGCTGTGAACATGTATTACATTCGAACAGGTTGCCTCATCTCCCACTACTTGACGACCATTGGCATAATGCCACATTGGCCCAGTAACCTGGAAAAAATCATTCAAACGTTCAGTTAAATAATACTAAATGACCATTCAAGCAAAGAAACAACATTGACTTACCTCTGAGATTCTAGAGGACTGGCAAAACCCACAAATGTAATTATTAGAAAGAGAGTCATCTGAAGTTGTAGGCAGCACTGCACCAGCAAGAGCCATCCTAGATTTTAGTGCCGGTTCAGAATTACAAGCCAATACACTTTCACTTTGCAAATTTATTGATTGGTTATGACCAACACTTCCCACATGGGTTCCCTCAGGCCCATAATGCAATTTTTTTGGTCTCTTGGAGTCCCTCAATTGACCTTCAGTTTCAGACTCAGAACTGCCATGTTGCTCCTGCCTTGTCCTATCATTAAAATTTCTCTTGATTGGCCTACTGGCTGCATAATCTTCCACACTCTGAAAACTCAAATAACCACATTCAGTTACATACCACTAATTGTGTGCACAGCATACAAAACCAAAACAGTGAATACACAAAAGGAAAAGAAAAAAGGAGAGAGAGAAGCCAACAATCGACACGTCCTTACATGCTCACCACCCTGACCACTACTTTCATTGTCTGAACCTTTAACATCACCAAAAGAAGGGGGACTATACGGTGAGGACTGTTCCACCCTGTTCATATCACTAACCACAGCCCTACCCTCCCAATTGCCTCCACCTTGTGTCTGACAGCTTGGTTGTGATAAATTAGGATTCTGATCACCATCACATGCATTTTCAACACTATTGAGCTCCTCAGGTTTTTTACTTTTCCCGTCCTCAACCGACTGATTAGATAAAACTTCAACTAACTTATCCGCTATTTCAAAGCAACCACCCTTCAAATTTCTCTCGTGCTCCAATCTCCACCCATTAACTACAGTAATCAGTTTATAAATAACAAAAACATTTCAAATTAGAAAATAATAATAAAAAAAAAAAAATTAACATTCCACACAGAAAACAAATTCGTTTATATAAATAGACCATACCACCAGAAGAAACAGACTGCAACAGTGTTGCACCTGAGAAAGTATCCAATCCTTTATAAATTGCCACAATGTTGTCTATAAATGGCAAAGGCCTCGAATCTACCAAAAACAAGAACCAAATCACAATCAACATTGTGAAGGACTACCTTCCACATTCTAACTTGATAATATGAAATCCAAAGGTAACATGAAACATCAAACAAAAAATTAAAAAAAATAAATAAATAAAATAAAAGAGATTCTGTCAATACATGAGATATTGTTTGATCAATACTTGCAATAACCATACCTGCTGCATCAGTGCATGTAGATTTACAAATAGGACACTCTAAACCATGCTGCCCCGATCTTGGTACGCATGAACTGCAAGACATTTATAAAACCCTAATCAGAATACAACCCGATTTTACAGAAAAAGAAAACCCAAAAAAGAAAAACAAAGACTTACTTGCAAAATATGTGATCACACGGGAGTAACACGGGTCTCTTAAACAAGTTTAGGCTGCAATATCAACATTTAGTACCAACATTTAGTTAGTAATTTCTCACATTCAAGTTTTTTAAAAAAAAAAAAAAGAAAAACCCTAAATTTTGTTGCTTTTTCTGCAAATTGTGTTCATTTGGTTGCATTGGAAGTACGAACCAGAGAGGACATTTGAGCTCTAGGCCGAGTTTTTGAAGATGAAGGAGCCAGGGGTTGAGAGCCTGGCTTCTGCTCTTGTGAGATTCTGACATTTCTCAAATTGAAAGGTTCTTCCTTTGAGTTTGAGAGAGAAGAGGAATACTTAATCGAATGGTGAGACCTTGTGATGAAGACACGTGGAGGGCTGGGATTTGGCTTTGGGGGGAGGGCGGTAAAACGAGGAGCCTAAACGCCAAACAGGTTTCGAAGTTGCGCGAATTTTGTTGTTTTGTATGTCAACTCCCGCCACGCTCTTCTGCAAACATTAGCTGTTGACGTGGCGTTCTTTTATTGGAATGATATTAATTCGCTTTTAAATTATTATGGAGATTTTTATAAATTTTTATTATTCTTTTAAAATAATATGCTAATCATTTTTTAAAATAAATTTAATAATTATATTCTTAAGTTTTTTATATCTTTATAATAAATTGTACTAAAAAAGTTTTTTTTTTTGAAAGCATACTAAACAAGTTTTTAAAAGATAAAGATATAACAAATGATTATAGAACTATTGAAATTTGAGATATATCATACAAGTGGATATTGCATAACCTACAAATGGAGTTGTCTTTGTTGAGATTAGATATAATACACTCCTAAACATGCATCAAATATAAAATTCACGCATGAATATGATATTTGTATACGTTTTCTTTTCAATATAATGGTCCAAATGGAGATCCACGATGAAGAATGAAGAAAATACATAATTATTTTTTAGTTTTTTTTTTTATTTTATCTTAATAAATATTTGAAATGATTGAATGATATTTTTGTCCATTCATATTATTCATTGATGACAATAGTAAAAATATTTTGGGCCGGTTTGGAAAGTCACTTAAAGCGCTTTTTTTCGCTTCTTGAAACTACAAGTTATTTTAACACATGCTTGGTTGAATCATGAGAAAGAGCTTAGACCATTTCAAAGCTCTTTTAACAATGGCTTCTCCTAAAAGAGTTTCGAGAGAAACACGCAAAGTCAAAATCTCCGGTTAATTTTTTTTTTTTCTTATAGTAAAAATCTCCGGTTAATGAAACTTTTTATTCTACTTTTATCCTTTAATCATTTAATAACGAATAAAAAATTATACTATTGTCCTATCTCTCCCAAAAACAACATCATCGAACACAATCGGAAGTCACCCTTCAAACACCGCCTAAAAATTGGTCAAAATCCCAACCTCCACAAACACAATACAAAAGAAAGATAACAGACATTGGGAGACAAGAGAAACAAAGAGGATTAGGATCCAGATTCTGACCTTTTCTTTTATTATTCTTGGTTGGTCCTGATCTGGATTGAAACAAGATGTTGGTTCCTAGTTGATTTCATTTTCGACAATGTAAAAGAGATGACGAGAGGTCTGTTGTAAAAAAAATGACATATGGGAAGAAGAAACAAGTGAAGGAAAGAAAGGATAAGCACCAAGTTTTATATTATTTTGATTTTTGTTGTATAGTCGGTATTTTTTAGGTCTAATTTATCCCCTACAGATTAATATAATAGTAAAAAAAAAAAACCCCTAACTTAAAAAAAAATGTTAAGGACCCTTATAATTTATAAAAATAGTCAAAAAAAAAACCTTTTTTTGTTTATAAACAAAAAAAAAAACTCTTTTACTGTCAATTTAGACGTTAAAATTTAGTATTTGATGATCAATATTGAAAGACAAAACTATCAAAGTAGAATAAAATATATGATAATATATATTAATGAATTATCTAAATTAAACAGATATTTTTGAAAAAAAAATATGTCATCTCCACCATTCATTGTTGTGATGGATGATAAAGATGGCAAACAAAAAAAATAAAATGAAAAAAAAAAAAAAAACGATTGAAGAATATAAAAAGAATTTAATAAAAAATTAAAACAGATCATCTTCGTCTTCCACCACAATAATGGATGATAGAGATGAATTAAAAAAATAAAAATAAATAAAACTTCTTCTATCTTTTTTTTTTTTCCAATCAATCAAATCTTCATATTCTATCTTATGATTCTTCATCTTCTTCTTCTTCCATCTTTTTCTTCTTCTTACTTTTATTCATTCTTATTCTTCTTCATCGTGGAAAACCAGTTGGCATGGAGAACATCCTCTTCTTCTTCAAGCGGCATCAACGACATAGAGAACATTAAGTCTCCTTCATTAGAGATCCATTGGTTTCCAACAAATGGGACCTAATGTTCGTTTTTCTTTTTTAATTTTTCTTGGTTGATGATGATGATTGTGTGTTGATATTGGTGATGGTGGATTGATGACAGGTTGATGTTAATAATGATGGTGATGAATGGGTTGATGATGGTCAGCTGATATGGTGGATTGAGGATTTTTTTTTTTTCAATTATTTTCAAATGTAGTATATTGATTTTTTTTTCAAAGAATGCAATATGATGATTTGGTGTTTGTTGATGAAAAATGAAGAAGTAGAACATTGTTCATTGATATAGTGTTTGTTGATTTGGTGTGGTTGATATTGTTCTTCATTAAGGAAGAACAAGTTATAGGTGCTAAAGATCTAATCACTAGATTGGATCTCCATCGCCTATGATTAATAGATGGTGGAGATTCGATCTGAAGATTAGATTTATTTTTTATTTTTCTTAATTTTGTTTCATAACAAAATTTAATTATTTTTAATTAAGAGATAGCTTGGCCTTTTTATACATTATCATACTTATAATTCATTTTCCACTAACAGAGTTAATATAGAAGGAAAAATGAGATTTCCTCAAACCATAGAGAGGTAATTAGAATTATCCCTATTTTGTATTGATTTACCTATTTTATAATTATTAGGCTTTTGTCAAATGCTCACAATCTTTGCATGATGAATTGAATTTTTAAATTTAAATTTTATATTAAATTTAATTTTCAATTTTAATTTAAAGGATAAAATCTTTTTTAATTTTAATTTTTTAATTTGTTTTATATTTTATTTGTTAAAAGTATGTTGCCATAAGGTTTAAGCCAAATATTATTATTTATTTAGTTTAATTAAGGTATAAATATTATATTATAACTAGAAAAAATGATAACAAAATAAATTTAAAAGGTCTTTTGGAAAGGATAGGAAGGTCATGTTATAATTTGTAAAGTTTTTAAAGGTTTTTAATCAAATAGTCCGAAAAACCTTTTTGAGCTTAAAAGTTTTATTTAAATGCATAATCTAAACAGCCACTTAAAAGTTTTAATTCTTCTTTTATTATTAAAAGTCAAAATTAAAAATTATAACAAATGAACCATAAATAAAGTCACCTTCAGCAATAAGTCATAAGCAATTTTCTCTTTTATCTTTTGTTATAACAAGTGAACCAAACGCTTTTAAAACCCAAAAAAATAAAATGTTTATAATTAAATAATTTAAAATCATTTTGCTTTAATATTCATCCAAATTAAGACTTCAATTTAAAAAATCTAAAATCACATAATTTAAGTAATATTCAAAATCAATTGGCTGCTCAATCTCTTGTTCACTAAACAAGAACCAAGAAAAAACAAGCAATTTATGCTACATTTCACTATTATTATCCCCATTCCCCACCATAGAACTACTCAGTCAAGCCAAGTGAGTCCAATGAACTTAAACTTACACAGCTTATCAACTCTTCCAATTTTCACAATTTTTGTAGTCCAGAAATTTTCTCTGGAATCTCTTCATGGATTCAGACTAGTCAACCCCCACTCGGAAATGCCTTCATACGCTCCTCTGGATGCTCTGCTATTGGTGCTACTAGTCACAGGTTCCAATGTCACGATCTTTCGTGAGGAACAGAAGCAATTTTCTCTTTAATGATCCTATCATCTTGGTTTTGCAGTCTGACAAAATCTTCTGTATAAGTTACTTCAAATGCTGACAGCTCCATTTCTGCATCATCTTCTGGCTTGTTGATCACAAACATTGTAGCATCAACTTCACTGCCTGCTTCTTCCTCCATGGAGATCCTTACTTCAGAAACTTCTGCAACAAGATCCTCAGACAAAGGCAGGCCTCGAAAATTTATTTTCTCAGATGATTGTTTATCATTATATGCTGCTTTTTCAGATTCGACATCTTCAAATTCTCCAAAACTGTCAGCCAAATTTATAGCATTTGTAGCCACAGAATCTTCTACTTCAAGAAAATCCAAGCAGCCTTTAAGAGAGCTGGATTCGCCATGTGGTGTTAGTGCTACCATTTCCGTATGGATAGCAGCATCTACTGCCCCTTGATCCCCCTCTGACTCCATAGACTCCTCTGATAAACTTCTATCATCCTGTTGTTCTTCTGTATCAATATGCTTATCATTTAAACAATAACTCGTTTTTTGAATCTGCAGTAGCCTTTGGATAGCTTCAGTTGCTGCTTTATTAGCCCACCCATCATCATCAGCATCCCTGCACAAAAACACGATTAATTTTTGCTCATGGAAGAAACTAAGTGGAATGCAATTAATGAAGTGGATTTTGGGCATCACATTAGTGATAATGACCAAATTGATTCAGAAGTCAGCACAGGACTTCTGTGAAGTTCAATGTATAAACAATATTATGAGAAGCCAAATAGAGACTTGTTATCGTAATATTTCAAGCTCAGCACTAGTAGAGAACTGCAACTAATAAGAAAAATTTCACCCTACTAATTATTGATAAAAGAGAAAAACAATTTACTTCATCAGCAACATTACCTTTCAGGACCCAGTCCAGCTGAATTTAAGGCGGAATTCATTAGCGTTACAAGAACTGAAGGGTTGTTGGAAAAGTATCTTCCATACTTTGCAATTTCTATGAGAAAATGAATGTCCAAGACAAACTGTTCCAATAACAAAAAATGAATGAGATGAAATCAGCAGGTGATTGTTTTGAGTGTCAGACTCAGACAACAGGTCTATCATGTCTTCTCAAGCCATTTATTGTATGAGCTTAGTAGAATTTCTGAGAAGGGATCCATGAAATCCACAAATGAAACAATCCAAGGTGTAACAAAACTAGTTATACGAGAAGGGATTTGGCATCAAGCTTATCTGACCAAAGCAATGGCTTAAAGACCTCCAGACACGGTTTGCTTATCCCTTGAGAAAATTTTGCTAAAAAAGATGGATATTAGGATGTTCAACAACATTTCAAAATGATCTAAAACTTGTTAAATTACATAGTCATGGTCAATTCTCTCGTCAACCTACCAGAAACTCATACGTGAGTAATTTGTTGATTGTTATTTATGGCGAGCTCGGCACTATAGACTATAGTCCCAAGTCAGTAACAACGGTAGAGATGTCGAACACAAAGCCTGAATTGAAGGAGTAGCTTTAACAATGAAAAGCTAAAATGAGAAGTTGGCAATGACAATCAAGGGGGAGAAAAACTACAGAGGGCATAGAGTAGAATCAATCATAATCTGATTCTATTGAGGCAGAGTGCTTTCAAAAGATCCAAGTGGTAAAGAAGGATTCGTTATCACATGATTTGGAAGGAACTATGTGAAGGACACATTACATGTGCACCTCACAGCTTTGTTTGATCAAATGAGCAAAGGTGCAAGCAATCATGCAAGTCGGTGAGACAGTGTCAGCAGATTCATGGACCAAAAAGTTCTGGTTCAATTAGGACTGTCGTAAATAAAAGCAAAAGACAAAGAAATATACACCTGACTACAAACGTCAGAATCTTTGCTGACCAAATCATCTTCAGTAGCCGTCCAGATCTGTTTGTTCTCTGAAATCCAAACAAATATGGCCTCTATCAACTCACCTAATAGTTGCATCAACCAATCCGATTTGAAAACATTTTCTTCTGCAGGTTTGCTTAATGTCCTTAGTTCGAAAAACAAAACCTGATCATTGTAACCCAGAATGAATAAAACAGAAGTGAAAATTTTACCAATAAGGGTGAAATAACAATTAAATAACAAAAGAAGAGATATGAAAAGATAGAACAGTTAAGAGAACACTAGTATTTGGGTCTGATCAACTGATGCCCTTGATTTAAATAGCAACTTAATATTGTATCAGAGATAATTCTATCTAGAGGTCCCAATTTAAATCCCTCTGCAAGATTGTACTGTATTTGCATTTGTTCTGCATCTAATTATGTATTTGTATTTGGGACTAGAATACAGTCCTACACTACGAACATAAGGGAGTGTATTAGAGCCTAAAACTAGTATTGTGGGCCTGATCCATAAGCTTAAGCTTTTTGGTAAAATTGTGACCTAGCAAGAACTAATAACCAAAGTGACAATCTCTTTATGTATCATAGTTAGAATGTTATAACCTGAAGCCACCCCAAGCTGCTGTTTGTGGAAAAGCAATTAAAATAATTGCTTAGGATACTTTCAATCAAACAGTAATTCAACAGGAGTGCAGCACAGATCACAACGGCAGGTCCACAAAGCAAAAATAGGCTACACGTGATTAAATCACATAATAATGATGTTAACATGGTCAAAAAGAAAATCCATTTCTTAGTGCAGCATGTCTAATTGTTCTGATAACAGAAGATAACAATTTCCATCAATTAAGGTGATTCTCTTATCATCATGAACGTGTACGTGATCCTTTCAGACAATTTCATCAGCTTCACTACAGGGACAATATTGAAACTAGAAAACTGTGAAGGATTCATAAATTTACCAACCATAAAATTTGCTATTTGTTGATAATGGCTAAACTAAGATACTCAGCAACCTGAATTGCTGACTATCATTATTATTACTTTCTGCCCTTTTTTTCCTTTTTCTCCCTACTCGTTGTAATCAAGAGTACAGGTTGTCTAGTAAATCTTTCTGTTCATACCTGTAAGGCAACAGAGGGCATTGCATCATGCAACGTGCTATTATCACCCACATTATCAATACAAGCTTCTGGTGCAAGTTCAGAGCCATTTTTCAGGAACATCATTTTGTTAATTACTTGCTGGCAGAAATGAGCTCTCAACCTAATATTAGCCTCCTGAATGTACTGCATATAATCATGAAGTTCTCTCTGTTGGAAACCATCAAATTGACTGGTGTCCCTGAAAATACTTCTAACAATATCAGAGAAAAAAGGCTCTAATGTTGATAAATTTGCCAGAAAAGAAACTTGTTGTGGCAGTGACTCAGCCAAATTTATTATTGAACATCCTTTTTCTGTTACGTCTGTTTTGAGGTTGATTGCTCTTTCAAGGATGACAATATATTCTGTGAAGAGGTCCATGAGGCCTCTGACAATAGATTCTTCCATTTGTATGGAAACTAAAGGGATGACATCAATAGCAACAGCCTGAAAAAGAAGAAAAGATAGAAGTAAAAATGAGTCACATCTGAAGATATGCATGGCAATATTAATACACTTTAATTGTAAAACATGAAAGCGGGATAAGTTCAGTGTCCTAGAACAGTATTTGTACGTTTCACAAAAATAGAAAAATTGTCTTCATGAAGGGAACTAAATCAACTCAGAAATAAAGTATTTTGATTAACTAATATGAATTTTTGCTTCCTAAGTGCAATTTGATCTTCAGTCTTTACTGTAAATAAATAAATAAAATAATCGTGTGCTTTGTGCATTTCTCAACATAAATTTTGATTTATTCATGTAATTGACATGATAATATTCCATAGAACACAATGGATGATGCTGCACTGGCACATGCAGTTGGCAAGCATGACAAAGGAGCTCTGAGAGCATGATTCTTGTCTTCTTCCACGATATACTCATGATATGTGGACTACTGCACACAAGCATATGCAGATCATAAAGCATAAATCGCCCAGACAGTTTTACCTATAAATGTTCTTACAATTAATCCCAGTGAAATGAAACAAACCTTCAATAGAGTTATAAACTTCCAGCCACTGTTAGTAAGTAGGCAATATTGGGATTGTTGCCTCGAAACCATAGGAAACTCTCCTTCACTTAAGATTCCTGACACAAGATATCTACCCAAAACCCAAGCGTCAGTTGCTGTGAAGATACCAATGACTTTCTTAAAATGGCCTATATGTATCCCTAGAATTTCTTCCATACATGGTCGCATTTGCTTGATCAAACATGGTAGTAACGTTAATCTCTGGGTTTCTAACAAAGAGCAAAATGACATTGCAAACTGTACAGATTGTACTGCAGTAGACAACCCACCACTTATCTCTGAGATTAGTTTAACATACTTGTTGAAATAAACAACAAACACTGCAGTTTCTTCATTGGCCCACTGAATAAGTTCTGGAGCATAAGCTGAAGTTTCTCCAAACAACATCGCAACGCTCCTTGCAGCTTGAGAAACCATAGAAAACACAAGCTTAGGTAGTTCCCTACTGTATATCCCATGTACATACGAATTTGAACATTGCAAATTATGAATCCCAGTCACAATACGTGAATGGTAATACTTAATCAGTAACTGAGTTGCAAGATTGTTGTCACTTAATCTGCAAAGCCCATCTAATGTCTTCTGAAGTTCTGCTGCAGTTATTCTCGGGTTCTCAGCCACCAGAGTCAACTGTAACGTCAACATAGCCTTCTTCTCTGAAATCACAGCATTATATTGCACTAAAACATCTGATGGAATATCATCATCAAACTGCAGTCTTTGAAAATTTTCTTCCTCCATTTCCAAAATGTTAATGGCTTCATCAGTTCCATTTTCCACCAGGAGAATTTCCAAGGTTTCAGACAGATTACTAATGTGAGCCTCCAACTCCATCTGGCCAGATAATAATTCATCACTTACAGGTTCCTCAATATCTGATTCAATAGACCATTTCGATAAAGCCTTTAGATATGTACCATCAACAACATCTTTTACAAGTTTTTTGTGGACAACAATTTGCCTTTTCAAAGTCATCAATTGGTGTTCCATGGTTTCTACTTCCTCAAATATTCTGCATATATTATAATAACTCTTTCATTCAATAATTCTTCTAGATTATAATAAATTTGATCAATTGAAATCCCTAATTTCTATTAGAACATTCAAAATCTCAAAACACATTCAAATTTACCTAACGAAGGCCCCGCAGTTGAAGAAAATATTCTTGTGAAAATCTTCGTCCGATTCCTGCTTTAACTCAACAAGCTCTGAACAAAGATGTTTAATCCCCTACAATCGACATCACATTACACAAATACTTATCAAAATCTACACAAGCAAATCAACCTCAAATCAAGCGAAGAAAAAAAAGAAAATCATAATTAAAAATAAAATAAAAACCTTTGCGGTCATGGATTGGAACTCCGGTTCGTCATCTAGGTCACTGGACACGGACGAAACATCGGAGGCGGTGTCAGGCTTTGTTGCCGAGTTATCCATTTCGAGATGGTCACGGAAGCGGAATCTTGATACTGATGATGTGGAAGAGTTTTCCATGGAAGCTAAGCTGAGGAGTCGAGAGTGCAATCTTCAGAGGAGGAGAATTGATCGGCTGGATTCGTGAGGTTTGGAGTTGTCTGTCGTCGTTTAGCGCCATTGCTTTTGTATTGGCGGAGCTTTGGTTTATTCAAAGTTAAACAATGCGGTGCGAAGCGGACTGAACCAGCGTTTTGTTCTGGCTTTGTTGTCGTGTTGTTCTTCGTTTCAATTCTCTGTCCGGTTGCTGCAAATTGGCGCCATCACCGTTCTACAACAATTTGTTATGGACAACTGTAAATAAGTCCCTTGACACTTGGTGAAATACCAAATTAAATCCTCTGGTTTAATATATTAAATTATAACTAACGGAGCTCAAGTCACTATCACTGGTCCAGTGTGTGTATCTTTAGGTCCAGTCATACGACTACGTTGACCGGTGAAGGGCATTATTGGAAATAAACAAATTCCCCTACGCACTGAATTGGCAAGGGTCCCACTACCTACAAAATAGTCACGCACGAACGGTCTCCCTCCCACTCTCTCGTAATCTCCCTCTTCCTCTCCCAGAGGCTGTCCGTACAACCGAAAATGAGAGTTTGTTTCTTCTTCGTCGTCGTCGTCCTCCTCCTCCTCCTCGGAGGCCTCCGTGGAACCACCGCTGCCGACGGCGAGATGACCGGAGACTACTCCAAGTTGTCCGGAATTATAATACCGGGCTTCGCGTCGACTCAGCTTAGAGCATGGTCATTCCTCGATTGTCCGTACTCGCCTCTCGATTTCAACCCTCTCGACTTGGTCTGGCTCGACACCACCAAGGTAAACTTCGTCATTTTCTCAAGTGCATTGAATTGTTTATTCGATTCTGTTGATCGGCATAGTCGTGTTCTACTGCTTCATGTTGCTCGTTTTTTAACTCTCAACTCTCATTTGTGGTTTATGATGGTTTTGGCAAGAATTCTTCTAGCGCTCGTTTTTGTTTCTTATGTTTTACTTGAAATTTCGTATCTTATTTAGATAGTTTCAAGATCGTCGTCTATGTTGAATTCATTTTCAGAGTTTCAAATTGTTATTTTGCTCTGTGCTCAAGTTTACGCAACGAATTCTTATCGAATGAAACCGTTGAACAGGATTTTTCGTTGTTGAAATTCTGTTGACTATCAATTTTTCATGTTGTTTCTTGTCTAGTTAATATATTTTCTGTGGATGCTCAAATATTGACATCATCATTGAATATTAGAAATGGCTTGAGCTTCGATGTGACATCATTAGAGTTTCGTAGAATTTCTTGGTGATAGAGTTGATGATGACTTGTAATTGAAGATATTGTAGTCAATTGTTTTGCAGCTTCTTTCTGCTGTGAACTGCTGGCTTAAGTGTATGTTGCTTGAGCCCTACAATCAAACAGATCATCCTGAATGCAAATCTCGGCCAGATAGTGGTCTTTCTGCTATTACAGAACTTGATCCAGGATACATAACCGGTAAATGATTCGTTAATTTATTTTGTTTTCCTCTGTTTTGGTGTGTACTTATATGTGTGTGTTTGAATTGGTTTTGGTTTGGTACTGGTATTGTGATGTGCTTAACTAAGACTTGATTCATGTTTGCAGGTCCTTTATCATCAGTGTGGAAAGAATGGATTAAATGGTGTATTGAGTTTGGTATAGAGGCTAATGCCATCATTGCTGTTCCATATGATTGGAGATTGGCACCATCAAAGCTTGAGGAGCGAGACCTCTATTTTCACAAGCTAAAGTTTGTATATTCCTACATGCATCATTAATACATGTTATTGTTACTAGCTACTGTTTACATGTCTTAATATATGTTCATTGCACAGCATTTGTCTTAATCTGCTGCTAACTACTTTCAAGATTGAGTTGAAAGTGAGTGTTTAATTTTTTATAAAAGTTTTATTATTCTTTTTGGACCCAAAAGCAAGATCTTAATTTAACCAACTGGTACCTTGTTCTGATTTTTTTTTTATTTTTTTTATTTTTATATTTAATGGATTATTCTGATTAAATTAATAGTTGTGATTTCTTGCCAATATTTTTTTCCTTTTCAAATTTATACTGTCTCATATGGGAATCATCTACCCTTAAAATAGTTGTCTTGAGAATGGAGCTCACTCAGTTGTGTTCCAATTATTTGTTATTGTTATCATTGCAGGTTGACATTTGAAACTGCCCTGAAACTCCGTGGCGGCCCCTCATTAGTGTTTGCACATTCATTGGGTAATAATGTGTTCAGGTACTTTCTAGAGTGGTTAAAGCTAGAAATTGCGCCAAAACATTATACCCAATGGCTGGATGAGCACATTCATGCTTATTTTGCTGTCGGTATGATTGATTTGCTTATGTGTAGAGGTAGGGTTGGTTGGAAAGATGATTTATTCAATTTATGTGTTGAATCTTTTTCTTAATTGCAGGGGCTCCCTTTCTTGGTGCCACTGAGACTGTTAAAGCAGCCCTCTCTGGTGTCACATTTGGTCTTCCTGTTTCTGAGGTTTCCTATTTTTTTTCTTTTTTTGTCCTAGTCAAACTTGACACTTATATTGTTAAGTATTATTCTTGTTTAAATTTGATGATCTAAGAACTTTTCCAACTTATAGTCATGTTTGCTTTTATTAAGTAATTGATTACCATCTTGATCTTTTATTCTGTTTTCGCTATTTTCTGCCGCATCATCTTTAAGAAAAGTAAGTTGCTTCTGCTTTAGTTTAAGGTGTACAAGTGTAGGCATTAATTTATTTTTAAAGTTGGGTAACCCAATTTGTGTGCATGGGTGGCGCTGAATTGCAACAGTTGCTTGTTGATGAATTTCCCACAATACTTTCTGTAGTCTAATGTTGCCTGATATTTTGCTCTACTCTGAACCGAACAAAAGCTACTTACCAAAGTATCTACATTCTGACCGTGAAATAGTACTCATACTGGAATTTGAATTAATGTAGTGTAGCTTAAACAAATTTAAATTGATTTATGTTTCTTTTTTCTAGTTAGTTTGAAGTTGTGGAAATCTATTATACAGTTACCTTATGCTGTTGGATATGGTTGCAGATTAACATGTATTTATATGTATTTTGGCAAGGTATCAGGGAACGGCCCGATTGATGTCCAATTCATTTGGTTCTTCATTATGGATGATGCCATTTTCAAAGTATTGTAGAGCAGATAACATATATTGGAAGCATTTTTCTGGAGGTATTAAGAAGGATCGTCCTACATATCACTGTGATGAACGGGAATTTCAGTCAAATTACTCTGGGTGGCCAACAAATATAGTCAATATTGAAATTCCTTCTGTACACGGTAAGGATCTTGACTCTTGTGTTTCTCGGGGACAATGTTATTAGGCTGATAAACTCTGATCACCTCTTATTTGCCAGGATATGAGGCCTATCCATCAGTGACTGATATAACCCAGACCAACTTGTCTAGCATGGAATGTGGATTCCCCACGCAACTATCCTTCTCTGCTCGTGAAGTATCAGATGGAACCTTTTTCAAGTCTATAGAGGATTATGATCCGGAAAGCAAGAAGCTCTTGCACCAATTACAGAAGTGCGTGTTGCCTTAATAGTAGTTAATAAATCTCTTTCTGCCTTGTGTGTCTCTGACATAGAAGATCAACTTTCCATAATGTTTCCTTTTATTTACTATGTTTAGAATCCTCTTAATACAAGTGTTAGCAACTTCACATTGCCCTTCCTGATTCCATCACCTTTTACTTCAGCAACACAAACTTCATGTTGTTTTTAAAGTTATTGTTTCTTCTTTTAGGTGGTTATACCAGATGCCTGCTATCCCCACTGACCGTATAAGTGACACTTGTTTAGCCTTTCTCACTCAGTTTCTAAGGCAATTAATTTCTTTGATGAATTAGAATCCTTATGCTATCAGATTATTTTGACAGTTTTTGGAGGAGAGAATATTCATGATTAAAACCCAGAGCATCCCCCTATTTTTTAAAAGTTTCTGAAGTAGGATACTCAATTTTAAAGCCCTTTCATTAGACTTGCAGACCCTGGAATTTTCTGATCAGTAATAATGGTTTAGTAACTTCAATGTCATTGATGCTTCCCTATAATATTAGTTGCAATTCTGCAAGGTAAAGTAAGTCTTGTAATGAAAGAAGCTTATTAACAAGGGTCTGAATCATGTGCTGCTCTTACATCGTAGGGATCAGTGGGGTGCTTGGGCAAATAACTGTCCCAGTAACAGCTTTGCCCAACTTATTATTTTCTTCAGATACTCTCACAAACACTCTTTTCTAACCTTTCTTTCCAACTGTGTTTGTTTTTTAGTAATTTAATTTTATATCTTCAGCATTTTTGTTACTGCTATTTTCTTACTTTCTTCAAATTTTTAGCTATATTAAATATAAAGGAGGTATTTAGTCGTGTTTCCTAACAAACCTGAGTTTGCAATGCTTTATGTTTCAGGTCATATCACAATGATCCTGTCCTGAATCCTCTTACGCCCTGGGACAGACCACCTATTAAAAATGTTTTTTGTATATATGGAATAGATATGAAAACTGAGGTAAAATGCTTTCTCTAAGTAGATATGATGATTGTATGTGTGATGACTGCTGACTGTTGTTTTCATTATAACTATAAAAGTTACATGGAATGGGAGGGGTTATACTTTTGTACATGCTTATTTTTAACACTTATAGTAAATTCTTAACTAAATCTTTTAATTGTGGAAAACTGTGAGACTTCACAGAGGAACATGATTAACTTTCTACCGTCTGTCTTTCCTGCGTTTTTGAGGTCCAAAAGAATGCAGAAATGCATTGTTCTGGTTATTGTTTTGTTGGTAAAATAAAGGGATATAAAAATTTAGTGATTTGGATGGCTCTGTTAATTTGTCAAGGATTGTTTATTTGCTTAGTTCTCAAGGAGTCACTTAGTTGTATTCCACTAGTCATATATGGTGATTTTTGCTTGATTTATCTTTGTACATCATTTGCAATATCAGTTTTGATAACTTTGACTGATGGGCCTGTTTGTGCCTGTTAAAAGCTTAGCTCATAACTTTCTGGTGAATAATAGTTTTTTGGCTCATAATCTTGTTCTGGCGAATAATAGTTCTGGTATCTGGACGAGGGCAAAACAGGTGGGTCATTACTTTGCGCCAAGTGGAAAGCCTTACCCTGATAATTGGATTATAACAGATATCGTTTATGAGTTGGAAGGAACTCTTATCTCAAGGTAACAGTCATCCATATTGGATCAGTAATTGTATTAAACAGCAGGCAGAAAAACACAAACATATTCAAAACGTGATTGGATTTTATCTACAGAAGTACTGTCACAGTTTATTTGTAACTGAATAAGTGTAAGCATACTGCTTGATTGGGGGGTTTTATTACTTTGTGCATGTCTATGTCTTTGAACAAATTTATAGTGATCTCATGGGAGATACCGAGTTCTGTTCCTCTATGACAGGAAACTCATGGAAGAGATGATATTACTTTTATAGCTACATGTTTAATATATTTTTGCTAAGTAAATTAAGTGAAATTACGTCTATTTATTCTGTCACTTGCTTTATGCTCATTCCTGTTTCAGCAACTTTAACTCATAAATTGAGGATAGACATTAATACATACGACACAACACAGTATATATGTTGTAAATTATCTATTATCAAAATAATTTTTCTCGAGGATAGAAAAAAATGGTGACAATATGTATAATATACCAGAAATGATTTAGTCTCTCTGCGGATGTAACATATATCTTCTCACTGTTCTCGCAGGTCAGGAAATCTGGTTGAAGGAAATCCAGGAACATCAAGCGGGGATGAGACGGTAAGGCTGTGCATGTAATAATACCCATAATCATAAGAACCTGCCTTGATTTCTGACATTTGTTTTATAATTAGTGAGAAACTTTTAGAATGCACATGATGCTTTTTAGCTTAAGTCAATATTGCATTTTGATTACAGGTTCCTTACCATTCTCTCTCTTGGTGCAAGAATTGGCTTGGACCGAGAGTGAATATAACGAGGGCGCCTCAGGTACTTCTAGAACTGAGTGCGGCATATAATGTATATCCATGTGTGCGCACAGGTGCATGTGTGCCTCCTTTCTTGGGCAGTAACTTTTAGTTTTTGATTGAATATGCTTTCTCTTCCTCACTCTGATTAAAAAAGGGAAAAAAGTGCTGCTTTACCACAAAGTTGGCATTTATGAGAGTTTGAATATTTGATTGTTTCTCCTGAAAATTGCAGTCGGAGCATGATGGTTCCAATGTACAAGTTGAATTAAATGTAGAGCATCTTCATGGAGCAGATATAATCCCCAACATGACAAAGTCACCAAGGGCTAAATACATAACCTATTATGAAGATTCTGAAAGTATTCCTGAAAAGAGGACAGCAGTTTGGGAGATTGACAAAGGTGGATAACATGTCCCTGAAATGCTCTCAAACTGAAGCATGACTTCTCTGTAGAACTTTTACTAAAAATGGCTCCTAACTGAGATGCCAATGCTACGGTCTCGTTGGAGACAACCTAATGTGGCCAAACATCGTGGGTATGCCATGCCGTACATCTAAGTACAGAACAAATTCAATGCGTGGCACCCATAGATTTGCGATGATTAAGTACTGCACCTCAGCCAAATTATAAGTAACCTCTAGATTTTGTAGAATTATACACTTTATGCAATGTAAACTTGGTTATTTTTCTGCCAGTTTCTTTAGGAAAAATTCGAGTGGTTCATGGGCTGTATAGCATTCATTTGCTTCATCTTTTTAGATGATGATTTGTCACCAGTTACTATGTAAAAAGATTTGATTTCTTATAGAACTTCAACTAGACTGTAAGTCGCACAAAATCTAATTGACACTGTTTTTATGTAGCAAATCACAGGAACATTGTTAGACTCCCAGTTCTAATGCGAGAGTTGTGGCTCCAAATGTGGCATGATATTTATCCAGATGCAACATCAAAATTTGTTACTAAAGGTGAATTTTGTCCATACTTTGGTTTCTGTTTTTGGAATTGACGTTCATCAGCTTCATTTACTCATAAATAAGTTGTAACAGCTAAGCGTGGACCTTTAAGGGATGAAGACTGCTACTGGGATTATGGAAAAGCTCGATGTGCTTGGTCTGAATATTGCGAATATAGGTCTTCACTTCAATTGTTATCAATTTTATTTACCCTGTGTTCTTTCATCTCCCTTTTGGTAGACTTTATTATCTGATGTGTGCTGTTGCAGATATGCTTTTGGAGATGTTCATCTAGGACAGAGCTGTAGGTTAAAGATTTCTTCAGGCGATATGCTATTGGCTTATGTGTAAAATTGAAGGTACCTGTCACTTTATTTATTCTTCTTTTTCCAAGTAAAATATAGATTCCTGCTGGGCTTAAGAGCTTAAATCATTACAGCAGAGGTTCAAGGTGTTTCCATTATACAATATCATTATTCTTGAACCTTGATAAGCTTATGCAAGTCAAAATAACTTATTTTAATGCTGCAAACAGCGGAATACCTATCATGGAAGTTAGGATTCAACCATTTTATTATAACCAAGTGTTTGGAATTTGGATATTACCTTAGGTGTCCATGTCCCCTATCGAACAAAAAATATGTATACAGTTTTCATATGTACATTAATTGTTTACAACATATCCTCAGAAAATGTTTCAATGTTGCAGGGCCCCATGTTACTCTAAACAAGTCAATAGGCATGAATTGTTGAACTGTAACTGGTGCAAGGCTTTGGTATTCCGTCCAATGAAGTATAAGAAGTCAATTTTTGTATAGTGTGAACGAGTAGGAATTTTTTCTAGAAGCCTCAGAATATTAGAATGCATAGCATATGTCCTTCACCATCTCAGCTTTCCCATCAAAATCGATATTGCACTTAAGAATCAAACACTTACATGCTGTATCAGATATCATCAGTCTGCCTTACACAAAATTTGTCGACTCTGGCATACTCTAGCTAATCTGTTCCTGGCAGTTTCATTTACATGTTTACACTTCTCTGTGAAGCTTCTTAGCGCAGTAGTAGTTCTTATCTCACGTTTGTTCATCACACACTGTAGATTCAGGTGCTAACCACTAACGGGGTTTCAATAATTGTCACCTTGGTGTGCATTAAATAGGGGTGAAACTTGCCTTTGAGGTATGTTTTAATGATACGAGGGGACAAGTTAGAAGCTATATTTTGAAAACAATTTACTATTCATTTTTTTGAAACCACAATTCACTATTCTTATTCAAATATATAATATAGAAAATTTTTCACTAGCTATTAGTATATTTTGAAGAATTATAAACGAACGTCTATATTAGTTAAGAACTGTGGTTAGTTTCTCTTGCATGTAATACTCATAAGGACTGTATCTTCTGTCAAAGTCACGTCCTTGAATTGGATGACCCTATCTTATTCATAAGGAGTTTTATCTTCATTTGACTGAGCTATAAAACCTATAAAAAAATAATTTAACGATAAAATTCAAAATTAAATATTAATTATGAATAATTGATTGAAAAATTATTAATATTTTTTAGTCATCAAAATTAATCATAATCCAAAAGAGGAAAATTGCCTTTCAAAAAAAGATAGGAAAAATTTTGGAAAAAAAAAAAAAAACCCCACAAGAAACCCATCTCCTTGTTGGGTTTCATGAACCAGTGTTTTTTGGAATCTTTAAGCGTTCTACACCAGACATTAGTATTCAATTCCATCATCATGCCAAACCCTGTTGTAAAACTCTATACCCTTTCAATCCAATCCTGATTCCCTGCCTTATATACAGCCAGCTAAAGGCACTCGAAATGTCACTCGTCAGCACCACATGACATCAGATATGCTACAAACTGCATCCCACAATCATTTAAACAAAATTTGAAGTAATTGTGTACAAAGCTAAATTTGCAAAAGTGCACTGTATTCAAGCATCTTTTCTGCTTGTGTTCTCAGACCCACGCCTGACTTCATGGTGATTTATGCACTAGTCAACCGCAAACGGTAATAGTCGGAAATGAAAATTGTGATTCAATTCACAAATTAGCAAAAGAAAATGAACTATAATTTGCCTAGAAAGCAATGTTCAACCAATGGTTCCAGAGACATGTTCGCAGTTCTTAAGACAGAACATGGAAAGGGACTGCAACACTATCCAACTAAACTTAAGCTAGCCGCTCTTCTTGATTTCGAAGGAGTATTCGAGTTCCATGTGACATCTTTTATCATCATCTTCAAACTGCATAAAACAGAAACAGTAAACGAAAGAGACCAAGTGTTATTTGCTCTATATGAAAAGAAGAAGAAGAACGGGCTAGAAGCCGACAAAATTTGCTTTTCCAATTAAGTGATACTAATAGTTATAATACTTGAAAAACAAGAAAGATTAGTGGCTAACAAAAATTATATTCTGGATTCGAGCATGATGATAATTTGCAAGCACATTAACTTGGACACACCTTAAGCTTGGCCGAATAAATTCCACGAGCCAGCGCACCAGATGGAGTTGTCTCCTCTTCCAAACTATGCACATACGGTTCTTGCCGAGGAGCAAAAGTGCCCAACATCCCTTTGCTTTGATCAACTGATATACCATATGATAAAAAGGAAAATCAAAACACTGATGGTCAAATCGTAACGATCACATAAATATATGTTATCACAAGAAATCATCTACAATAAATAAAACTAGTAATTTTGGAGAGTTGATGAGTGCAAGAAGGATCGCGTTTTCCAAAACCTTCAGCATGCATCTACGTCCATGATAATGATGAACAAGAAAACAAACAAAAAGCTCAAGGCTATGCTTTACATGTTTCTTTTTAGGCTAGAGTGGTAAAAATAATCTTCCATATTTTGTTCTGATTTCTGAGTGTTTGTATTGAAGTTGGATAAAAGAAGTTGTACACGTTAAATGTCTTCATTATCAACAGCGTATGCATTCGATTCCCTTTAAATACAGTGTCATATATGGAAATGCTGTTGAGTTGTAAATGCAGCCAACTGAACACTACTGTAGCAATTAATATGACATGGCTTCAAGAGCGGAAATAATGCAATCTGAAATTGGAAGTTTAATTAAAACAGAATTATTCGAATTGGTTTTTAATTTTATATAGCCACTGAAACATGAAAACAAAAGCAGACTCCAGGACTCAGTAGTGCAGATAACATGATAAAATGATTAAAATTTTTTTTTTTTTTTATCAATGAGATTGATTGAGTTTTCCACAATCTAATATAAACCTCAAATTAATTTCTAATATAAACCTGAAATGTAAATGAAGAAAGGTTATGCACCTTGGAGTCCTGCCTTCCATACTGTGTTGGAATAAGTTAGGCCAGAAACAATGTTGTGCAAAACACTGAATGTCAACTTTAGCTGATAGCAGGATCCCTCCTTTAGAGTAAAAAGAACACGAGCACTCTGATTTTCATCAACAGGCAAAGGAGTGTTAACTTCCCCAAAATCACCGGACACAATTCCAATGGAGTGGAATTTGACTTCGGGTTCCATTTGCCCTAATAAAACAGAAAACAAACTTAGGTCATAGGAAAACTCTAGAAATCAGTACAGGAAAAAAAATATTTAGAGCTCCATAAAACAGACCATTTAAATCGCCTTCAACACAGCCAAGCAGCTGCTCTTTCCACCTCCTTAAGCTATCATCGTCCTGCAAAGCAAAACTCGGTTTTGAAACAAATTCAAGCTCCAAAAAAGCTCATTTATATGCACAAACGCAACATGTAATAAGAGACATTAGTAAGAGACTAGAGTTATCACAAATAATGTAAGTGAAACAATTTTGTTCCTAGATTACAAAAACCACGCACAAATAATATAGTCAAGGTAAGTGCTACATATCAAACAGAATGCCTGATCCATATCTTTTGTAAGCACTATTACACAGCTCTACTTTTTATAATGTAGCTAGCTTGACATTTTCCTGCTGGATAAAATCGAATACTACTAAAATCTTATTGATTACAAGTTAATTCCAAATGTCGTAGCAACAACAAGAACAACATTATCAAAACAAGAAGATAGGTAGCTGTGAATGCAGAGGAATTGGGGGCAAGACATAGGAAAACTAGTTAGTAAAGGTTCAATTTTTCAGGTTCTGAATAATATTTAATTCCATCAATTTTCCAACTTTTCTCAGCAGCCAAGCAGAACAATACAAACCCACCACAAACTTTAAGGGTGGCTACAAGTAGCCCTAAATGAACAACAATTCATAGTCAAGAAAGAACAAAAGCCAAATAACACATCAATATAATTGCTTATGAGAGTGTAAAAGTAGTGAAAACATAAGAGTGGTTTAAAATAAAAACCTTGTCTTTCTCAATCTGCTCCTTGAGAGAAAGCAAAGGCCCAGGAACAAATCCATCACCTGTCTTGATGGCATCATTATCATCATCATCACCTTCATCATCTCCATCATCAGACCCTTCACTCAGTGGTTTCTCAGTCTTCATTTCCTTTTCCTTTTCTTGCTTCTTCTCATCAGCACCCACTCTTGACGGCCCTGCTTCTGCCACCTTCCCACTGTCCATTACTCTCCCTCTAAACAAATGAAACACGAAAATGGAGCAAACCCTTTTCGAATCTTCGACTAAGAATTCAGAATATTAAGAAGAGGAATAAATGGTGACAAAATGAGACAAATATATGACCCTGTGTGTGTGTGGGGGTGTGTGTACACATACACACAGTGTCACGCACCCACGATTTAAATACGGCCTCTCTCAATTTGGAAAAAAAATTAAAGACCAATTACAAGTGGGTTGGTTTGTTTGTCCTTGTCTTGTCTTGATATCAAGTCAGTGACTTGTCGGCGCAGGAGTGGACAGTTGGTCTCCCGATATGGTTTCTTTTGTTTTTGTTTTTTTAAAGTTTCTTTTGTTTGTTCTTATCTTATGATGTAAGTACTTGAAGTTTCGTTTATTTTGAACCCATTCAACAATTTTTTACAATCTAAATTTTTAATCCCAAACAACCGACGACTACAGTACTGATTTGGTCAGAATCGGGTAGAGATAGAATCATAAATTACTAAGATTTTGTTGTCCAATATTTTAAAATCAGCTTGAAGTTAGAGGCAAATAATTTTTTTTTCTAAATTTCAAAATTCTTCAAAAAGAAAAAATCATTAATAGCAATACTTAGTTCGAATAATTATCCAAATGATATCTTCAAATAATTATCCAAATAATATCACCTTTACTTTTTGTCACACAATGAACACGTCACTCCTCTTAATTGATTAATTTTTTTTTAATACTCATGTTTTCATTAATTATCAAATCAATCCTTGAAAATTAAAATCCTCAATACTAAATATTCTGGCCTATCTCTCCTTTTATTTCTTGAGGTTGGTTCTTTTATCCTAGTATTCTCCTAGTGAAAATCAATTATAATGAACAATTAGTTGAATATTTCGTCAAACAAGTAGTGTGTTATGTAACCAATTTTGCTATCTATCAATCAAACACGGATCATTTCCCAAAAAAGAAAAAAGAAAGCCAACGTCAATGGATTATAGCATTTCATTGAGTAGCTGGTACATAATCAATTTTGACACAAAAACAAACATGCATGATTCACCAGACTTAACATTTACTCCTAAATGTGGAGGCTGATTTGGAGACCTGTTTTTGAATAATGACTGAGGACTTAATGCAATGACAAAATCAAAATTATATAGTGAAGAGCCGGAGTGGTGTTGCCGGCATGACCTTTCCTATTCTCAAGTTAAAATTTTAGTACATAAGGAAGAAGAAGATTGTCAAGTAAATAGTTGCTTGAAAGAAAGTTGCACACATCTTTGTTGGGTGTTCAAGTTATTTATACTAATTTTCTAGCAGTGGTAGATGAGAAATGTGCAAACCTCAATCTCCACTTTATGATGTAGGCACAAAATGCACATTATCTATGAACAATATGTGGAGTTTAATTTACACTATGTTTTGTGATAGATAACGCAAGAAGTTTACTTTCTAATAACAGAGACAAATACTGTTTTTATCTTATCGTATGGTGTTATATAAAAAAAGTTTATATTAACATTTTTTAATGACTTGTAAGTTAGGCTTAGAGTTTCAATTTATAAGCTATATGCTATGAAATACAGGCTAATGAGCTACAAGTTACAAGCTAAGGAAGTAATAAGATAACAAGCTTGAGCTACAAGGTAATGAGCTGCAAGTCTGAGCTACTGTTTATTCACTAAATAATTATTATTTATGCAATTCCTTAACCAAATAATTTTCATCCCTAATGTGACATGTTAACTCTTAAATTTATTGGTTTTCCTAATTATGGTACAATACTTAATTTGTATTATGAAATTAATTACAAAATTTAATTTTCATTTCTTTGCATAGCATAAGCAAATAAGGATAAGAAGTAAATAAAAATTAAATTCACATCTATGTTAATGAAATGTTAGTTGGACCGATTACTTTCTAATAATATTGGTATGTTTTTGTTAATTAATTTGCACTATACAGTGGCATGAAAAACTTTAAAATTAAGCAGATTTAAGCATATACGACCTTAATTTTTCATTGCAATCTTTGTAACCTTGAGTCCATGTCCACCGTCATGATTTCAATAGTCGAATGCGTATCCTTGATAGTTAACTTAATTGTTTAAAATTTTTATTACGCTACAAAATTTCAAATCTGTTATATTTTAGCCAAATGGACACATCAGCGAGAGGCGGCATACATGGCAGATGGAAGTTAACCAGTCAATTTATAAAAGAGATAATATCAGTTTCCTCATTATTTTGTGTAATTACTAATCACCGTTTATAGTTTATAAAAATCTCATTTTACCTCTTTTACAACCTAATATGTACAATAATAAAAAAGAAATGAGGTTTTATGGATATTTTCTTAAACTGTAAAGAACTTTTTGGATGTTTTTTTAAATTATAAAGGATATTTTTTTTACTTAATCAAACAATAAAGGGTTATTAACGATTTTTTAAATTAATAGTGAATAGTCACTACCAAACTATAAGGAAGAAAATAGAGTTATCCTTTTACGAAAAATTATCCCAAAGGAGGTAATAATGGATGATTATCCAGTCACCACAGATAGGTCGGGTATGACTCCATAATTAGGACCCGTCACTTGCCAAGAAAAGGAGACCGATAGAATGAGATGACATTGTATATATTGTTATTATAACCCATTGAGCTGAAACAAATATATAGTGTTGAATATGAAAACAATATAAAGGTGTTCTATTCCTCATATATATATATATATATATAAAGGTGTTCTAGAAATTATCATCAACTATTTTTTTTAGGAGTCTCATCAATAAAATAAATTATTTTTATAGTTCCATTAAGACACAATTTACAAGTGTTGCTTAATTGTTTTAATATAATTACAATGTAATAACATTAATGGTTAAAGATTCTTCAAAACTTGTCGAAATTAAACGCTAAATGAATAATTCAAAAATTTATTCTCATAATCGTGAAACATATTTCAAACAAAGAAAAAACTTCACATACACATTAATAAATATTCATGATGAAATTTGAACTCCTACCATCATGATCATTTATCTATCAATATGATCTAATGCTCACTAAACTATCAACAATTTCGAGAAGTATTATCTCATTGCTAAATAATAAGATTGCACCCATAAGTTAGATTAATTCATTAAAAAAATCAAACCACGATTAAAGAGTATCCTGATATCGTTTGTATTTACAGCATTTATAATATCATAGCATTCTCGTGAACTCGTCTATAAATGTGATATTGCTATAAAGTGTTGAGTAGCTGCCTTTCAAAAACCACATTCCAATTAAATTTGACCAAGTACCGGACCTCAATTAAGTCATTGATGGGCACTTAACTGGTATTTTTTGATCATGGGATGGACCTAACATTCCTTTATAAATTTGTAACCATCACCTAATTTCATCCAGATAATGCACATAATTATAGGTGGGCTTTCAATAAGGTATTTCCCGGATTTTGTTGGGCACTTGGGCCTTCCCAGCTATTTGGGCCTTCCAAAATGTGACCTGAAAAACAGTAGAGGGCTAATTTAGCCCAACACAGCGTTGTTGGGCTCTGCAGTTGACATATTTTGGTCCATAATTGTGTTGGACTGAGGTGTACATCGACGTGAGGTCATAAATTCAAATCTCTCTTAAAAAAACAAACTTACTTTCGTAGTAAATATAAAGCAGAAATATATAGATGTTCAACTAAGAATTGATGTACCTCAACTGATACATTAATCTTATAATCAATGTACAACTTTGGTTAGAAAAAATGAAAATCATCCAATAAAATTGAATTGTATACAGTACAACATGGTTTTCATTTTATAACTTCCTAAATATTCCATATTCAAGTAGCCTGTACATAACAGCCAGACCTTGAAACTGGAAGCACTAGAATAAAGACATCCTTGAATCTACCTAGAAGTACAAATTAAGGTCAAGAATCAAGATATCTAATTAAGTAGACACATTTATAATTTATACTATACCATAAAAGAATGGTAGAATTATATATATGCATGTCTGGATGAATAAATGTACCATGTCCATGTGACAATTACTTTGAAACAGCATGAAACCAAACCCCCACCTCTGAATAATTTTAGTGAAACGTGAGAGCATCATCATCTCTTGCTCGTCTGTTTTATGACTGGCAGATGAGATTTACTTTTCAAAGATGAAACGATTTTAAGATGCTCATTTCGAAGCTTCAATATCTCCTTTTCCATCTCTTCCATTCTCATCTCCTATGCATTTCACATGTATAAACTAATAACGTCATGATTAAACACAAATGTAAACGAAAGAACTTAATGTATAAAGTATATTGAAAGTGTACCATGATAAGCCTCTTTCCCATCCCTATGCCACGCGTTGCTGCTTCCTTCCAACATTCCTGTAATGGACACAATCAATAAATCAGTTACATAAATCAGTTACATTAGTAACAGCAAAGTTCGAAAAACAGATAATTTTGATAACATTGCTTGATGCCACATACATATCACAGAATGAGCATCAAATCTATTGAAGTTATAGCTAGTTTATTTGTTTTTCCATATAGCTTTTACTTGGACACTAACCGAATACTTATTGTGATCTCTAACTTGGAGTAATGTGGATTGTGAAGGCAATGGAGGACGTGAAGATCTAAAGACAGATTGTTGAGAAATTTCTTCCGTGCAATTTGAGTGACTAACTGCCCTTCTTGATACTTGATCACCTCCTTTCAAATATATATATACATATGTGTTACATTTATCAGTAATAGAAAATCAAACAAATCAAACAAGTGAGTAAAATTGAAGTTGATTTGAAGTTGTATAGTACTAGTTACCTTTTGTTCCTTCTTTGAGAGAATGGTGTTGAGTGATGGTACCATCACTTGACTTGCTTCTGATCAGTCTCACAGCCACATTCGCAACTTCATTTTCACATTTTCTCTTTAATTGGCTTGCCATTGTACCATTTGACACTTCCTTTTGATTGATCCTCAAAAAATTTGCACTAGCAGCAGCTCCTGTGCTATGACGTCCTGTACTGTTTTTCAATCTCAAAACCTCTTCAACCCTTTTCAATGCCATGTTCAAATAATCATCAACTATCATCCAAGTCTGCTGATGATCATCAACTGCTAAGCTTTTAGTAATCACATTCGTTGCTTTGCGCATGAGTCTACTCTTCAACAAGTGCACATGCCTCATGCTCTCATCAGCAACTTCCCCTTCACATTCATGCTCATCCACCAGCACACCATCCTTTGCATGTTTTGTCCACCTTTTTAATATATACTGCGGAGGTATACGAAATATATTTTTCGCATTCAGTACTTTTAGAGAATGGACACATAAGATGCCAATGGATTCATATTTTTTACAACTGCATGTGACGCAGGATTCCAAACTATTGAATTGAACAATCATAACTTTTGTTCCACTTTCTTCTGTTAACTTGAATGTAGTACTCACCCCATCACTTGAAATTTCTTCTACTCCAAGCGACAGACATTCAAGCAACTCCTCTTGGAAAAGCCTAAATATTGTGCAGGTATATACCTTTGCCGCCTGCTTCTCCATTGCACTGCCTCGTAAAACCATTACTGGTGCACTTTCATTGCCGCGGAAATCCTCATCTAATTCTTCTTTACGTTGTTGCTCCGCTATTTTTAGGTAATTTAGAACAAAATCCAAAGCAGTACTACCCTTGATATCACTTGTCAAGTAATTGTGTAAGAACTTATTGATGCTCTCACTGCCTTGGATTGTTCGCAAGCCAGCAGAAAAGATACTCTTGCAGCAAAAATGAGACCATTTTCTCCTCAAAGCATATAGAGATTTAAGCCATAGATCATCATGAAGCTCGTATTGCTCCAGTAAAGACTCCCACATGGAATCTAATTCTTCATCTGACTCACAATTGAATATGCATTTCTTGAAGAGGCTGTCAAAGTCTGATTGTCCATGATATTTGGGAAGATGTTTTGTAGCATTTTCAAGGATATTCCAAGTACCAAGAAGATGTTGCGTCTCTGGCAGCACCATCTCTATTGCATTTTCCATTGCTTGACAACAATCAGTGAATATTGTCTTCGGTTGACGCCTGCACATGACTTCCATAAAAGTCTTGAACAACCAATTAAATGAAGCAATGCTGCTGTCAAGCAACAGACCCCCTCCAAACAGGACACATTTTCCATGATGATTGATACCGAAAAATGTTGCAAAAATCATATTATAGGCATCAATCAACGTTGTGTCCACGATGAGAACATCACCAAAGCAATCATAGTCAATTTTAGACCTGCCATCCGTCCAAAAGAAATTTGTGAGGCAGTTTTTATCATTGACTTGCATGGTGTACAAAAACGAAGGATCGTCCAGTTGGACATGCCTGAAGCAGTCAATCAGACTCTGACCATCTACAGCTTGTATGGACTTTGCTTTCTCATCATGTAAGAAGTTGGTGCAGTACTTATCGTAAACTTCTACAGAATTTACAGCCTCCTCCTCTGCATCTGCCTCTGCCACTGCCTCAATCCTAGTTTTATTTAAAGTAGTACTCATCGAATGATCCTCCAAGTGATTGATGGATGAGCTTACAATGAGCTTAGACTTGCCTTCAAGCTCATGATTGTGGTTAAGAACAGATTTGGAGATCTCACACTTGCTATTTTCAAATGTGAGTTTGACCATGGCTGGACAACCTGTTCTGGTCTCTTTCCTATGATACTTTGACACTGTTTTGGTGGAATCCTTCTTGCATTTAAACCCTTGTCGCGAACAAAAGAAAAACTTGGTCCTGATGGTTCCATTTGACAATCGCGTTACCTTCCCTTTTCTTACTCTAAAACCAACTTTATTAGCGTAGGTTGAGTAGAACTTGTAGGCCTCCTCTTCAGATGAAAACTTCATTCCAGTTTCAGGAACTTGAAAATTAACAGTTGATTCAGACTGCACCTCATCCTCGTCACTCTCCAATGACATCACATCCTCCCCATCACTCTCTAGTGGCAACAGATGAACCTCAGAATTTGAAAGTTGTTTGATTGGACTCACCATGATCTCCTGACAACATTACAAACTGGATAAATTAGCAATGATCATGGACAAATTTTTTCATAGGTTTAACAAATTTAAAAGTTACAATTTTCAATGCTTAGTTACCGACTACCTAACAAATCTAACCTTATTGAATTTGACATCAAAGTACCCAAATTGGAGTATACTATAACACTAACAAGACTTCTATCAATCTCTTGAATAGATATTAAAGTTCTCAAGCTAACAATTTCTAGGGTGATCAACTTCACATAGCAGGGCACGCATAGAACATTACACAAAGTATTAACATGCATTTAAATCATAATCCAACAATATGGAAATCAAGAAAAGCAAAAACGAAAGTTTTTCGTTTTTAGACTAAAATACCTAGTTTATATCATATCACGATGAAACTTTAAAATTAAAACCGTTTGCATAATTTTTATCTAATGTGACGAATTAAGCTAAGAAAATAGGTGTCTTGACCTGGACAACTGACTGTACAATTTATTATCTAGAAAAAAAATCATGTATCCAAAAATCATATACCTTAAAGTTCTGACCTCTTTGTTATGAATTAAATATTCAAATGTGAACAATCCGACATGAATAGTAAAATCCAATCTCCAAACTGAAATTTTATACATAATTTTCATTGAAACTGACAAGTGAAGCTAAAGAAACCAATGACAACTGATGCTACAATTTATTGTCAAGATAAAATAACCACTCAAACTACGGTGTGAACAGTTGAACATGAACAGTAAAAACCAATCTCCAAACCATCATAATCAACACAACCACCCCAAAAAAGGGGAAAAAAGGCATGAAAAATGAGAGTTTGTATAGGTTAATTGGCATGAAACGTGTTACCGGGTTGTGAAACTCTTGGACATGACCACGGTTGGTCATGTTCAGCTGATCACCAGTCAAACTAACAGCCTCGGAAGTACCAGGACCAGTGGCATAGTCCAAACTAGCAGCAGCAGACCAACAATCGCTTGAATTGTTATTATTGAACCACAACAATTCTTGTTCCAAAAACACTGGTGGTGATCCTAGAAGATGATAATCATCATGAGCAGGAACATCATGAACGTGAACATTTTCATGATCATGGACAACCCCCCGGTTCTCATGTGAGTCAACTGCAAGCTGGTCGTTCAATAACTGGTCGTCTGCAAACCGGTCTGGATTGCTTCCACAAACAGAATCAATATCCATTGTTTCAATGTCTTGACTTGTGTGGTCTGTTGGAGGAAGAAGCCATCCACATGAAATGAGAGGAAACTACCATAAGTTCTATAACCCATGCTCTTTCGTTGACTTCAATACTAGAGTGCAAACAAAGTCGTCGTTGCAAGCTACCCACTTATGCCACGTGTATTTTCTAATTTTTTTCTTCTTTTAAACAAGTTGATATTGTCTAAATTTTCCTTAATTATAATCTAACTCAATTTAATAGGAGGTTTAGCAAATGTTAAATCGGATAATTATCGTCAATGGTTGACATATAACAGATTTGGTGAAATCTATTATCAATTGTTGAGGTTTATATTTTTTCCATTTTTTATTTTTAAGTGTAATTAATTAGTACAAAAATTATTATGATAAATGATCCCAATTTTTTATGTTTTAAATACGATAAAATTGTGAATGATTTAATTTAAAAAATATATAAAATAATTAAAAGTAACCACTCAAATAATGATTGATAATTTGGAAACCTATCATCTTGATACGGGAAAGGAGGGCATACAATAAATCTAGTGAGACAAAATTGAGGAATTGACATCAAAATTGGGTGATAGATTGGTGCCCTAGCCCTATACCTAGAGTATTAGATTGAAATTGCGTTGAAAAGCTGCATTCGTGCTTTAATGAAGCTTGGTCCCACCCAAAAAAATCATATGCGACATGTTTGAATAACCCAGAATGAAAGTAGAGACGTTCTTTTGGACTTTTAGCCGCCGGAATGCTGTTTGTGATGGATGGGCTTTATGGGGAATATGGCCCTTGTGAAGTCGTTTGGACCTACAAGTTTTGATCAGATACAAACCCAATCTTCTGGTCCAGTAATGTGTTACTTTTAGGCAGTATCTACACCACTTAACGTTATTAAATAAACATTCAAAGAATGGCTCTTCTGTAGTGAGAATTTAGGACTTGAAGTTTCAGAATTCAGACATTACACGAATCAAACAACTTTAATATATATATATATATATATAGATATAGCAGAATTCAGACAATACAGCTTAAGTTTTGTAAAAAAGAAACCAACAACCAAAATTTACAGCTTTGGATTTTAACATCCCGGATCCATACCTACTAAGAATTAATTCCAAAACATATTGGAAGTTCACTCACACTAATTGTGCTCTCTTTCTCTGTTTGCAACCGCTGAATATTAACTCACAATACGCAAAAGAACCTGTAATTAAATTTCATACACGTCAAGAAAGACTTTCTTTTTTTTTTCCTTTTCCTTTTTTTTTTTTCTCTTATTAGTATTTCAATTCGTTATACAATGTGTAAGGACCATATAATTTATAAAATACATGTTTGTAGAGGATAGTAAAAAAATATAAGAAAAATTTCAAGGCTTATGAGTTACATAGAGCAAAAGTTGCGGGGACTGGTCATCTGAAGGGTTCAATTGGCGTCGTCTCTTCGAGTAGGTATGCAACCTGCAAACATTCAGCTGCTTCTAGTTTTGCTGATTGAGTACCCTCGGATATGTGAAGCAGGCCAAGATTATACCAGGCAGATGCGTTCATTCTATCAAGTTGACGAGCAGCCATCAAAAAGTTTCTTACAACTGCAAATTGCCCCCCAAGCCGTCTTAGAACCAAAGCTATGGATATCAAACTTGGTACATGGTTGGGATCAATATCCCAAGCTCTCCTGAAGGCTCGTAAAGCTTCGTTGTAGAGGCCCTTTTTTTCATAAATAACACCTGCAAAATCAAAATGTTTCATATTCCTTGAAAACCTTGTTAAAGAATGTAGATTAAGTAGTGTTATGCAAAAACACAAATGAACACACACATCCACATATAGAGAGAGAAAGACTCCCCAGCACCCTCCCCTTTCTATTCTCCATTTAAATTCTTTCAGATGTCAAGAATCTGGAAAGAGTACTTCAAGGTAGTTATTTTGCAAAAATTGAAAACCAAATCTCTTAAATAGTCCAGTGAAACGAAAGCGCATGTCAATAGATGATTAGCACAATTTCCACTGCAGACAAATGAGCCACAGACAAACATTCAAAGACCAAAAAAAGAGACATAAGAAGACGAGACTTGACAGGTGTCAGAGAATCCTTGCAGGCTTCTACAAATCTGGACAAAATTGTAAAAAGAACCAAGAATTGAAAGGTCATCTTTAGTCAAGAGTAAATAAATATACAAGGGCCCAAACTACGCCAATTGAAAATCATAACATGCATTCCCTTGTTAATTCATGTTTCAGTAATATAGATTCACTGTAGTCGAGATACTTGAGAGTATGAAGACAAAAATCCAACATGAGCAATTGAATGCCCCTCTTCTTTTCTACACCTTAATCCTTGATTTTTAAATTACGACAACATACTAAATTGTCATTGATTTATAATTAAAACAACATTCTAAATTGTCCATGATTTTCCAAATTAAAATGACATACTAAATTGCCCTTATTTTCAAATTAAAACAACATAATAAATTGGGCTTCCAATAACTCCTATAAACCAACATTGTCTTCTATGCATTTGTCCCATGTTCCATACAAATCAGTAATAGTGCGAATAAAGGTCCTTAAAATTTTCCTGAACAGAAATTGTTAACAGGTCCAAGAGAAAGATGGATGAAAGAAAAAGGTTGACAATAATATCGACTGAGGAGGGATGATTTATTTTACCATATGCATGACATCTTCTAGCAGAGTAAGCACTGATGGCCTTAGATTTGGAAAGACAAATCTCAGCATCATGCCACTGTGACAGCTTTATGAAAACAAATGCCAGATCATGCCACACATTCAATTCCAAACTTCTAGGAGGATTTGCACAGTCCTGTCAAAAAAGAAAGCCATTATACACATTATAGCCTCAAACCAAATCCACAGGAAAAGTAACAATTTGATTAAAAAAATTCCAAGTTAACCGAGGAACAGAAACAGAATTGTCACAACTTGCACCACATCTTCAAAGCAAAATAAGCCCTGTCTTACTTAAATTTAAAATTTCAGCACTGAAAATGAATCAGTTACCCCATATTGATATTAATTCCTTAAAACACAAAACAAGTCAACATTAACAACATAAATACAGCAGGGCATGCTACAACATCAACGGCTATATTCAATTTCCAGTAGACATTTCCATGGGAAAAATGGAGTTTTTTCAGATCAACTTAAATTGCTATCACTTTCATGTCTTCATCCCAATCTTTTGTTGAACGTCCACTCCACAAACCATTTCCAGCATGAAATCTGGTATTAAGCTTAAGGTTTGTCTTATACATTACTTCACGGACTACTCTATATGTAACCGTGACACACACAAAAAACATGGGTGAATTCCAGGAATCGTTATTAGATCCACTTTTTAAGGCAAACCAACTGGATTCACTCTATGTTTTTTCCACACACATTGGACAGATGCATTTCTAAAAAAACACAATTAAAGCCTTAAACGAGCATGCAAGATTTTGGTTCAACTTGTTTAGACGACCATTTCTAGTTATCCCTAGTAATAAATCAATCAATAAACAGTCATGAATTAGGCCAAAAAAGGAACTAGTATATAATATACACCTTTTGAAACTTCCTCCCAGAAACAAAGGTTTTACTCTGGACTTGAAAAACGGCGAGAAGTTGAGTATATGTCTCCATGGCACTCTTTAACTGACCCTGTGCAATTTGAAGCTTAGCTTTTGTTCGCATTAATTCTCCCTGATCCCATATCCCAGTTTGCTCTAAAGCAGCATTTATAACAGTTTCAGCATCCCCAAACCGTTTCTGAGCTGATAGTATCCGGGCTATCAACAACCATCCTTTAACATTAGAGTCATCTTCTAGTTTTAACAAAGACTTTGCATAATAAAGTGCAGCATCCAACTTTCTCTGCTCAGCACATTCTAAACTAAGGTGGTAAAGAATATTGGGTTCTTTCATTCCTGTACTTATTGCAGCACTTTCCAAAGCCTGAAGTGCCTGAGACCGTCTTGTGGCCCTCTCAAACTCAGCAACCTCTAATTTAGATTGTGTTGAAAGTGATATGCCCAACAAGAAGTTCGCAGTACCATCTAACTGATCACATCCGCTGTCCAAGCATTCAAGGGCTCTATGAGCAAAACTTATTCCTTCCTCTGCAAGATCAGGCTTCTCCCCACAAAGCTGTGATGCTATCAATAAAGCTGGAACACAATTTGGATCCTCTCCACTACTCAACAATTTTCTCAGCAAATTCAAAGCAACCAAGTCCTCACCTGCTCCATGGTAACAGAGAGCTAGAAGGTAATACCTTTCTTTCCGATTAATAATCCCAGGAAGCAATTCTTCAATCTGAGTAGCCAAAGACCTCGTATCACCCGAAATAGAAAGAGCAAATGAAAGGTGATTCAAAATTGATGGATCCCACTCAATTATTCTGAGAGAAATTTTTCTTAACAGAATCATTAACAAAAGTATAGCCTCTTCAATGTTGTTTCTGGGAACAAATGCACTGTCCATTTGAGAGCGAAGGTTTGGGGGGCTTGCTTCACCTCCACAATACAATAAAAAAACAGCAAATTCTTTTTGAATCCTTGCAGTCATTTCTGCATCAAGATTCCAATAATGGAAGAGGGCCTGCCGGTATGACAAGATTGCCTCACGTGGACAATCAGCAAGTTTCCACAATTCTGGAAGCAGTTCAACAGCTTTGTTTAGAGTCTCCTGCAATTTACAATCAGCACCAAGGTTTTCAGGTAGGCCTTCTGGTAATGAAGATTCTAGAATGTCCAGAATAACTTTACAAGATTGTGCAGCTTCTGCAAGAATAATTGGAAAAATATATATTAGAAGTAATGATGGTTTCATTGTGCTGTGTAGAACACAGATATTTCCTTCTTCTTTTGGCTACTAATCATGCAAGTGCATTTGAGTTTGGGTAGGGAAGGTGTGAACTGTTGGTGTGGGTAACATATCCTATAATTCTGGCAACCAGAAGAGTGCAAGTGGTGGGATTCTCAGAAAGAGATCAATTGCGCTAATATAAGTAAAGCAGACTCTGTGTTAACGTAAGTAAAGCAATTAACAACTCATTCTACTGTTTCAGGTATGTCAAAGTTTCAATCTGATAAAATAATGCACAGACCTACGACACACACACACACACAAAAAAATGTAATGAGAGAGAACAACAACAACAACTACAAAAAAAGCAAAACAAAACAAAAAACCATCATATTTTGCATTCTGACATTAGTAGCATTGACACCACGAAATCCGGTGTCCTCAAAAATAAAAACATTCTAAAATTTTTTTTTCAGAGTAGCATGAAAATCTAATTCTAGGGTAATGCAAAAGTTACAACAATGGAATACCCAAGAATTCCATGTGAATAATAGTCAAAGTAAACCAGACAATAAATCAATGATGAGATGAAATTGAAATGTAAAACTAAAGCCCAGAACTCAAAATTTTAGAAAGCCGAAAGGTGTAGTACCTTTGAATCTCCCCAGACCCTGCAATGATTTTGCTTTAAGAAAGATTGCTTCCAAAAGCAAACTGACACTATAGATAGACATTGGTGGTGAAGCATACTTGGGAGAATTCCTTTTATGCCGTTCTACTCTTTTACTAGCAAGTGTTGTTTTCATTTTTGGAGTTGCTGCAGCTATATCTATTCCTTCAAATACATGAAGAGCAGCTTCAATGTTTCCTTTCTGATATTCAATTTTTCCTAACAATGCTCGTGCTTCCTGAAAAATGCAACTATTAGTCATAAAAAAGGCAGGTCAAGAAACCATGAAAACTAGTCCCAAAATTAATACGAATGATTAACCTTGCTTATTTCAAAAACTTCAAATCTAGGAACCTTTGCAATTAAGTTAGTAAAAGTTGAAACGATAATAGGGATAACAAACACCAAACTTGAAAAGGAAAACTACATATTAGAGCATATAATTGAAGCAATAGCCAGCACAAATCTAGTATGAACTATTCATCCAATGGTTACGTCATGATTCCATATTACAGAGTAAATTCAAATTGATGGCAGCACAAACATAAGATTGACTTGAGTATATGTAAATGAATGATTGCCAAGCAAAAGACATGATCATCGCTGATCTAAAAGAAACCACGACCTTGATTAAAGTACAATGACCAGATAATCCCTATAACTTTGTAACATTAAATTCTGTTTAAACTAAATTCTTCAAATATTTCTAAGTATCCAGACATAAATACCTCAAACTAAATTTTAAAAAACTATTATATTCCCATATAAAATGTCATGAATTATGATAAAAGGAAAAAGTTCATTGCGTAAAGGAGGCAAAGGCAGCAGACCACCCGAGAGATGAATAAATTTCAACAACGAAAAACTCGAGTAACCAACCTCATAATTCAAAGAACTAGTCTCTCGCAGAGAGCACTCGGCTTCTTCTATATTGCCAGTATCTGGCTGCTGCGTCTCAACATCACAAGGTCTAGAAGAACGACCACTCACCGAATAATAATCCCTGGTCGCAAGGGATTCAGACGATGGTACCATTTCATCTACTGCTTCCAATTGCTCCCCTGAGCAAACGCAATTCATTACTTTTCCAAAAATACTCCGCTTACTTCCACTTCTACTCTGCCAAATTATCTTATTTTTACTCTTCATATCTTTTCACATCTTCAAGCAACAACAATAACAATTACAATAAATCAAAATCTTGAAACAAGATGTGTTTTTTATGTTATGCATGTTCTTCACAAAAAGATTCGATGATCAAGCAAATGTTACCCTATAAAACCCTTTGCAAGAACCAAATTTGACAACGATACATAATCTAAATTTTAACAAAACATACTGGGACTAAATTCAAACCCAAAACCCTAAAATCTAGCATTCAAAACCCCGGAATTTCATCAATCAAAACCCCATCAATGATTCATTAACCCCACTTCAAAAATGACACAAAATTCACATTCGACCTCAAAGATCAAATCTTTAAAGAAAACGGTCATGAATTCAGCAAAACGAAAAGCATCAGACTGACCCCCCAAGGAACAGATATCACAATAAAAAAACTGACTACTTACCTTTCGTTTTTGGAAAAAGAAAAGCATAAGAGACGAGCCCACAAGACATGGACACCAACACCCATCTCTTCAATTCTATTTAATATTCTCTGAATCTCAAAAGAATCCTAAGTAAAACGCTTCCAATTCAAGAATCAAACCCCCTTTATTTACGTTTACAAGTACAAAACACTGTGGATTTTGGGGAGACAAAACAATAAAAAAAAAAAACACAGGGTTAGATTTGAATTGAATCGGAAAATTTTGGGATTAAAAAATAATAATAATTTTAACGACCGGAATGGAATAGAATAGAATAGAACAGAGTAGAGTAGCAGAAGAACAAATTCTGTTCTGAGTCCTACTCGGGGAAAAAACAAAATTTAGACGTCAAAATTGTTTAAAGTTGCAATTTGATCAAAATGCTTTAACTTACCAGATCCGACAATAAACCTATCTAAACCCAAAAAGTCACGTCACAAACAGAGACCCAGAATTAGATAAATTCATCCTCTAAGATTAAATAATAATTCTAATCTAGACAACCCTAATATAATAATATAATTACCAGATAACCTACAGAATCTTACTAATTCTTCAAAGCAATTAACAATGGTATTTATAGCTAATTAATTCTAATTTTTAAAAAAATAAAATTTTAAAACGAAACATATTTTAAATTAACAAAAAATAAATATTAATTAAAACAATATAATTGATCCTAAATTAAATGAAATTTTAATCCTAAATTAATTGAAATAATTAATCCTAAATTCAATAATATAACTAACTAAATTAATATAATCCCAAGTTATTAAAACTCTCGTCACAAAAGCAGACCAGATCAAGAATTAAATTGGAATTAATTAATTGTAATCAAAACTATAAAACTATATTTTCTTTAACTTATTAGTTCACCGGTGCGGTTGACGTATTAACGGTTTTATTTTATTTACCCGACCGAGGGAAATAGTAACCGAGCTGACTCGTCAAAAAGAAAGCTACAAAGAGATAAAGACCTTTTTTTTTTTTTTTTTTAAAGAAAAGAGATAAAGACTATAAAGAATGTTGGTTTTTTTTTTTTTTTTTTTCACTTTATGTTCTTTTTGTCTTTTTCTTTTTCCTTTTAATTTTTAAAATTTTATCATTGTTTTTTTATAAGATTACACGCGTATTTAATTTGAAGTTTATTAAAGTTCAACAAAATTTTTATTAATGTTAATTTTTTGATGGAATTAATAAATTATGGAATTTACAAATTCTATAGACTCTGTATTGATTTAATTACAATTATTTAAGAAATCTAATGAAATTTTAGGAAAATTGTAAGATTTGTTATGATTTTTTTCATGAAAATCGTTTTAAAATCTATCTAAATTCATCACTCAAATAAAATCAGTGAAATCAATAATTTTTTCAATATATTTAAAGGGTGTATTCAATCTATAATTTATTGAAATTTAAAACATTTTAAAAGTTTTTGTGTATTATATCTAGATTTGAATAATTTCATTAAAATTTAGATGTATTCAATTTAGTTTTGTATGAAATTAAATGCAATCTAGGTGTATTCGATTTGAATTTGTAAGAAATCTAATGAAATTTAAGTGTATTAAAAAAATAATTGATTGCACATATTGTATTTACATGATGGATTTGGATGGATTCTATAGTAATTTTTGTTATGAAAAAGTCAATAATAAACCTTATCATTTTCTTAAAGATTTAATTGGATTTCATTAAAAAAAAAAAAGTAATAACAAAATCAATATAAAGTCTATAAAATCTATAAATTTCATCTAAATTTATTATTAAAAAAAAAATCTATCAAACTTCAATAAATTTTAAATTGAATACACTCTCCTTACATTTTGCTAGATTTAATATAAATCTGAATTGAATACGTTTAAATTTTAATATATTTCATATAAATTTGAATTAAATACATCTAAACTTTTAAAATATTTTAAATTTCAATAAATTCTAAATCGAATACACAATCTTTAACCAATTTAGATTAAACACGACGCCATGTTTACACGGTGCAATCCAAATACATACATATATATGTGTTTGTCATAATCTAATTAGAATTATTATAAAAGTCCAAGACTTAGGCAGCATTTGTTTTTTATCTAAAACCTAAATAAAGCTGGATTTTATTAAATATTGAATAGTGAGATATGAGTCACAATCTAATGAGAAATATGATAAAAGTCCAAGGCTTAGGCAGCGTTCGCTTTTTATCTAAAAGTTAAATACTGTTAAATTTTAGTAAATATTGAATAGTAACTAAAAATTAGATATTAGATATTATATTTGTTTTTCCTTTAAACTTATAATTGAATTATATAAATTAGGAAATAAATAATTCAAATTCAATTTAGTTAGGTGAAATGTGAAAAGTTTTTATTTTTGTAGTTAAGTGATTTTAGAAGTTATTTAAGTGATTTTATCATTCAAAAAGTCAAACTGAATAACTTAATGGAACTCATTAAGTATCATTAAGTGAAAGATGAACAAATCAAACAAACCCTATCTTGTAATTACCTTTCTTTTCATTGCGCAAAAGCTCTACCTATATGAAAAATGGTCCAATTATAAGAGTATTAAATCTATATCACTAAAATTGTGAATTTAAGTTTCTAATTCAGGAGATAAGAACAATATGGCCTTTCCATGTCAGATCATGTTATTTTCATAAAAATTGGAAAAATAGATTAAATTACTCTATAGCTTCAAAAACAACATACAATTATCTTCGATAATGTTATATTGAGTGGAATTAGAAAGATAACAAGATTCTTCACTCACATCCAATGAATTTTAGGAAATGACAAAATTGGAGGATTTTTTTTTTTTTTTTTTTTTTTTATATATATACATATATAAAAATTATAGGATTCTTAAATAAACCTAGTCTTTGTTTGTTGGTGTCGTTGGTAGGCGCCAACAACCCTTATCGCTCCTATTATGTGTGGCATGTGTTCGACACTCACCCATCAAATCTAGATATATAATATAATATATAATAATAATAACAGTTCTCTCATAATTATGTGTTGATTGATTTCTCGCTTTCGTATGAGTTTTCTCTCTCCCCTTTTTTCATCTTTGTATGGGTGGATCATTTTCAATTACGAGCAACTCCTTGAGCTATGCCACTAGTATCATATCTCAGTCGGTTACAACAGTTTTTTTAATTTGTTTCAGTTATAATTCATGTACTTAATAAATAAATAAATAAATAAACCCACTTGCAGGGGCAAAGCAATGGTCATACGGTGTACATGAAGTGTAGCATCTTCTTTTAATTGAAAATGACTGCTGCTTATCTCCACTTTTGTTTTCTTTCCGCCCACTCCATGATAAATTGGTAATACTGATACCCGCCGACTAGGAGAGGAGCTCGTGTTGGGTGCGATGGGACATACTACATGCATCCTTGGACCTTAGTTGAGATTGTACAAAATACAATGACGGAATTAGGATTTATATTTTAAGGCAAACCAAGAATAACAATTCAAATTCAGCAAAATAAATATATCATTATTCAAAATTATGTTATTGAAAAATTAAATTTAATATTACCTTTTAGTCTTGTTACATAAAATAAATTAAGAAGTAAAATCGATCATAACTTTGTGAATCAAAATAGAAGTCCTCGCTCTCTTATAAAAGTTTAAGTTGTATAATAACAAGTTTCTAAAAAAAAAGAATGTTAACATTCATGGAACTGTTTTTCAAGTAGATTAGTGACAAATATGAGACATGTGACAAATATTTGTTATTTGAAGAACAATATGTATAACAAATGACGAATACATTCATATGTATTGGGACACTTGAAAGGTAAGTTTTGTTTTCTTATCAAAGTTGGTTGAGTGTTTTATTAGAAAGAATATAGCCTTTAGGAGCAAATCCATCTTCTTAAAATAATCAAAAGATTAAAATACTGATTTAAGCATCGAAAAGTACTTACGAAGATAACCTCAAGTTACATTGACGAAAGTATTAACTTGTTTATAAGTTGAATCATAGTAAAAAGTCGAAGAAAGATAAAACCATCGAGGAAAAGAGATGTGTGAAGATCCAGTTGACCTTCGAACATAAGTTTCAATTGAAACATCTTCATAATGTTATTTTTTATATTAGATTGAATGCTTATAATAGAGTTTTTTAAAATAATAATAATAATCCGTAATGATAGGTGTACTCACAATTTTGATATATAAATCATATTTTTTAAGCGGAGAACTCAAATAGATTATAAAAGCCTCTATTTTAAGAAAGTTATTTAAATCAAAGATCATCATAAATGTTTACTGGAAATCTCTCGATGGGTTTTTATTTTTTATATATTTTAAACTAGACCGATGTAGTTATAATTATGTCAAATGTTTTAGGATAATTGTTTTAGAAATTTATTACATCAATTTCCAAATAACTTATATTTCTGGATAAATTGCTCGGTTAATCAAGTATATGCTCTTTGTCAAAAAATTATACTTTAAATGTACAATTAAAAAGTATAGATTATTTAAATAAAGTTTATAAGCTTGTGAAACTAACCGACTTGCTATGCACACTGTACTTGGTTTGTAGAAGCCAAATAGCCGTCACAGTGAAAACACAGAAGAATATGTGAACAAGAACAAAACAACAGAAGAAGAAAATTAGGTGTTGCAAAACTATTGTTTTAGTATTGGGATGGCTGGTTCACAAAAAATGAAGTGCGGGGGCAGTGGATGGGGGTGGGCTGTCCTGTACCCCGTACCATTTATGGTGCGTTTACTTCACTTGGAGGAATCGGAATGGGAATCGGAATGATCTGGAATCGGAATGACTTGGAATCGGAATGAAGTATCGGAATCAGAATAAGTTGTTTACTTCAACTGTAACAATCGGAATCGGAATCAGCAGTATTCTCATTAAGATGTTTACTTTACTTTGGAATCGGAATAGATTAATTATAAGTTACAAAAATGTCCTTAATTAAAATTATGGATTAATTACAATATACAAAATTTTGTTTAAAATGTTAGTGTTATATTTTTATCTTGTAATTCATCATAATAAGCTAAAAAAAAAAAAAAAAATTCTTAACAATTTGACAATATCATTGTAAGCATTTTGTGTATTTATTATTTTATTTTTAGAAGAAGATATTATGTATTTATATGGTATATCAAATCATTTTTTTTAATTATATATAAAATATTACCTAAACTTTCTTAACCGTATTATTGTAATATTCTTCAAAATATAACATTTTGCACTAACATATTTTTTATGAAAACTTATAGCATATGTAAATATTTATATTTATAAATATAAAATAAAGGGAATAAACTTATAGCACATTTTTTAAAGAAGGGTATAAGGGACATTTTAGCTTGACAAAGGGAATGGGAATGGGATTCCCAAGTGGGTTGGGGGGAATGAGATTCCCATTCCTCAACCCCAAATTGATGTGGGGCCCACTCTTTCATTCCCATTACGGAATGAATTTTAAGTAAGTAAACACCATCAATCAATCTCATTCCTGATTCCTATTCCCCAATCCATGAAGTAAACACACCCTTATTCTTTTGAAAATTCGTACCCCGTTAATTTCTCCTAATAAATAGGACAGATTGGGATTTGACAGGTCCAAACTTAAAGTGTTTTCCCTTGCCTCCTTTATCAATTTATTAAAAAAATTACTTATATTATTTATAAATTATATTTCTTAATTTAATTGTAATAATTATCCTTATAATAAATCTAAAAATTATAATTTATAGATAATATTACTAGTTAAATAAAATAACTAAATTCTTTTAAAAATTATTTATTTAAAAATTAATATATAACATAATAAAAATCATATTATATATACAAAAATTCTATTAAAATATTGAAATCATCTCATAAGCATTAAATGTAAATATAAATTTACTAACGGTAATGTAAACATATATATTTCTTTTAATTGAAATTACTTAATTTTATCTCTAATTTATATTTAAAAAATAAATAATAAAAATATAAAAATCATGTTTTAATTGGGGCGGGAAGTCTGTAACCTCCTTTGTCCCGCATTCATTGCGAGCTTCACTATTGGTCGTTGTCCCTATTCCTTCCAAATTGAAGTCCATACCCACTCTAAAAACATGGATCCTGTATATCACTTTTTTTTTTTTTTTCAATGACTGGGACAAGCCCAATGATCAAACAGAATCAAGCGCGGACGTCTACACAACATGGGAGATAACTAATATATTTTCATACAATGAAAGAAATATTTTGTTGCCGTTTGTGAGAATTGACACGGACACCCAAGACTCCAAGTTAGTGGTATTACCACCATGTCACTAACGAACTCCCTTCTTGTGTATCACTTTTCATTTATATCTAAGTGGTTATCCATATTGGCATAATCCAGACAAGTAAATTGCAACTCTTCATGTATTAACTTTCCTTTGTAATAACTAAACCTTAGCAAAGATTCTATGTTAATTTGTACATTTACCACGACAATTGCGTCATGAAACAAGTACAGGGTAGTATACACAGGAGAAAAAGAAAAAAAATTGAACGGATGATCATGCATCATAATATATTTATATTATCGGTATCATTTCATATAGGGGTGGGCATCTTCAACCCAACTCGACAAACCCAACCCACCCGATCATTTTTTATTGGATTGGGTTGGGTTACATCTTAAAAAAAAATTGGATGGATTGGGTTGAGTTGGGTTGAAAAATTTTCAACCCAACCCACGTTGGGTTGAGAGATTTTCAACCCAACCCAACCTGAACTCAAAAACGTCCACCCCTAACCAAGTATTTCCTATCTAGAATCTTTCCTAGACATAAACTTTTACGCTACTATATGAAATTCATCACAGAGGATTTATAAATCTAGAGTAGAAGAATGAAGACACAAGAGAAAAAATCAGAAACCTCAAGTGGTTTATAAATCTAACCCGACAAACCCAACCCAACCCGATTATTTTTTATTGGGTTGGGTTGGGTTACATCTTAAAAAAAATTAGATGGATTGGGTTGAAAATTAAATTGGGTTGGGTTGAAAAATTTTCAACCCAACCCAACCCGAACCCGAAAACGTCCACCCCTCATATAATACAAATATATGAACTCGATAAAGATATTTCTCAAACAAAATTAGGTACAATGTCTTCATTCCAGACCTTTGGAATTATTTAGGATCACTGGACCAGGTATGAAATTAAATTAAAATATAAGTATACACGCTGTATGAATTCACTGTACTGGATTCTGATTCAATTCGAACTTCGAAGCCCAATCTGGCATATGCCAATTAATTAATTGAAGTAATTAAAGTAAAAGCGTAATGTTTGTTGACTGGTATAAAGAATTAAACATGTTTCTTGAGGTTCCAAAATGAGACCATGAGAGTTAATTAATATAAAAAAATATTAACGATAGAGTCAGACGCGTATTAGTGTTTGTTAATTGTTAATTAATAAAGCATGGTGATGATATAAGGTTTTTGTCAGATTGAAATCAATTAGGTTTATTTAATAATGGATTGAGTTATACAAATTTTAACCTTCGAGAAATATCATGTCAAATAAAGAAACACTTGATTATTTTTAAAAAAAAAACATTATTTATTAGTAACTCCTTCCATTTAAGTAATATTTGACATATGAGATTAAAAGTGAGTTTGAGATTTAAAAATTTTAAACTACTTAAATATTATGTTTGGATGTCAATTAGAATGAAATTAAATTGGGATTCAAGAATCCCAAACTCCTCTTATTTCGCATTCTTTTCGGATTTCTCAATCCCAATCAAAACTATATCATTAGGTGAGATTGGATTTACAACTTATTTCTCTTCTCTTCATGTCTCTCTCTCAACTTCTTTCTCTTCTTTCTGTCTCTCTCCTTCTTTCACATTCCTTCTCTCATCATACATCCATGAAACATCTTCTCTATCTCTCTATTTTTCTCTCTCTCTCTCTCTTTTTTCCCCTTCTAAGTTGAGATGGTTCTAAGATGAACCAAAAACCATCTTTCTGGGTTCAATGACCCAGAACCATCTAGTTATGGGTTTAAACAGAACCCCTATTATGAGTCATCTGTTTTTGTTTTTGTTTTTTATTTTTTTTGTTTTTATTATAATGTTATAATGTTTTGATGTTGTTGATGATATTGTTGTTGTAAGAGATGATGATGTTGATGAATTGGATTAATTATATTGAAGAATTGCGGGTTGATAATATTGAATTGTGGGAGATGGTGATTTGATGAACTATGAATTTTGATATTGATGAAAATTGAGAGATGATGTTTGATTTGTTCAATTTTTTCAGATTTTTTTATAAAATTAATTTTATTTCAATCTAGTCTCGACCTACATAAAAAATAATATGGTATAATTTTGAATACAATCTCAAGTTCTACCAAGTATGGGATAGTGATTTTCTATTCTAATCAAATCAAATCCATTTAATTCTATTTGAAGCCAATTTATTCCATTTCATTTCAATTCCACGTGTCAAACGGAGCCTTAGTGTAAATGAACTTAAATATCAAGACTTTTGTACAATGACTAACAATTTTACCATATAAACTAATTAATTTTGAAAAAACCATGTTAATGGTATTTGATACTTATGTATGATTGCACATTAACACATCCCACATTCAGGGTAACAAGTTTGTCGATAACATTTTACAGTGAGGATAAGCCCGACAGGATTTTAACATTTTTTAAAAAAAAAAGTTAAAAGATTATTATGATCTCGATGAATGTGTATTATTCTTTTTTGAAACAAAATAGATACCAATCCAGGTAGCTATATAAACTTAAATCAAATGCTATATTTACATAAGTAAATGAATTCTTATAATGAGACTGAAACTACATTTATAAATGTAGAAATAGGGGTGGATATTTCCTTCACACGGTGAAAGTGAACCTCACCCACAATCTTATATATAACAATATATGTTTTTTTTTTCTTTTTGTTTTTTAATTAAGTTGGCAACAAACAAATTAGATTGTGCTTACTACTTGCTCCACTTGAAAATGTATTTTCATAATTAAGAAACATCTATTTTGTTAAGGCTTAGTTTGGAATTAGTCAATTACAAAAGAATGTACAGGAGTCTTGTGGTACACCTTAGTGTAGGTGATCAAGAAAGCTAAAGTTGTTTAGCTGGGTAGTTAATTGTAGTATAAATAGAGCTCCACATGTATAGATAAAAAACAAGAAACGAAAATACAAGTAGCAGTTTTCTCAAGTCAATTATCTTATCTGAAACTCTCTCATATCTCTGTAACTCAACAATATTCTCATTCTTTGATGGTATCAGAGCTGTGATTGATCGACGGCTATGGAGTCTTCACCAATGCCTTTCTTAGTGTCTCAATTCAATCAACATCACAGCTTCAATGAACCAATACTCATGAAGAAACAACGTGAAGCATAATCACAATTTATAGTCAAAAACCTAAACTTCAATCTCCCTATTGTTATGTCCGTTTTCTCGACACGCATAAAAGGGCCGTTAAAAGCCCAAAAGACAAGTACGGTACCAAGAGGTCCAAGGAGCCCAGCCTTCAGGTTGCGATGATGGGCTCGCCCACCTCTCGAGCTCTTGCCATACCCAGTCTATCTTAGCACACTTCCAACCCGTGTTTATGCCAGTCCACCTCAGCATCTCTTCAACTCACATAAGCAGTTAGATCAATGAGCTCGGGCCAGGGGATGCCTTGGAAAGCCAATACCAAGATCAACCTAATCCCCTGATTTCACGCTGACTCCGTATCTGCAGTTCCTGAGAGATGTTTAATGCACTGGCTATACATTTATTATAGATAAAACTTTATCTGAAACATTTAATGCAAGTATGGGGCATGTAAGAATAATAATTGTAATAGCAATAAATGCAATATGACTAAAACCAGATTATGTGAGAATTATAATGATTTTAAGCGTGTAAAATACTTCATTGGATCTCTCATTCTTTATAAATAGGGGGGATTTTCATTGTAAAAAAAAGTTGAACACTAATATTACCATCACTATGTCAAAATCAATTCAGAGTAACCTGTGGACGTAGGTACACTCGCTGAATCACGTAAAAATTTATGTCATTGCATTTTTCTTCCTCCCTTCTCTTATTATTAATTGCTTCTTCATGTTTGTTTATCTACCTTAACCAACATTCAATCGTCTTTATTACAACACACCAACCTTAAACCATATTTACTACCATTTATTATACTAATCATAGTCTGGGCATTTAAAACTCCATGTCGATGGATTTGGAACGTCGACACCTATCAAATTGAATCAAGGTAATTTATCCTTCTATGAGAGCTTTTGATTTGGAACCTTTCATTTTTGGATTGACGAAATTTAAAGTTTATCACAATTAAATACAAATATTTTTCATACTTATAAATTATGTATAGTATGATTTGAACCTTATTACTAAAATGGCTAGACAAGTACACAATCATCATAATTAAACTGTATGATGTGCAAAGGAAAAATAATTAGGATTGGCCCCTAAAAAGAAAAAGAAATGCAATTAAACATATCAACATAACTTATATAATTATTAACCAAGCAATCGAAGTAAATAATCAGCCGATGTATAATATTTCTGATAGGAATTTAAATTCTATTATATATATAAAAATATGTATATGAAAAGATTTCTATCTATATTATGAAAATAAATATTTTTCAATATCATAGGTAGATTTTAAATTTAGTGTAGTGCATCCCATATATTTTTTAATATGGATTTGATTACCTTATTAGTTAGGTAACTTTATCTATAAATTATAACTATTAAATTGAATTCAATAATAATTTTTAAAATCATTATAATAGTTGTAATTAGTAGGCAGGAGCGGACCTATTATTGGATTAGGGGGAACACGTGCCCCCCCTAAAATTAAAAAAGAAAAAAAATTACAAGTTTACCATATAATCCTAAAAAAAAAATCTAAATTGTTCTGTCGTTGCACTGTCGTAGTATGCAGACTACAACAGCACAGATGCTGTGCAATAACTACACATCTGTCAACTTAAATTAATGTTTTATTTTTAATTATTATTATTATTATTATTATTATTTATCTTTTATCATTTTATTTTAAAAACTAATTTAAAAGTTATAAATTTGTTCTATTGGAACCCACCTTTTGTTCAAATTTCATGCCTTATTTCTTTTTTTTTTTTAATTATTTATTATTTTCTTATTCAATTATTTATTTTTTCTATTTTTAATAGAATTAACTTCCTTTCTTATTTGTTACTCCATTAAATCTAGTTTTCCTACTCGTAATTAATTAATATTATCTTTTTTCAATTTTATTCTTCTAGTTCTCTATTTACTTTTACTTTTTGTGTGTTATATAAAATCTATTGACAGTTTATAATTCGGTGAACAAATTTTTTTCTCTTCATCTTTGTTTGGTATCTTTTTATTTTTATTTTGACATTTTATGACTTACCAAGTTTGTCTCCTAAATTAATTACTTTTTAAATTTGTTTATTTTTTAATAATTTGAATTTAATATATATCCCATCGATAAACCCTAAAATCTTAAACTTTAAATTATTATATTAAAATTATCTATGTATAATGTCTTGTCATAATTCAAGTATATATATAATATTGTTTACTTTATAGTTTTATTTTATTTAGAATCAATAAATTATTATTAAATTTTTTAAACTTTTAATACTTAAAGATCAATTTGAGAATTATATTGCAGTCATACGCTTTAATATTGAATTTTCAGAATTAAATGATCTTACAGATTTGACACAAAAGATAATTGAGAAAAAACAATATAAGGTTTTTTCATCAGTTTACTTGCTTTTAACATTGGCGTTATTATTACCTATTGAAACTATTACCGTTGAAAGAACATTTTCTGTATAAATATTGTGAAGAATAAATTATGTAATCGAATGAGAGATCGATGATTAAATTATAACTTGTTGGAGAAAGATATTTTTGACAAAATTGATAAACAAATTATTATGAAACGATTTAAAAATATGAAGTCTCGTCGAGAAATATTATAATTTTATGTAGTTTATTTTTTAAAAATTTATTTTAATGATTTTATTAGGATTTTTAGGTATAAGACTATTTATTTTACCTAAATATAATGTATATTTTATTTTATTTAAACTTTATAATATTATCGAACATTGTTTTACATAAAAACATCACACATTTAATATATTTTTAATTTTTGATATTTTTATTATGTTATTTATATATTTTCATATATAAATTTTTTGAATCCGCCACTATTGATTAGTAAAATTAACCTATCATTAAGGTACTCAAACATTTTCAGTATTACGTCAATTCTATTTTACTTATTCAAAAAAGAAGATTAAAAAAACAAATATACAAAGTAATCAAACAACCAACCAATAGGAGCCACCTACTCCGTGGCCCTATTGTTGGCACCGTCAAAGTAGACAAATTTTAATTATTAATTTATCATTATACGTTGCAGTTGCAGGCCTCCGGAATTCTGGGCTTATGTTTTCTTGTATTTCTTTGCATAAATTGACATTTTTTTAAAAGAAAAAATAAAATTATTTTTAGAAATATTTATTTATACTAGTAACTCACTAAACCACAGAAATACTTGATCAGCACCGACCGTAAAATGCAGCATATTAGCCTATTTTAATAAATTATTTATTTCTTTCAAAAAAAAAAATTATTTATACTACCTATAAATAAGTCTATCACGTTAAGGAGTCGGACAATGACTTGGCAAAGAGGCACATGTTTCTCGCAGCCAATACGAAGAGCGTGAATGATGATGTGTCATTCGGCTCTGTTTATTTTGCCCCTAATATCGAAGGTGTAGGCGATCCTCACTCTCTTATTATATATTAAAAAAAAAAAAAAAGTGTAAAAGATCCTACAAAGAGTAAACGTTAGTTTTTTTTTTTTTTTTTGAGTTACTATGACTATCTCAAGAGACAATTAAAATCATGTTGATAGAACATTAATGACATAATTTAAATAAATTATTTTTATATGATTGAGAGTCATCCATACTTAGATGAAAAATAATTTGTATACATGAAAGAAAATCTCATAATTTTATTTGGAGATAGGGGTGTGCAATCCCTCGAACGCATGATTTGTTATGGGAGGGGGTAAAATTGTTTACCACCCAACTAGCATCCCTTGCGGGGAGAGTGAACATTGGTTAAGCTATCTAAAAATTTACTTTTCCAACAAAAATAATATAATAAGAGTAAGAAATTATTGAATTCAAAAAAAGAAAAAAAAAACTAATAAAAGTAAGAAATTATCATTATACATCAATAAAATAGGTAAGATAAGATTTGAATCCTCGTTATTAAGATAGATAAAAAGACGCATAATCAATTCAATTAGGAAGGGCCGTGTTATTCGCCCCCACACTCGTGAATGTAGCTGTATGGTGGCTAGGGTAGGTTAAAGTCTGCCTCGGCCCACCTTGAATACATATATATTGTAATTATGAAATTATATTTATTTTAAAATTCATTAGTACAGATTTATTTATTTATTTATTCTTTTGATATCAGCGCAAATATATGTTTGTTCCAAATCTATTGCTTATTGTATTTATTGTTTATATTTATATTTCTATTTAAATATTACATGTGTAACAACTTTGTTTCGTACATTAAATGTGAAATTTGACTTAAATTTCTCATATTTTGATTTTTTTTTTCATAATATAGTTAAATAATATTTTTTAATGCCCTATTTAATTCGAAGTGTGGTAGTAATTATAATTATCAAAATACAGATGATCTATATATAGAAAAAATATATATTGTTGATGATATAATGCTATTATGTTAAAATTTATAATTGATAAATTCGATCATTTAGATATTTTTACATTCTACTTGATTGATATTTAATATTACTTGCATTTTATAGTTCTTTCATATTTTGTTTAGTATTGTTACCCTTTTCTTAAAGCGCGCATACACGCACGCACGCACACACATATATATTTATAATATTAAAGATTTATTATATCACTTCTAACTAGAAATATCTATGTTTTTCGATTTATTAAATATTTTCGTACAATCAAAGTTATTTAAAAATTATATTCTAACTATACCCTAAGGTATAAACCTGACTACATCTCTGCCTATGCTATGGAATTAAATAATTTATTATTATTATTATTATTTGAAATTTGACAACAAATGGTAAAGGGTTCATTAAAATCCGACAAGATCAAGCCATATGAAAAATATTTTTGGGTCGAGGTCTACTCACACTTCATAATTTTATTGATAAAAGTGAAATTGAGACTCTTATCATAAATACAAAAGGAAAATTCATATTTATAATGATTACATTAGGTATACATAATTAACTGATAGTTTTATCTCAATTTATATTAGGGATAATCTCAAAAAAACAATTGTAGTTCTTAAAAATGTTCATTTTACTACATATAATTTCATTTTTGTTCAAAATTCATCATAACTTTAATAAATTAACATAAAATATCAATTTTACCCTCATAATTTAATCATCAATCTGTGACTATCAAGGGTATTATCGTAATTTCACACATCTCTAAACGTATTTCAAGTGCTTTTATTAGTGTCAGAGAGGATTTTAGATAAAAATGAAATCATATGTGATAAAATAGATATTTTTACAACTAATAATAGGTTTTTTGGGACTATCTCTTTATATTATAAAAAATTAATTTATTGGGCATATACCAAGTGAAATAAGTTGTCATTCTATACATTTATGGATCAATATATTATTAGTTAAGATAAAAAGTTGGAATATCTTAAATCATTTATATGAAATAAATTAAAATAAAATTTTATATATTTTCAAATTGATTTTTAAATAATATCCCAAATATTTTATGTGAAAAAAAAAAAGCCTTTCGAACCATAGTAAAGCTAGCTTTTAAAATTCAAAGATATAGTAAAAAATAACCAATTATTAGTTTAATATATCAATTGTTTTTTTTTTTTTAGAATTTAAAATAATAAAATAATTTTGTAGTAACTTTTGAAATTTCAACAATTGATATGCATTTTAAGACAATATTTTATATACTATCGTCTAACGTGACTTGGTTTTAGAGAGTTCTCATTCAGTCTAATAATAACCCAAGTGTAAGTAGGTACACCATAAATGGTATCTAAAAAACAAAAGACAATATTATATATATATATACATGTATAAAGATATTTATTCATGTGTATACATGTATACATGTACACATTATTTATGTGTATACAGATTTTGATTTGATGTCTATTGGTTGAGAGAATTATAGTAGGTATACAGGTTGTTTTTTTTTTTTGTTTTTTGTTTTTTTAAGTTATAATGGGTCAAAAATTTGTTAAGCTTGTCGAAATTGTCAGTGATTATATAGTTCAGATGTTTGCCCCACGGTAAGGGAAAAAAAAAAAAAACCTACCACCGTAAACCTTTTAAACGTGTTTGATGATAATTAAATTTCCAACACCTTAATAAATAAGGAGCTATCAAGTCATTCATGTTAAAAGATAATATGTAAATGGATTTAATTTTGTGATATAATAAAGTGGATATATATATTATAGAACAGATATGCTTTTACAGTGGATGTCACAATACACAACAAAGTTTCACTTTCTCATATCAAATGGTGGAATTTATAATAAATTAACCTAATTAATTTCATTAAGACTTGTTTAAAATAAAGTTATCAATTGTTTGACTTTACAAGAATATTGCATTTTCTTTGTGGGGATGAGTGGCTTTGATGAGGGTCGAACTTGGCATACAAACATGCCTATGTGGGTTGCCTCCACTAAGTCTGTTCTTCATCATTTAATATTTGTAATTTCTCTGATCTTTCTTCTTTTAATTTTCCGGTTTCCCTTTTAATCTTTTAACCTTTTCTTTCAGCCTTTTCCCTACCTTTTTTACTACTCCCTTATATTATCTCCCAATTCCCATCCTCTTACTTCACCTAGAATCCTTATATTGTTTCTTTTTTTCTTTTATTTGTTTTATTTTCTTTCTTTCCACATTTTTTTTAAGATTTTTTTTTTTTAATCTCTCCTAAATTTATTTTTTATTATTTTTCTTTTATTTTTTGGTAAATAAGAATTAAAAGATCAAAAGATGTAGAAATTTTATCTTTCATGAAATTTTGTTTTATATTTTATATTATGAGTTTGATTAGTTTAGTGGTAAAAAGTGATTATTCAATTTGATAATTATACATGTTCGACTGATATATTGGTTACAATATAAGCTTGATTATAATATAGTTGATTTTTTTTTTCCAACACAAACCTGATTATTGTAAGAGTAATGTTATGTTATTCAAAATATTTTAGACAAATTTTATATCTAAATGATTTGGCACATTAGTTTTTAACACTACATTAATTATCAATTATTACATCTTCTTGTAATTTATATAATATTAATAATTCGTATGCCACATAATTGGGGTAAATTTTGTTGACAATCCAACATTACTCGTGCAATAACTACAAGAGAAAAGGGAGAAAAATGAAAAAAAAAAAGAAGGGAGAAAAATAAAACAGTAAAATGTGTTGAGTAAAATTATAAACTTTAGGAGAGGGAGAGAAAAAAATGCAAATATAAAAATACCACATAATCAGGGTAAATTTTGTTGACAATCCAACATTACTCATGCAATAACTACAAGAGAAAAGGGAGAAAATTGAAAAAAAAAAAAGAAGAAGAAGAGAAAAAAATAAAACAGTAAAATGTGTTGAGTAAAATTATAAACTTTAGGAGAGGGAGAGAAAAAAATGCAAATATAAAAATACCACATAATCAGGGTAAATTTTGTTGACAATCCAACATTACTCATGCAATAACTACAAGAGAAAAGGGAGAAAATTGAAAAAAAAAAAAAAAAAAAAAAGAAGAAGAGAAAACAATAAAACAGTAAAATGTGTTGAGTAAAATTATAAACTTTAGGAGAGGGAGAGAAAAAAATGCAAATATAAAACTTTAGGAGAGAGAAGAGACTATATAGGAGAGGGAAAATGCAAATATTAAATGAAGAAAGAGAAAAGATAATCCCGAATGCTCTATTCTCTCTCTCTATTTTTTTTTTTTTTTAAATGTCATCTTATTAATATCAAGAGATTTATTTATTACATGACATAAATATTATTTGATATATAATCAAATTAAAAGTTGTTTTTTAATGCTTCCATGTATACATATTTAATGTTTTCATGTATTCCTATTTAATATTTTAATGTTTTTCTATTTAATGTTCACATTTTTTTTAATGTTTATTAATTGGATTTGAAAATTAAATTTAAATAGTTATTACTTTCTTGGGATGATTGTCTCTGAAAATAAATAGTCATATTGATAATGTCTATTTTTTTTAACCACCTCAACTTGACATTAATGAATGAAATTGCATTAGAGAAATTTATTATAATTTAATGTTTATTTATTCTATGTGATATGTAATTTTTTTCACGGATTATTGAGCTACTCTAAGTTCTTATAGATAAATGTGTCAAAATTTGTGTTAAAACTTGGAAAATAATAGGCTGCCGGTTTAATATATATTTTTACAGTTGTTTTTTTTTCCTTTAAAAAAATAAAGAATACACGTTTTGCAGTTGCCATAGGAAAATCACCAAAATTTTGCATTGCTCATCCTTATTGTAAATATGTGTTTCCTTTTATCCGTTGAATATCAACACGGTAAATATTAAATGTCTAATAAATTTTTTAATCATGCATTTAATCATATAAATGCATATTTATGCACAATTAAACTCACTATGAGGTCAAACAATTTGTTACACTAATCCTATATCATCGAAGACCTTGTTATGGTGCACATCTCGTCATAGTACATAAGGTGGTATTCTTTCTCATCCATCCATGGAGGAGTTCAAGTCTCACTATATCTATTATAACCAATTTTTTAGTGATATATACAAATAGTTGTATTTCAATTATGACAGTAAATTTCTAAGTTATCTAAGTTTTAATTAATTTCAGTAAATTTTCACATCCTCCTAACATACTTTGTGCTGGTTTTTTAAAAACGCTTGCAATGGTAATGGTTATTAATTAGATTAGGGGAAATTGCATAGACCTCTAGCATAGTTAGGTGAAATTTGACAAATATGGTCACTTTGGACATAATTAGGTCAACTTCCCCTCACATTTTTTAATTGAAGCATAGACCACCCTTACTGTTAGTTAACCATTAATGATATGTCATTAAATGTAAATGACTAAGGGTGATTTGGTAAACGTATATATGTGAATATAAAAAAGTAATAAAATAACAATTTTTTTTATATAAAAAAATGGAGATCCAATCCCAGTTAAAAAATATATATAATTGAAGATCTAATCCTAGATAGAAAATCCAATATGAGATTGGATCTCTATCTAATGGGATCTCCATCTTCGATGGAGTCTCGGTCAGACATGGAGATTAGAAATTTGGTATTTAAATGGAGACAATAAATTTGGTCTTCGACTTAGTTAGATAGGAAACCAAAAATCTAGTCTCCATATGGAGACCAAATCTAGTCTCCTCTAATGATGGAAACTAGAATGAAGACTAGAGCAATCCGATCAATAGATGGAAACCAGATTGCTTTAGTATCATCGTTGTAGACTAGAATCTAGTCTTCCTCTTTGTTTTGGTCTCTATAAATTTTTAGTCTCCATTGGTTATCCATGGCCGTGGAGACTAATCTCTACTGATGAGGTGGAATCTTCACCTCGCTAGTGGAGACCCAGAGGTCTCGATTGTCGGAGACCACTCTCCAACAGTGGATATTAGCTAAATGTTAATCTTTTTTTTTTAATTTTCAAATTAAAAATATTTATTTATTATTTTAAATTACAACTAATAAATTTAAAGGGTATTTTTGACATTTCATTTATTTAATGAAATTTTTTGACAATTAACTAATGATAGGGATGGTTTGTATTTCAATTTTGAAAAGTGAAGGGAAGTTGATCTAATCGTGACCAAAATTGCCATTTAATCATATTTCACCCAACTTTGGAGGGTCTATGCAATTTCCCCATTGGACTAATTTATAAAACCACTTGATGTTATATTAAGAGGACCGAAGATCAAACCTTATCTAGGAATTTGATATACACATATTGTAATTGGAGAAAAAAAAAAAGAATAATGCCACATTTCTTAAAAATTTATCTAAAAATTTTACTCAAATAATATGATAAACTGACTTATAGTTACTACATTAATTTTGGGATGATGTATTGTTGATGTGTTAATTATACATACGATTGTTATATTATTTGAATAATGAATTTAAATAAATTTTTAAGTAGTATAATATTACTTAAAAACAATAGCGTGTTGTATTATACAGATCTCAATGGCTGGGTGTATTACACAAATCTATTATGTATAATTGGTTAGACGATTACAATAAAATAATGGTTAGTGAATATATATATTAATAAGAATGTTTTGGGAAAACCATTAAAAACTTGTTGAATATCATTCATTCAATAGCAAATACATCAATTGTTTGGGTCAAGAACTTTGCTTACATCCACAATTTTATTATCTAACAAATGAGGTACTCAATTACTCCTATTACGGGATGAGTATGAATCTTTTATTGATAAGAATTATTATCTCCCGGTTATGGAAGTAATAATCTGGATTACGTTATCAATGATTGATCTTGACAGTTTTCTAATCCATAAGATGTCAGTGTTAGAAAAAATGTAAATTGTAAACTATAATTCAATCCTATGAAAGGGAAAAAAAAAGTTATAAAATATCATTATATAGGCCATACAAGTCTATTTGTAACGATTGTAATAACTTTCTTTTTTTTAGAAGAAAAACTTTTTTTTTCCCTCTAAGGAACAATATGGCAATATCAACATTTATTAAGTCTAATTGTTACCTTATTGTTATTTACATACACCATTACATAAAATACTCTATACAATTTAAATAAAAAATAAAAAACAAACCATCTCAATGTTACGAATTGAAACTGGCTTTCAAGGTTTTAAATCCTTTGTACAATAAACTAATTACAAATGTGTTACTGTAATTATATAGTTACTGAATTGTTAATAAGAATTTTTCATTTTAATGTTTGAACACTCTATTTGAAATTCAAAAGATAATACAACTTGTTATATGTATTTTTCGGACTCATTAAATGAGCTGGTAAAAGCCCGATTTGGGCCCGATAAGAAGACCCGATAAGGTCAATCCAGTCAAAGCCCATCAGACGAGGCCTAGTATCGATTCTAAGCCCAGTCAGCTCTTCAGCTCGCTCAGGTAATTTCCACAGTTAGGCCGCAGCTCGCCTCATGCATAGCTCGTCTCTTAGCGACCTCGAGCTTAGAACCGCCATAGTAAGCAGCTCGTTCAGAAGCGCAATAAAAGCGGAATCTTCTAGAATAGGCAGTTGTCTAACCCGATCCTAATTCTCTCTCCAAATATGACAGTTATCCAATCAAACCGTGATTTACTCATCAGATATGAAAGTTTATTTAAATTCAAATTCAAGTCAACTATATCTCGAAAATAAATGAGCAATTTTCTGATATTATTCTAACCAAATAGGAATTAACGATTGATTCTTTTCCTAATTTTTCTGATTTTATTTAAATAATTTGGAAAGTGTAATTAATTCAGGATTCTTTTCTTATCACAACCAGAATTGTGACTCCTCTTTTCCTATAAATAGGAGGCTAAAATCATTGTAAAAAAAGAGAGATACAATATTGAATAATATACTGTCACTCTGCAGAATTTAAGATATAGACAGTCGTGGACGTAGGCTTATTATTGTTGAACCACGTAAAAACTTTGTGTTCCTTGTTTGATTCTCGGTTTTTGTCTGTGTTCTTTCTTGATATTTGTGCTTTCTCACATTGATTGCAGGTATTGGGCATTGATTACTCGTCCCGAGCTTCTCTTCCCTGCCTGACATGTTCCTGAGCTGGATCACGCTCGTGAGCCTCCTTGCTTTGAGAAGTTCCTTTGCTAGCTCCACTTGAAGACATCTGTATGATGAAGACATGTTCAGATTGCGGCAGGAAAGTTATTAAAATAATAAAAATTTTTCTAAGTGTTTTATTTTGCAGATTGTTAGTGCATTGGGGGGCTCGACCCATGAATAACGACCTGCGAGCTAATAGTCTACAAGAATCTAGTTCTACAGTTCGCATGCATGACAATCCACAAACAACCAAACAGCTCGCAAACAGACATACAACAAGATCAAATCGATAGAAATTGAAAAGTTTTGTTCAGAAAACTCAGAACAACAAAGGTTCAACACCAAAAGAAAACATGATGTACTCAAATCGTTTAGACACCATGATGTCAAAGTCGTAACAGTGATGGTTTAAAATCATGGACATGGCACGTTCGTACCATCACATACACAAGAAATGACGTGATGAAGGCATAATATGATATGAACTCAACAAAATAGATCAAAAATTCAAGATGTGAAGAAAGAACTTACTGTGATTCTTTTATGAAGTGAAGCGACGGTGACTGAGAATGTCAATTTCTGGAAAAGGCAGTGAGTCTTGATTGCCTGAATGCTTGTTTGCTTTGTAAGAAAATGACAGATAAAGAAGAAAGTGGAAGAGGTTCCACCAGTTTAAATAGACAAGTGAGCTCGAACTTCAACCGTCAGATCTCTGAAAAGTGTAACCGTCATAAATCCAACGATGCAGCGTGAAGTACGACTTTGTAATAATGGAGCTGTCAGTTGAAAGACGTGTGCATTTAATGCACATGTAAGGGATGTGCATGCGTCGTTTCAATCACCTCCTACATGACTGCTACGTGTCGTAACTGAAAAGGTGGAATTGAAAAAGGTGCAGAGGCGGTTGTCCAAGTTAGCGTGTCAAGGAAGCCAGTTTTTACCAGCAAGCTCGAGCTCCCAGCTCGCAGAGCAAACTGAGAGCTAAGAGGCTGATATTATATGTATTTTTCGGACTCATTAAATGGACTGGTAAAAGCCCGATTTAGACTCGATAAGATCAACCCAGTCAAAGCCCATCAGACGAAGCCCAGTATCGATTCTAAGTCCAGCCAGCTTTTCAACTCACTCAGGTAATTTCCATAGTCAGGCCGCAGCTCGCCTCATGCACAGTTCGTCTCTTAGCGAGCTCGAGCTCGGAACCGTCATAGTAAGCAGCTCGCTTAGAAGCGCAATAAAAGCGGAATCTTCCAAAATAGGCAGTTGCCTAACCCGATCCTGATTCTCTCTCCAAATATGGCAGTTATCCAATCAAACCGTGATTTCCTCATCAGATTTGAAAGTTTATTCAAATTCAAATTCAAGTCAACTATATCTCGGAAATAAAGGAGCAATTTCCTGATATTATTCCAACCAAATAGGAATTAACGATTGATTCTTTTCCTAATTTTTCTGATTTTATTTAAATCATTTGGAAAGTGTAATTAATTCAGGATTATCTTCCTATCACAACCAGAATTGTGACGTCTCTTTTCATATAAATAGGAGACTAAAATCATTGTAAAAAAAGAAAGATACAATATTGAATAATATACTGTCACTCTGCAGAATTTAAGAGATAAACAGTCGTGGACGTAGGCTTATTATTGCTGAACCATGTAAAAGCTTTGTGTTCCTTGTTTGATTCTCGGTTTTTGTCTGTGTTCTTTCTTGGTATTTGTGTTTTCTTACATTGATTGCAGGTATTGGTCATTGATTACTCGTCGACCGAAATTCAACGTTGACACAACTCAATACCATACAAATACCACGCAACATATACAATCAATTTTGAATTTACATAATATGACTCCTCAAAAAAAAAAAAAAAAAAATAATATGATCAGCATGTTTCTTGCTCAAATTTCAATGCAACGTTTAAATCATCGTATTATTATTACTATTATTTTTTTTTAAACTATAGTATTAATGTTTTTCCCTTTTGACTTTAAGCCATATATTAACCTCCAAATTAGGCCCTAACCCACGTAATTGATGTCTCTAGAAGAAGCATCACAATACAGTTAATAAAAAGAAGTTATGATATGAATTCAAAAAAAGAAAGTTATAATATGAGAATTTGGCTAGTATACATGATTAGTAATTATATATGGAAGTTATTATTTACAAGAAAAATTATCTTTTTTTATTTTTATTTTTTTTTTTATTTTTAGGATTGGTCCACGAGACTATCAAGATCAACCGGGATGAGACATTATTAACATAACCCGGAGAACTGAAAGGAGCCAATAGTTGGCTACAAATTCTCTGCTTTTAATATTTATGTTTTATGTTTAAAAAAAATATTTTTTAAGCTTTTTATTTGATTAATCATTGGATTAAAATCTAATAGATGGAAACCATTTATGTATGGTTAATAATCCTATATAGTGACACTAACCATATTTTGAAACTTACAATATGTATATAAGTTATAATTCACAAATTATATATGTATATTAAAAAAAAAAAAAAAAAACCCGTAAAGGTACACTTGGATGGCCACATTAAGTGGTGGCATGGGATATAACACCGGATTTGTTAAACAAAGGCAATGTTTGGTACTAGCACAGAACGGGTTACACCAAATCCCAAACAGTGTTTTTGTAGGTTTACATGAACCTCATTTAGATTATAATTATAAAATTTAATTTAAAAAATGTGAATATCATAATTTATTACAAAAATTATAATTTTTCAAAAATTTATTATAACTATTTTTATATAATAATTTTAATTTAATTCATATGATAATTTATTCTAATTTTATTAAATTTATTTTTTGTTACAATGATATAGTAGACCAAGTACAAAACAATATTATATTCAATCCAATTCAAATTAATAGGGCATAATTCGATTTGATCAATTCAACTAAATCTAATATGGCAGCCTAATGGTTTTTGGTATCCTAATTCCGAAAGGCGTAATCACGCAATTATTGTTTGTAGTCAGGTTTATAATTGAGACGATACAGTGATATTATAGGATTAGGAATTGAATAATGGTCCAATGGAGGTGTGGCTGAACAGGAATCTATGTACCCTTTTTGATAACCTATCAACTTGTTGGCTTTGGGCAGCCTCTCAATAAAGTGATAAAAAATCATGGTGCATGAAAGGAAAAGGGCACATCCGTCAATTCACCCACCGTCTTGGTATTTCCGTAATTAAGTCAAATCCGAGGGGCAATTGCCTGATCCTACCTCTATAAATACGGACAATCATCTCCATTTCTCATTCCCTAGCCTCTCTCTCTCTTCTAATCTCTTTCACTCTCCTATCGCTTCTATCAAAAATCAGATTCCGGTCATTTCACACACCCTCTCTCTCTCTCTCTCTCGCTTTAATTTATTTTCGTTTTTTTTTTTTACTTATTTTTTCTAATTCTTCACAATTTTTTTTCACCTTACCCGGGTTTTACTATTTTATTATTTTTTTAATAAACTTTTAAACTTTTTTTTTTTTTTTAATTTATCTAACGTCGTTTTGCCTTCATTAAATAAAAAAGAAATCTTTTTTGGTAAATTTCCCCTCAGAAGGGGGATTTTCTATTTATTGTTATTATTATTATTATTATTATTTGTTTCGGGGGGGTTCTAGGTGCCGACGTGGCATGCACACAAAAGGGAACCACCATGAATACCAAAACGATGCGTCTCCCTCCACGCCGCGTTTTGACGACAACCAAGCGCAAAGAGAGAGACGATCTTGAAGCCCCCACCCCCACCCCCTCTAAACCACCCTCATTTACCAAACTGCTCAAGCCGACTGCTTCTCAACCCAACAAAGCCGCCAAGCTGGATTCCTCCTCCAATCACCTCCTAGCCGGCTACTTGGCCCACGAGTACCTAACTAAGGGCAGCCTCTTCGGCCACCCCTTTGACCCGGCCCGATCCCAAGCCCAAGCCCAGTCACCATCGAAGAAAATGGAAGCCGAGCCGAGTAGACGAGGAGCCGAGCCGCAGGAACATCAACAAGAAGAAACATCTCAAAAAAGGTACGTGGAAGTAGCGAGTTTGCTGAAAACTGATGGGGCCCACATCCCAGGCGTTATCAACCCCTCACAGCTCGCTCGCTTCTTACAGATGTGAAGCGAGTTTTATTTTTATTTTTTTTGAAAACGTGGATCGATCTTATTGGTTGAAAATTGCTTCACTCGACCAAAAAAAAAAAAAAAGTGGGGGATTTTTTTTTGGGGCCCAAAACGACGCTGGAGGTTGTAGTATTGAGGATAGAGAAAAACTCTCTCTCTCTAGTCTCTCCTCCCCTCCTTTGGTAGATGAAAGATTTGTTGTTAAGAAAGTAGAGTTAGCTGATACAAGTTTTTATTTTTATTTTTATTTTTAGTTGTTAATTGTTAATGGATGTTTATGAGGCAGCTGAGTCATGCATCATGCATGTAAATCTGATGTTATGGATGAATAACCTGAACCAATATAGTTTTTATTTTATTAATTTCATCTTAATTTACGCTTAATTAACTTTCATGCCAGGCGTGTTTATGTATTATTATTCTATTTTTGGGCTTGGATCATGGATGGATGGGCATGCGGGCATGCATGTATGGTTTAATGTTTTTGATATAAGAACTTTTTGCTACATATATTGGATATGAGTAGTTAAATTACTTTGTAGGAGGTTATGAGGCATTATTATTAAAGCATGCATATATGTAATTATGCATTGATTTTCTTCTTCTCTGTGCTAATCCAGCTATGTGCACATACATGACACATGCATACATACAATCTTCTTGTTAAAGTTCATGTTGTATGGATTTTGGATGTGAATTATTTATGTTTGAGTAATTTATATCACAGGCAATGCATGTTTCATGCGTAGTACTTGTGTTATGTGTAGATCAAATTCCCTATCATTATGTGCCTCATTATCTTCGTAAATTAATAATTACTATAGTTTTGAAATTATATGGGCCAGTCTCAAAATTTTCCTAACAAAAGCTTTTCTAATGTCAAATTTGCTTCACCGAACTTCACAGTTACTTGGCCCGTTCATGTTTTGTTGAATTCTGAGTAAATTTAGTAATCTTCACGATTTATTTTATTTTAAGAGTGGTGTACGTGTCTGTTTTTCTTTCAGGAGATTATATATCATTAGTGTCTAAACGACCCATCGTGTTTAATCCGATTAAAGACAATATGTGGGTGTTGCACTATCACTATGTAACGAACGTGTCATCATTTGATTAGTTATCATGTATTTTTCGAAGATAACCTTAAAAATACTCTCACATGTCTCGCGCCAAAAACACATTCGTGTCTTTACTCGTATGAAGGTGACTGATGAGAAATGGAATTCAGATGATTCTGTTTATAATTTTTTTAATATTATGGGACAAGTGTACAACCCTGTGAAAGCAACTGATAAATTCAAACGTGAAAAGATAAATTCAATTATTTAGTTTTTCTTTAAGTTGATGTTTATTCTCGAAATCAATTACAACAAACATAATTAAAATAGTACAGTAACTTTGAGGGTCGGGAAGGGGACGTGATTTGTGTGTAAACTATATCACTTATGATTTGTGTGCAAACTGCTTTAATTACGAAATAGTATTCTAGTATTTATGTTTTGAATTAAGAAAATAATTTTTCTCACTATACAATGTCAATATCCTAAGTTTTTTTTTTTTTTTTGGTGAAAATACTTAACTTCTGTGATCGAATTGGTTAGAACTCGTGGAAAAGCTACAAATAGAATTACATACACCAAACATCATCTTGTTTTGGTCAAAGTCGATTTGTTTTTGTTTTTGTTTTTCTAAATTACATTTAAAGAACTGGTAATAGATGTCCCTAAATTGTAAACACTGCATCACATAAGTGTTTAAGAACAAACGTTTGTAACATCAACTATCAATGGAGAGGTATGTTAGTCATTTTATAATGAAAATTAATATCAAATACAAAATATAAAAAAATATACATGATAAAGTGAATCAAGATAAATATTCTAAAAACAGTCAACTTTATATAATTAAATTGTGGATCCCACCACTAAAATGGACGATGGACTTACAAGTATTTATGTTGGATGAGGGGGCACGCATCTCTTGTAACGGGCTACTAACCATAATAGTGAAACGCTCGAAACGACGTCGCTTAATTATCATCACATACGCGTGAGTGACGCGACAAAAGCGAGGATTTAAGGTGGGTTCTGCCCACTCTTTCTACTCTCTTCGTCGTTAATCCTTTCTAGCGTCCTTGCAGGTTTGTTCTTTAACTATTTGCAAACCACCTCTTTTTCAATTATCATGGCAACTTTATTGAATTCCATGCTTAAGCTACCAAACGTTTCATGGAATATGTTAAGAGTGACAAAAATATTGAAATTTGACTTACTGGGTATGAAAAAGAAGATGATAGATATTTGTTTTTTTTTTTTTTTTTCTGTTTGATTAATTATTAGTGTTTACTTTTTATTGCCATCAGGTGGTCCACTTTTTCTGGTTGGTTGGTTGTTGCCACTACTGATGAAAAATAAATGTTGGATTAGTTAGCTTCTGTGGGGTTTCTTTTCTTTCTTGTATATATTGCTTTTCTGGCCTGATATTGTTGATTGAATTCTGCTTTTGGGGTGGTGAAAATGTTCCTCCTTCAAAGTTTTGGCATGTCGAAATCGTTGTCACCTCTTAGTGCAGTAAATAGTTGTCCTTATTTGGTTTCGTTTTCGAGCCCCATCTTGCTCTCCATAGGACAGCATAGTCACATTGTGAAGCCCCTTACTTGTCTAGCTGTTTCAAGAGACTCTGACTCGAAGCCTGGCTCCAAGGCTAGAGCTAAACCTAAAGCAAAGAGTAGAGTCCAGAAAAAGGAAGTTTGTGAAAGTGAAGATGAAGATGTTGAAAAGAGCTTCCCAAGAGCAATCCCAAGAAAGCCAAGGCGTGGTCGTAGGAGTGAAGCGGTTGCTGTTGAGGATTTTGTACGTGGCTCGCTTGAACGGACTTTTGCTTCCATTAGACAGCAAAATTCTGATGTTCTTGAGGACAAGGAGAGTGTGTTCAGAGACCGAGTTGAAGACAAAGTAGATTCTGAAACCAGTGATGAGGAGGAAGATGATGAGGATGACAATGAGAGTAATGATGATGTGGGTAAGGGGAGTAAAAAGAAGAAGATGGTGGTTGATGATGATGATCCGAATTGGCCATTGGATGCTGATGTGGGGTGGGGTATTAGAGCTTCGGAATATTTTGAGCAACATCCAATCAAGAACGTTGTGGGGGAAGATGGTTTTGAGATTGATTGGGAAGGGGAAATTGATGATAATTGGGTGAAGGAGATCAACTGTCTCGAGTGGGAGAGCTTTGCTTTCCATCCAAGCCCACTAGTTGTTCTTGTTTTCGAGAGATACCACCGGTAATTTTTCTTTTAATACATAGTTAAGCCTAGACCTTGCAAGATAGTGGTATGTGTGGAATAGAGATATTAATGTTGCTTGAAACAAATAAATATATTTTGACAAAAGAAATAAAACAAAACATTTTGATGATATGCTGTTTCTATTAGTAATCTAGTTGAAACTGATTTATTAAAAGTGATTTTATATTATAAAACATAAATAAATGTATTCATGCATTTCATAAGTCTACATACTTCCAGAATTTGTACAGTCTATGTCACACTTCTGCTCAAATCACCAACAGAGCTGGTAGTGGATATGCATTTAAAGAATAATTTAGTTGAAATTGCCTTTTATGCTGTTTCCTGTCAATAAAGATTTCCAGTGCACCAGCTGTAACTTGTTCATTAGGTGCGGGCCTAGGCACTTTGCTCCTTATCAAGTTCAATGTTTATCATGTTTTTCATTTCTTCTGGTCAGAACATGTGAACTGTTTGTCTTGAAGGCTGCCTTCTAATGCATCAATTTAATTGATTGGTAGATTGATAGTGAATTTGATCTGTTCAAAGCTTTGTCTCCTAGGATATGCTGTTAACTTTTTCTGTGTCGAAGTGCTCTTTGTTTTTTGTTTTCTTCCTGAAGAAAATAAGTTAAAAGATAAGTAGTATTTTAAACTTTGGATAGAGATTGTAACTCCTTAAGAATACCACAAGTTTACATTCTTATACTTATTTTCAAGATATCGGAGGCTGCTTAAACTATTATAATATCGAGACTTCCAGTAATGATTTCATTAATAGGGCAACTGATAACTGGAAGACCTTGAAAGAACTAGAGAAGGCGGTCAAGGTATATTGGAGTTCCAAAGATCGACTGCCTCCCCGGGTTAGTGGACCTCTCGTGTTTCAAAAATTTCTGATACTTTTATTGTTTCTTTCCATATGCTCATTGGTGAACTTTGCCATTACTAGCTTGCTGACTTTCTGTGTGATTGTTGTAAAAACATATGCTTTTGCTTCAGTTGTGATAGAGTCAGCTATGTATAGACATTGCAGATCTCCTTTTCGGTTGCTGAGGAAACTAGTATAAGAGAGAGTTTGCTGGAAACTTACGTGTGTATCTTGTTTAATTAAAATTTTATGCTTTTCTGATTTGTTTTCCTCCTTTTCAATATTGTCAGCGACTGATAAAGGGATCCACATGAAAGGACTTACGCTTTTGCAGAATGTTTTTCTTTTGTGCACACTGATTGTAACCGCCTTGAGATTTCATGGAAACAGGCAATCAAGATTGATATCAATATTGAGAGAGATTTGGCTTATGCTCTTAAAGTTAAAGAATGCCCACAAATTTTATTTTTAGTTGGAAGCAGGATCATTTACAGGGAGAAAGGTAAGATAGAGTTTGCCCTCTTAGGAGAGATACCGATTACGCTTTTGTTCATTTGCTCCAGATGCATGGATTCCTTTCCTGTTACATTGCAATTTGACTGTTATTTACAGAGTTCCGCACATCAGATGAGTTGGTCCAAATGATCGCACATTTTTACTATAAGGCAAAGATGCCTTCTTGGGTTGATAAATCAGCTATTTCTCGTTATTAGCTCCAAATCTGGTAATTTATCTATTGTACTTGAAAAGTAAAATTCTTTTGCTAGTTTTTGGTTGATAAGTTACTCCACTTTATTACCTATCGTTTCACTTTTTCTAATATCATTCTGAATGTAGTTATTCAAATTTGCAGGAGAAGCATGGAGCAAAATGAAGAATGACTGGATATCGAAGCTGTTGATCAAAGTTATACGAAACCTTAGCTTTGCTCAAGCTGTGCAATCCAAGAGTGCTCCTAATGATGCAGGGTAGTGCAATCCAATTGTGCTCTTGTTCGTATGCTACTTATGTTCAATGATTGCAAGGTAAAAAGCAAAGGAAACATCAATAAACACCTTTTGACCAAAAGTCGATATATTTTCTTGACCAGGCTAGTGATTATATCCTAATTATGATTCTTCTGTTCTTGTAAGCTTCATTGTTAAGCTTTTGACTGGAAGTGTATGGTTTATGAACATATATAGCTTCTACCTTCTAGTGACACTTGATTCAGTGTGAAAAATAATGCAGTACCAAAAGCTGGCTTGATCAGACTGCGCATGAATCTGTTGATCAGCTGGTGATAGAACAAATACTCGCTATTAAATAATTCAATGTATGATCTCTCTTTGTTGGCAGTTATGCGGAAGTTTTAACCTGGATGTGGAGCTTCGATTTGTATTAAAATGATTCGGTCGTGACACTACTTACTCATTGAGTGTTGTGACCTAGCTTACCATGATTGGGGTTGACTTGTTTCTGATAATATATGTTGACTACGCAGATAAATTACTTATGTAAAAATTTGTATGAAAATTAACACCCAGATCTGAATTCTGATATAGTGATATTATAACAATAAATTGACTCCCATTCCTGTTCCCACTTAACCAAGTAGTTTTCGAATTCTTTGTCTCATAATTTTGAGGAGTAACTTTTATTTTTAGAATATGTGATGAGGCATCTTTTCATTTACCAAGGTATAACGGTTCAATACTCCACATATTTTCAAGTTTGTGTGAATATTTTTTTTTTTTCTTGTTGTGGACTAATTATCTCTCTTTCATGAGATTAGATATCTTGGTGTGCCTCCATTGTTTGATTTGGGCAGATTTTGATAGTTTTTTAAACTGTCTATTGTCAATTTGAATAACAAAAAAGAAAAAAGAAATTCATTTATTCGCAAAGAATTATTTATTGATGTAAATTTAGAATGATTGTGGCTTAATTGACTCAATTTTTAGTTTTTTAATCTGTTCGTGTCAACTCAAAAAAAAAAAAAAAGAAAAAAATCTCATGGAATTCTTTGCTGATGTAAATTTAAGGAGGGTGTAGCTTGGTTGACTCAATTTTTTCACACTTGAACTTAGGCTTCACTGTTTGACAATTCATTTTTTCAAAGAAAAAAAAAAAGACAATTTATTTAATTCAATAATATAATTTTTCCTTGAATTTAAAATACGAATCCAACATTAAAGTAAAAATTTATAAGTTGACTTAAACATAAGTATAAAATTCAAGTCAAATTGTTATAAACTTAAAACAATTTCACTATTATGTAACTTACTATTATTTCTTTTGCTAGAATGTTACTTGATTTCAATAATGAAGAGCTAAATTTCAACCCAAAGCACCCAATTATAAATAAATATAATTATAAAAAGTCCAATATGTTGAGTGAAGTTGCACGTCGATCACCATCTAACAGGTTGATTTATATTCTTATTATAAAATTTATTTCTAATCATCAACTTATTTTTCTCATTTATTTATTTTAATTTAAAGCTTCATATTACAATAATGTCAAAATCCACACTCTAAAGCCAGCAATGCAAAAGAGGGACATTCGCATAAAAACTTAAAATTTAAGGGTTAAAAATGAAATACTGAAAAAAATTGTTTAGGGTCTTCTTTCTCGTCTCTGACTTGATCGCCTCAGCATCCGGCAGCAGCAAACAAACACACCCGTCTCTCTCTCTCGTGGAGTTAGGGTTTCGCGTAGATCTTACGATTGGAAGAATCTTCTCTCAGAGAAATGGTGAGAGGATTGTTGAACAAGCTCGTCTCTCGCTCTCTCTCCGTCGCCGGTCAATGGCAGCAGCAGCAGCTCCGCCGCCTCAACGTCCACGAATACCAGGTCCTCCTCTCTCCCTTCTTTACTTGTGCTTATTCACTGTTTTATATCTCGGTGATGGTGTGTTGTGTGGAAATGTGTATTTGTTGAATGTTGTGAGGACTGATGGCTATTAGTATTTGGAAATTAGGGAGCTGAGTTGATGAGCAAATATGGAATCAATGTGCCGAGAGGAGTCGCTGCTTCTTCGGTTGATGAAGTCAAAAAGGCTATCCGCGATGTTTTTCCTAATGAAAGCGAGGTAATTGCTGGTACTATTTGTTTTTCGAAAACTTGATTGAACATGAGGAATGCTAACACTGGTATGTGGTGCAGCTTGTGGTTAAGAGTCAAATTTTGGCTGGTGGACGAGGCCTGGGGACATTTAAAAGTGGTCTCAAGGGTGGAGTTCACATTGTCAAGGTTGACCAGGTTGAAGATTTAGCCGGTAAAGCTTGCGTTGTTTTTAATTTTTCTCTATCTTTTTGTGGGAATGTGATTTTATTTTATTTTTGATTTAGTTGATTAAATTCCTAGTTTTACAAAGTTTGACTTTACGGTGAACATTGATTTTATGGTTTTATGTGGTGTGGCTAACTATGTCAATTGAGTACTTCATTGTCGTGATGTATTTATGTTGTTGTTTTGAGTGTTGAGTGTAGTGCATTGGTTAGTCCATCCTGGCAATATTGTGGATTTTTGAGATTTTATGATCAAATTCTTTGAATTCTTTCCAGTAGACTGGTGGTATTTTTAACTGTAAATGCATACTATTTTCTTGATTGTGAAAAGAAATGATTGTCTGATGGACTTAAAATGACCCATTTTAACTTAAATAGCCCTAGCTTCTACCTCAAACTGCTTGTTTATTTTGTTTCCAAAAATCTCAGGCCTAGCCTGGACCAGCTGCTAATAAGTGGAATTAATGACTAAAAAAATTGCGGTAGCTGGTTCTGGTATATTTGGTTCTGGTTTTTATGATACCAACACATGTTTCTCGTGTATATTTGGATTTTTTTTAGCACAAATATAAGACCAGCAAGATCGAGCAAAATCAGATTGCCATGGTCTTTCTGTTTGCTTTACATGAAGAGCAGGAATTTGTCCTCTTGTATGTTTGCCTGTCTAAGGTGATGGGTATAACATTTTAAGTTTCTTTCAAGAAAAAGTTGCTTCTACATCTTGCTCTGTGACACCTTCAGTTTTGTTTACTGAATTTGGTAATTCATTCACAAATTTGTAATTGGACATTTAAGATCAGCTTGTGCCTCACTTACAACAGTATTGAGTCCTTATTCAACTAAATTGAACCAATCCAGACCCGTCTAATATGATCTGGTTGGTTCAGTGCCTTGGCCAACGATTGCCAGTTGCATCCTGGTTGGGGATTATTGTGATGATTGCATCTTGATTTTCAATTACTTCTTGTTGTGGGCTTTTTCCCCTTTTCCTATGTATGCAATTTATTCTGTTTGAGATTTCTGCATCTGGAGGAATTTCCTATCCAGATATTGTTTATTTTAAAATAAGAAACTTTTCATACTTGATTTTTTTTATAGCTGACATCTATCTCTTCTATTGTGCTAAATACATCATATGATTTTATTGCTTGTAGGGAAGATGCTCGGGCAGATACTTGTCACCAAACAAACTGGGCCAGAAGGCAAAGTTGTCAGCAAGGTTGGGCATTGGTTTTCCATTCTATGCAAGAATTTGCATTTGGAAACACTATTTTACTCGTAATTATGCATGCTATTCTAGTATCAATCTTGTTGGGTTTAATTCTGGTACTTAAGTGGGAATTGTGATTAAAAATGGATAATCATTTGTGTGAACTTTTATCAGTTGTATCTTTGTGAAGTGTTGGGATATTTAATAGTTGATGGATGCCTCCTTGTTTTCAAATGAAAAAGATATTATTTACTTTTTGGCTACTTGGGTAAGCACAATACTATCTTTAGAAGTTTTCCTTGTTAGATGGAGTGATGTCTGCCGTCAACTTAATATCTTTAACTTATTTAATTTCTTTTCTCTTCACAGGTTTATCTGTGTGAAAAGTTGTCACTTGTCAATGAGATGTACTTTGCTATTACTCTGGATCGTAAAACTGCTGGCCCGGTATGTTGCCAAATTGAGTTTGTTTTCTTTGTTATTTCTTTGATTGAATGATTGTTGGAAATTAAAGATGCTTATCCACTTACCTGTTTTTCAGCTAATAATTGGCTGTAGCAAGGGAGGAACCAGCATTGAAGACCTGGCTGAGAAATACCCTGACATGATTGTTAAGGTTATTATCATTGTGTTTACCTGTGATGTTTTAGCATGGTTATCAAAGGAAATCTCGTCCCCTGCTGGTTTCTATATTGCTCTGCACCTGACTTAATGTTTGTTTCTGTAGGTACCTATTGATGTTTTCAAAGGAATCACTGATGAAGATGCTGCTAAGGTTGTAGATGGTTTGGCACCAAAGGCGGCTGATAGAAATGATGCAATTGAACAAGTGAAGAAACTATATGAACTCTTTTGCAAGTCTGACTGCACATTATTGGAAGTGAGCATGAATTTCTACGTATCTCAAGTGTTATACATATGTATACTTTCTGTTGGATGGGTCGCTAGTGCTATTAATAATGTACTTCTTGTTGGGTGGGTTGCTAGAGCTATTGGTAATATACTTTTCGTTGGATGGGTCACTAGAGCGATTGGTCATATATTTTCTGCTGGATGGGTTGCAAGTACTATAAGTAATATACCATGGAGATATATAAATATTTCTTTAGTGTTGTTTTATAATGGAATATTAACGTGATTTCCTTGTGTTTCTGGACAGATCAATCCCCTTGCAGAGACTTCCGCTAACCAGTTGATAGCTGCTGATGCTAAGTTGAACATTGATGATAATGCTGCCTTCCGTCAGAAAGAGATATTTGCTTATCGTGATCCATCTCAGGAGGATCCTCGAGAGGTTTAGATTGTTTACCATTATCTTTTATTAGAGTAACCTAGGAGTTAGTGCAATGCAACAGAATTTCTTGAATAGCAGTGGTTGAATTTCATCTTGATCATGTATCCATATACCACCCCCTGTCTCCCTTATTCATACACAAACTTGTATGCATAAGTATAGACTGGAAAACGGTGTGTTTTTATTTATCACTCTTCTGGCGTTCTTTTATTTATTACTATTGTCTGGTGCTTTTTGTCTTCTGACAGGTTGCTGCTGCCGAAGCAGATTTAAACTACATTGGTTTAGATGGTGAAATTGGTTGCATGGTGAATGGTGCAGGATTAGCAATGGCTACAATGGATATAATAAAATTACATGGGGGAACACCCGCCAATTTTTTGGATGTAGGTGGGAATGCTTCTGAAGGCCAGGTGATTTTCAAGACCATGCTTTTTACTCTCATTGGCCTGTTGTGTCCATGGTTGTGAATAAAGTCTGCTTAATTTTTCGGCCTCCATTTTATATTTTTTTGCTGTGTCATCACTGATACTTGTGAGGCTTATTAGGTTGTTCATTGTTCTGAATTCTTATATATCTAATATCAACGGTATTTTCCAATTTGTTGGTACCAGCTTGTTAGCTTGTGATATTGGGTAGGTTTGGTGTGCGAGATAATAATGTAGGATTATTTTATGGGATTGGATAAGATTGGAATTATTTAGGATTAGATTGAAATTTAATAATCCGTCATTTGTGTGGTGTCCTTTAAAGTTAGAAAATACTTGTGTTACTGATAGTACAATTTTTTTAATAAATTTGAAATAATTAAAAACTTTTAAATTAAAATTATTTAGGTTATTCCTAGATAAAATAAAAAACAATTGTTTGTAAAATAAAACAAAACTTGTTTGAATATCTTCTAATAACTAATGATAAATTAATGTGAAAAGGTAATAAAATTATTTTAATTTATAATTAGTACAAAACAATCGTGGCGATGATGTGAGATTAGATCGTCATGCTGCAGGGAACAAACTGGGGTGGACTTGTCCGATTCTGACATACACCAAACAAGAACTGGGAGTCAATTCTAGTCTTTTTTGTGTGCCAAATACATGCTCAATGTTTGGCGTCTAGAAAAGGATTGGGAAGTTAATCCCAGCCCTTTATTTGGTACATGATAGGACTGGTGAAATCCAATCCTAATGGCCACATTTTGTCCTATTGCATATATAGATTGTTTTCTCCCACTACAACTTTCTGGTCTCTTAACTATTTTATAAATCAAAATAATTTATATTATTTAAAATAATTCAGATAAATTTGCTGTTGAGTTTTGTTATCTGATGTATGAATTATTATGTGGAGCAGGTGGTTGAGGCATTTAAGATATTAACTTCTGATGATAAAGTCAACGCTATTCTGGTGAACATATTTGGAGGAATAATGAAATGTGATGTAATAGCTAGTGGAATTGTCAATGCTGCCAGACAGGTGAGAGGTGCATTATATTGATTGTGTTCAGTTGGAATTAATTACTACCTCTCAAATGAGCGAGATGATGTCAGACATGGTTTTAGGTCAAATTGTAAACATACGAGGAAACGGTGACTATAATTTTATCCCCTCATTTCATCACCAAAAAGATGTCCTTTGGGTCAGCAACTAGTACTTTTGTGTCAAAAGATATATATTCATCTTTTTCTTCATCAACATATCTTCATTTAGATTAATTATGGTTTTGATATAAGTGATTTAAAGGAAATTGAGTGGTTTTTGGAAATTTGTGGCTGAAGGGATCAAAGAATTTGACCTTCTCCAATGTGAATATAAATTGAAAGAAAACGGATATAGAGGAACATTAATTTGTCCAAAACTGAATAGTTTTATTGGTTCCGCATCAGTTATTTTTAAATAATTAATTTTTATCTGGTCTTCTTTGTAAGGTTGCACTGAAAGTACCAGTGGTGGTTCGTCTTGAAGGCACCAATGTTGACCAGGGAAAGAGAATACTTAAGGTAAATGCAGAACTTGATCTCATATAAAATCTATTCTATTAAACTCGAAGTTTGATCTGATGTAAATTCAATGAACAAATGAATATAGACTCATATTTACAATGTGTATTCATTATCGCTAATGATTCTGCAGGAAAGTGGCATGAAACTAATTACAGCAGAAGATCTGGATGATGCTGCTGAGAAAGCAGTGAAAGCCACAGCTAGTTAAAAAATCTAAGATATGAGCCTGTCGATTCTACTTCACAAATTTTAGAATTCCAGTGAATTTTGATGAATCAAATTCAAATCCATTAAATCTTTCCTGTTGATAAAGTGGGAATGCGGAAACATTCTTCAGTTGTCTTTTAAAACTGACTTTCCTCAGTGTTTCCCTCAGATATATCGGTTCATACCTCAATGAAAAGTTTCCGATTCTATTGCCTTGTCCATTGTTTACTGGAGTTAAGTTACTCGGCATTATTTTTTCCTAAACTGCTTCAACTTTTCTATGCAACATTATCTGCTTAAGTTTCATTGCAGGAGACTCTTGTTTTCGGACATTTGGATTGGAGTTAATTTTGGATGATTTTGTAGAAAAGCAAAATGAAACATAAGAACATAAGAACGTAATCATTGACTATCTGGGCAGTGAAATTATAGTAGAGTAGCAAATATAATTTCCTTATTGGTGCAACGTATAATGCCTGTGAATAAAAATATATATATATATAAAGAGGGCTATGAGAAAATCAATTCAACATTTATCCTTTTGCAACAACTCTGCAATCTTGTACGAAATGCAGTAGGCTGTAGATTGGATGGTAATCATGGGATTGACGCCAATTGCAGTTGGTAGCACACTCCCATCACACACAAACAAGCCTTCTGCTTCCCAACTTTGACCATTCTCATCGATAGCACCTTCTTCCCCACTAGCGCCCATCTTACAACTTCCCATCTGATGCGCTGAAAAATATAGGTTCCAATTTTCTACCCTAGAGCTTATTCCTCCGTCTGTTGTAATGCTGTCTAGAAACTCCTCCAGTTTTTCCTCCTTGATCCCTTCGCATTTAATTCTCTGGCCATCACTCCGGTAGGTTCCCACCTCTACGGCTCCTGCTCCAATTAAGATTCTTAAAGCTTGTCTCATTCCGATTTTAAGATTTTCTCTATCAATCTGATTTAACCGATACTTGATTTTACCCTCCATATTGATTTCTCCGGAACCTTGGTCTCTTATCAATGGAAAAATGTGAGCTATTCTTCCATACTTAACCATTGTCTCCTTTAATTCTAGCCCTGAAGTCCACGGAAATAAAGCCGCAAACGAAGCCGGTCCTATGGCAGGAGTTTCTACAATTGCCCTAACATTGGATTCTCCTGAAACCACCTTATGGAACGAAGTGATGATTCCTCCCTCATAAGCTTTGCCCTTTATTTCTGATGAATGTTCTGGGATGTATCCCCAAGTCATAAGAACAGGATGAAAATGCAGGTTCCTGCCAATATGTGGATTCTGCAACCCACTAGACAGCATCAGAGGGGGTGTCAAGAGAGCCCCACAAGCTGAAACTGTTACTCTAGCCTTGATTTGCAGCTTCTTTCTGATATTATTATTCAAAGATGTTGCCATCACTCCCAAGCATTTCTTTCTTCTACTGCCATTGTTATTCACCAATATCAATTTCTGAGCTTTGCATCCTGTTAGGATCACAGCGCCATTGTTCACAGCATCAACAAGCCAAGTAGAATCAGTCCCTTTCTTGTCACCCGTTCTACATCCATAACTACACAAACCACAATAATGATCTTCCGAGGAATTTCTTGGAACTGACTCGACTTTTAAACCAAGATTCTCACACCCTTTTCGAAGAACTTGATTTTGAAATCCTTCCTTGTTACAATTTTTCGTAACACCAATCCTCTTGCAGACAGTTTCCATGGCAGATTGATAGTAGGAGCTCCCAAAAAAATGAAGCTTATGATCCACAGACCATTCTTGGAGAACTGATGTTGGTGTTTTGATGGATGCAGACCAGTTAACAGCAGAGCCTCCACCAACAACTGAACCCGCCAAAATCATTAATCTCCCATCACTAGTTGAGAAAAATCCCCCAGACTCGTATAGCTCAAGCATGGAGGGGCCTTCCAGAGAAGAATAGTCTTCGGCCACAAAATAGTTCCCTTTCTCAAGAACAAGTACTTTCTGGCCAGAGCTTGCAAGAACAGCAGCTGCAACCCCTCCACCACAACCAGAACCAACAATTACAACATCACATTTGATCTCGTAGACATTGTGTTCTTGATCTTCAGTGACTTGAAGGCCTTGTTTGATGAGAGATTGAAGAAGAGTGGAGTCATTCTGAAGCCTGGTTTCTATGATCCCTTTCTGAAGAGGCCTCTCCTCTTTAGGTTCCTTCTTCGATGCTTTCCTGGTGTCTGCATGGAACCCAATTGCCTCAAATGTTGGGTTTTTTGAATTTTCATCAGTCTATGCAAAATGGAGAAACACAAAAACTTAGTGTTGCTATGCCAAAGATGAGGAAACAGAGGAATATTAGATGATAACCTGCTGTGTTTAGGTAAATTAGCATTATCTGTTGATCTAAGAGATGATCAAACTGTTCACATAAGGAGATAAGTATATGAAATCTACATTTTTCTATACCCAAAACAATACCAGGTATCAAGATTCTTTATTAGTATTGGTACTATATAAATTCTAATTACTAAGATTAGATATCAACTGCTCAAAAATATGAGTAGTGTTAGGTTGTTTAAAAATTTTGCTTAGCACTTAAGTTGTCAACAACATATTAATTACTAAAAATGGTAGGATATAACACCATCTCCCCCTACTCTTGTGAGCATGACACTAACTTAAAAATTTAAGGTTTTATAACACCAAACTAACACCATCTCCCACAAAATTTTAGGTTTTATAACACCAAATCTCCCACTATATTTGCAAGCATGACACTAACTTTGATTTTCATTAAAAATATAAAAGTTTTTTTTTTCCTCATATTTTCTTTTTCTTCCTTCTCCCACCATTTATCTTTTCTCATCTCTCACCAATTTTCACCATCCGATTATCATATTCTTTCTCAAAAAACTTGAAAACAAGAAGAAAATAATAAAAACATAACTCAAAACCATAAGAAAATTCCAAATGATGAAAAGAAATTGATTTTTGAAAAGATGTCGTATGTCTAGATGGAGGTAAAGTTTCTCTCATCAACATTTAATAAGTCATGTAAGAGGCAATTTTTTGTTATTTTTTTCACCGAGACTTAAGGCAAAGTTTGCTTTCATCAAGGGTTATTAAGTCACGATGGAGTCAAAACTTGCCTTTTTCGTGACCTGTTATGTCCCGATGGAGGGCAACCTTTGCCTTCACTATGAGTCAACATAAAGTCTCCATGAGACTTTTTTTCCATTGATGTTTTCCCCGTTCTGCTGTTTTTTCATGTCTTTTTTTTTTTTTTTTTTTTAGGGGGGGGGTGTGGTTTGTAGAGAGAGGGGTGTTAATGTTGATTTGTCATTTGCAAGAGAGAGGAGACCAAGAAGTAGAAAAGAGAGAAGTTTGAAGAAGAGAAAGAGAGAAAATTAGAAAAAAGAGGAGAATGGGGAGGGATTTGTTTTGTTGCTCCAAGACACAATTTATAGGGTCATTTTTGTCTTTTAGTTTAAGATTTAAATTGAGTGGATTAATTTTATTTGTTTTTTTACTTAATTATAAGACATAAGTTGAAATCCCCAATTACATGTGATCAAATCCCTAACCCAAACCCAAAAACATCATATAGGAGAAAGTATCAACAACATCGCCTCTCTAAGTTACCACTAGAGGAGGCCGACTGTCCAACCTCCTCCAAATAAAAAGAGGGAATTGCGGTAAATGACAACCTCTATCATTGGTGTAAGAAGAGGCCAACGTGCTCCTCTTGGCAACTAGCAAGGAATGCGGTATCGACATCTTTCATTATCATTTTTTTTTTAAATAAAAATATTAAATTATTATTTTTATTTTATAAAAAATAATTAAGATATAAATTATCATAAATAAAAATAAAATTCTCTTAAAAATTAATGAAAAAGTATATAAAAAATTAATGAAAATCAAGAGTTAAGATGGGGTATAATAATAATAGTCAAACCACTTAATATTTAAATTAAGGAAACCTAAAATAAAACCAAAAAAAAAAAAAAAAATCAAGTATCTTAAAATTTAAGTCCTTAATCAAACTAGAAACTTTTAAGACTCGAAATAATAATATATACACCACCTTACACACCAAGCTTTAATAGTGGTTAAGCAATTCCCTCGGTCTTAATAAACAAAAGTTTAAATCCCATTTTTTTTAAAATACAACATGCGAGTAAATTTTTTTTTTAATTTAATTTTCCTTTTCCACCCTTTTGTATATATATATATATATATATATATACACACACACACCACGCTAATTTTAGATAAAAAAAACTTTAAAAGTGCTATAAATTTAATGACCATTAATAATTATTCATTTATTTGTATAAGGTCATGATTTATACGGGATTAAAGACTCACGTGCATCATTATAGGCTCAGAAAGACAATTTCATAAATATGGAAAGAAACCCTTTATTTTTCCAAATCAAAACCATCAAGAAAATAAAAGTAGATAACACCCAAAAAAAAGTTAAAAAAAAAAAAAGGGTAAGTTTTGTGGATAAGAAGCATTACCCTGGAAAAGAAGTTGTACAAGCAGAAGAGTTTGATCATCACAAAAACTACTCTTAAAGGTGTCAAACGCCTTTCTTTTGACCATCTCATGAGAATTTGTTCTCTCTTGTCTAAAGGAATTTCGGAGAACTTGTGAATGAAGGGCCATTTCCAATCAAAACAAAGGTACCCACAAAGCAGTAATGTTCCCAATCTGTATGAGAGAATCTTCAAAACCAAGGTCACTAAAAACAAAGCTCTAGGTATACCCCTAGTCACCAAGAGTTCTGCTACCTGTTCACAATTTAATAAAAGATCAATAAACCTAATGTCATTAAAAAAAAAAAAAAAAATTTTGTTTTCTGGGTATGTGTCATGTGTGTGTGTTTAGTAAATTGTGAAAAAGAGTCCTGATAATGCCAATTAAAACCCAGAAATTATTTTAAAAATAATATTTCACAACTTGGAAAAGGAAAGACATGAAATCTACCTCATCAGGGAGTGGATGCTGACCCCCAGAAGCTTTGTAAAAGGACAGAATGGCCTGGTCATCAGAAAATTCCTTGGCGATGGTTTCTATTGGTAGAGGAGGGATGAGAGTTTCACAGATGGCAGCCAGTGATTGGATCTGACCTGAAGAGAAACCATGACTGTAACTGCTCACTCTCCTCCCTCCTCTTAGTAAAGGATGGTGTGGATGACTCTCACTTCTCTCCATTGCTTGTCTTTCTTTCTCAGTGTTTGACAACTTCTTTGTTTGCCTTATAGATAAGTTCTAAGCTTTGAGTCTTGCGTGGGCCCTTGGCTTTTGTCTGCCTCTGTATTGCAAGTTGCTAGAAATGATTGATGGTCGCAGAAGCGGCCTTTTGGAGGATCCGAAAGAAAGCAGTATTGTTGCTAAAAGACGTAGATAAAACGGTGGAGATTGAGAGCTTGCGGATGATTGTCTCTGTACTGAGCAATCATAAGTACAGCACTCTCCCACGACACTTTATATTCAACATATAATATAAAGTTGGAAATTTGTAAATTTATATGGGATTTGGCTACTGTAAATAATTTTATAATAATTATAATTATAAAATTAATTTAATAAATATAATTATTAGATAAAATTATTCAATTAATAAATTAATTAAATCCATCCATACACATGATATGAATTTTAGAAATAATCTTAATTTTCTTGTAATTTGATAAAATGATCAACATCTCCCGACTTTAAGAAATCACTAATATCTCCTCTTAATTTATAAAATAGATAAAAAAAAAAAACTTCTATTGTTTATTAAAATATTCAAAAAACTTCTATGTCAATTTGATGTTAAAAATTAACTGTTGATCGTTAAATAGAAGGCAAAACTATCAAAGTAAAATAAAATATAAAAATATTAATATTTAATAAAATAATAATTTAATTTAAAAATTGAAAAAAAAAAAAAAAAAAAAAAAAATAAAAATATTTAAAAAATTTAAAAATTTAAAAATATTAATAATTTTTAAAAAAATTATGTCTATATACTTCTCACTCTCTCTCTACTTCCCATTCTCTCTCTCTACTTATCAATCTCTCTTTTCTCTCTTCTTTCTTCTCTTTCTCTTTTTTCTCTCTTTCGCTGGTGGTTTTCATCAATGGAAGGTTTCCACCGACAGTGAGTTTCTATAGGTTTTCGCACAAAAACTCATAGATCTATGGGTTTTCATGTTGACGATGTTAAAAGCCCAAGGATTTTGGGTTTCCAACGTGAAAACTTAGAAATCTTTGGGTTTCCAATGTTGGAATCCAAGGATTTTTTTTCACATTGAAAATCAAAAAATGGTTTTTTTTTTTTTTTTTTTTTTGTTCGTGTTGTGTTTGATGTTGTTGGTAGAGTGTTGGGGGGCTGATGCTGATGGTATTTGCAGTTGATCATTATTCAGTTGAATGGATGGTTGAATAATGCTTATGGTGGTTGTTGTTGATTATGGTTTAGTTGAATGGAGATGAATAAATATGTATAGGTTGAATGAATGGTTGATGATTATGTTCTTCATATCAAGAAGAATAAGGATGCAATATTGGAGAACCACTTAACTTTTTTATTATTTTTAAATTTAATTGTAAATCAAATTTAATTATTTTTTATTTTTAATTGAGAAGTAGTTTGGTCTTTCTACGTGCTATTATGATAAGAATCCATCCTTCACTGATAGGATTAACAAAATAATAGGGTTAACAAAAGGGGTAAAATAAGATTTTTAGGACCTATAAAGGATAATTGGTGATTACTTTAAATTATAGGGAAATTGGGATTATCCATAAATTTTATGATAAAAAATAAAATTTATCATAAATTTGAATTAAAAATATAATTTACATATATTAAATAAAGCCTGTTTTAGAAAAAATTGTCTCTTGTGAGGAAATTACACGAGTAGATGCGTTTCTTTATTTAAAAGTGGGTACACGTGTCCAGACTCAGAATGGCGAAACCAGCCAACCCGTAGAAACACGTTATTTACTTGCCTCCAGCTCATGCATGGAAAGCATTCTTTGGTTTTCTATTATTCGTGAATCAGTCTGTGAGAGACAGCTAACCATTGATAATAAATGCTCCACCATTTTAACTCAAAAGGTCAAAAACATGATATTCCAAGATATCCCATTTCAACTTAGATTTCTTCTAAGATTGATGATTTAACTGGAATACCACGTCAAATAATTAATATTTTGAGTAAATTTATTTATTCGTTGAAAAATATTGATTCAAGTATTATTATCAATGAGTAAATTTATTTTATTAGTAAAATAATCAAATCTAAAAATTATACTAATTTTTTTCATATTTTATTTATAATCAATGATGTTATTTTGTTCAAATTTAATGTTTACATGACTTCCATTTTTAAAATTTGATATTCAAATGATATATCTTTAAAAATAAAAAGATCAATAGTGATTGAAATTGATAAATTAAATTTGATTAATTAATCATCTTATTTTAAAGATATCAAATTATTTGAGTAATAAATTTAAATAAAATATCATTAAATTTTAAAATATTGACTTTAAGGCAGTTCATTTCATATTTTCATTGATTGAATAACGAAAAGAGTAACATATTTAAAAAATAAATAAATAAAAGTAACAATTTAGCCCATCAGCCCTAATAAAAAATAAATATTTTATTTATTTATATAAAATAAAACACAATTTTTTTTATATCAATCTTCTTTTAACTCAAAACTTATTTAGGGCCTTGGCCATCGCCACCCCCTTCACCGCCGCCGCTACAATCGGCGGCCGTTCGAGTCTTTATCTAATGCTCCATCTGCCGGCGGCGACAAATCGAGAAGAGATGGTTGGTGCAAATGCTAGTTACGGTGGTGGCGGATTTGGTGGGTGGAAGTGATGGAGACGAGTTATCTGGCTTTTTTTTTTTTAATATTTTAAAATATGTTAATTTTAATTGAAAAATAATTTTTTCAAAACTTATCTTTTTGAGATCTCGAAGATCAGATGAGTGATGAACTCTCAAGATTGAAGACCAGATTTGGAGAGATCTTAATTTATTTTTTTATTTTTTAAGTTTTGTTTTTTAAAAATTAAGAAATAAATAATCAAACAAGAAGAGCACCTTTATGTTTGAACAAGAAAATCCAGTTTCAGATGAAAAATAAAAAGTTAATTAATTAATTTTTTTATTAATTGTTCTTAAATATAATTATTCTTATCTAAGATGCATGTATATACAATATGAGATTGGACCAGTAAAATATCGCCACTAGTGACATTCCTAAAATTTTCCTTCTGGGAAGAAAATGGAATTTATAAAGAATTACAACAACTACAAATGGCTTGGTGAATTACCCTATCTATTAATGCACACTTTCGAAGGCTTTTAAATTCTATATTATGTCTAATTTCCGTCTTATCATAGACTTTCAAGATTTTTATGAAAGTAAAAAAGATGAGATTCATATTTTAGGTCTCGTGTTATCTCCAATTTCCACCCTATCCAGTCATCCAACTGCACCCTAATCTACCTGGGTTGTCAGTTGAGGAAACTGGTATAACTTGAAACAATTATGGCCTGATTAAAGAAAGTTGGAACTAAGTAAATATGAAAAATTTATTCTAGAGTTGCCCATTCAAATATCATTTATTATTATGAAATGAATGCTATCTCAAAAAGTTGATGGTCCTAACTCCTAATAAATGTTGAAATGGACAATTGCAAGATGAAATAAAGAAAGCCAAAGGACGGCACACAAAAGAGAAGAAACATGGAACGAAAGGCCCCATGATGTCTTAATTAACATGAGAAATCTTTTATATCCTCTTAGACAAGCAAGACAGGAGGGTTTTGGTCTTCTATAGTCGCACATCTATGAAGTAGTTTTGGTCTTCTATGCGTTCCATGTCCGATACTAAATAAGAAATTGTTTTAGCTCTCGTAGATTATTTACATTTGATTTTGATTCCACATTAAAAAGTAGAAATAATCTTAGAAATTGGGTTCTAATTAGGAGGAAAGCTGAAAATTTTTTAAATATATTAATTAGCCAAACTTTTCTCACAGTTATAGTCAATTAATCAAGTTCTTGCAGTGATTAGGAATCAAATTTCAGTTAATTATGCACAGACTTTTGAAGCTTGCAACAAAATATTGCAACTGATATTTAAATTACCTTAATGTGCTTGCATGGCATTTAAGAATGTTGTTATTTAGATATATATGATAGGAAGATAATAAGAGAACAAATTTTCGTCAAACTTGTGATATGGGATTTGAAAGATAATAAAAGAACAAGTAATCCTCAAATTTCTGATATGAGAACTTATTCTTTAATTATTATCTTCAAAATCCAATTATTGACAAAACAACATATTAAGATAACAAAACATAAGTTGTTAAACTTGTGATATGAGGGTATATGATATGTGTGATAAAAATTCATTCTTTTATTATATTTTAAGCTCTATCATATCTTGTTATGAGATTATATAATAAGTTTGACGAAAACTTGTTCTCTTATTATATTTTAAACTATGTTATATCTTCTTATGAGATTATATTATAAGTTTGACATTATCTTTTAAACTTTGTTATACCTTATGATACACGGTCATATCACAAATTTGATGAAAAGTTATTATTTTATTTCTTAAACTTTGATACATCGAAAAAACAATATTTTTTATATAAATAAAATTTAACCACCACCTTTTTCTAATGATAATTGAAGGAAAGGGTTTTTGGCAACCCTACATTCTCTGACCAAATGCATTATTTTACTGTCAAACTGTTTCATGTTCTTGCCATAGGGACAGGAGAAGAATGAGAGAAGGAAAGACATTTTCTGGGTTTAATAATTGGTAAGATCAAGGTGGTGACCATAGTGCCTAGTTTCTTCTCCAGTAACAAATTCTCTGAAAAATCCACATGTATAGGATGAAACTTGTTTGTAACAAAAGGTCCAGGAATCAAATTAATTTGATTGTACAGAATGAAATGATTGATTGAGTATCTATAGGAGGAAATCAGTTACCTGTGGAACAAAACATTTAGCAATCCACGCATGTGTAGGAGGAAACTTGTTAGATGTGGATCAAAAGGTTGGCTAAGGATCAAATTTTCATCCCACAAAATGAATTGACTGGCAAAGTATCAATGTCCGCCTGACTTGTGCTAGTTGGCTTGAAGACTTGTCTATTTTCATTATGTAGGTTTGACTTACTATTTGGAACAACTACAATGAATTCATATAGATCTCCTTCATGTACCATAAGATGTGAACTAGAAATTCAGTGATGTTAAAAGGTGAACAGCCGGCATAATTACTTGATAAATATATATTAAGTTGAATTAGGGATCTTGCAGTTAAACAAGAGGCATCAAGCTAAAGATTTAACTGGTGATCTAATCCATTTTTTTCTCTTTTTTTTTGGAGAATGTTGAACTAGTCCATTTGATGACCTCCTCTTGAAGCAAAGTATGGCAAAAGAAGATGCATGCTCTCCACTTAATTAGAGATAAATTAATCGGCTTGGTTAATTCGATGAAGGAACCGGAACGTCCATCCATAGTTACAGTGTTGCTGAAATCATTGTCACCTATTAGTAGTGTCACATTTGTTTTGTGACATCATGTTCCATTTAATAATAAACAGAGTTTCCCAACAGATTAGCAGTTGGCAGGTCACATTTCTGTATCAGCGAAAGATGTGACACCTTTACATAAATCACTAATTGAAATTTCACGGAGGAGAATTGAAAATGAACATGTAGGCCATCGTGATCAAATAGACACCAATTGATTTAAAAAGAGTGTAGAAGTAATTCTAGTTGTGACATGTAGAAGTGTAATGCTCTCTGGTGACAAAGCTGATATGGACATCTGGCTGTATATGAGATAATTGTAAGAAAATAAATAGAATGCAAAGGGATTGGGTGCCAAGGTGCACCACACACATTCCACATATATGTCTCTAACAAGTAGAGATGTTTAATGGTGGATACACGACTCTAGTAAAAAGACATGTTCTATGAAGAAATACTGTGGCTGTGAACCATTACAATCCATCATGGACATCCGCAAGTGGATCTATAATCAGACCTATGCCGGCCACTTCAACTACACTCCCATTTACATGAAAAATACTTAGAATTAGATACAAAACTCAATATAATTGTAGCGGCCCAACCATCCCTTTCTTGGGCTGCTCTCTAGGCTTGGCCCTTAAGGTATTTGTGGGTTGGATGCTACTCAACCGTATTATCCATTTTAGGCTAACCCAATCCGAATGCCCTTATGGATTTCTTTCGCGTCTCTTCATATGAACCTTGTATCACTCCACTTAAGTAGTACCAAAGCTCTAACTTAGTACCAACTACTCGACTAGGGCTCTGATACCACAGTGACAAGACCCGACCCGACTCATCTCTCGAGTTCGATAGGATCCTGTGAAAATTAGGATATTTCTTATTGAAATCTATAATTTAATAAAAATCGTTTAGAAAAAATCATAGTAAATTTCATATTTTCTTTATAAGTATAAATTTTACACATTTAAAAAAAAAAAAAATCTTTACATTTCTCGTGTTGGACCCATATACTAGATATATAAAATATATTCATAAAATATATGGAAAGATATTTCATTTCCAAAATTATTTTTCGAAACTATTAATTAAAATTAATATACATTGATACAAAATATTTCTACTTAAAAATAATATTTATGCATTTAGTCATTACTATGTGATCATTCTCACAGTATGCAATAATCTGCATGATCTTATGGTAGATACCTGAAAAAAAAAAAAAATTATAAAAAAGTGAACACTAACACCCAATGAGTGGATATACTTTCAAAAACTAAATAAATTATTTTCAATAATATTAATATATATAACATAAGATTGATAATAAATAAAAAATAATAAATATTCAATTGTATCTGAAAATAATATTAAAATTATATCTCTTATCATGATAAAATATAAATATTTATATGGATCATTTTAGTTTATTAATAAAAACTCAAGCTACGTCAATCTAGTACTTAAGAAAATCTGTCATATGTGATGGAGATACGCAAAGCGAGGGATAATATCTACCATACACATGTTGGATGACTCATTGACTGTCTCGATAACTTAATGACTTTTCTGACATCTGTCATATGTGGTGGAGATACGCAAAGCGAGGGATAATATCTACCATACACATGCTGGATGACTCATTGACTGTCTCGATAACTTAATGACTTTTCTGACATCTGTCATATGTGGTGGAGATACGCAAAGCGAGAGATAATATCTACCATACACATGCTGGATGACTCATTGACTGTCTCGATAACTCAATGACTTTTCTGACATCTGTCATACATATGTTAAACGACTCTTTAGGACTTACACATGTGAAACCTGCTTGATTGTTAGAAGGAAGGTATAATCTTGGTGTTTTAAAATCTCATTTCATTCATTTCTTAACTCAAATAATTTTCATATGCAAATTTGTAATAGTCGATTTTTAATTAAAAATATAATTATCAATAATAAATATTCTAAAATCAAATCATAAATCATAATACATAATTTATAAATCAATTAACTAATTCAATAATTTTCATTTAATAACAATTAAATAAATAAAAGCTGAAATTTAAATAATTTAAAACAAATCAATTCAATTGAAATAAACAATCCAAGAAATTAATTATTTAACAAATTATTCATTTATAATAATCCATAAATAATCAAATCTAAAATTATAGATAGCTATAAATAATTAACTTAATTTAAATAAAAACAATCCACTCATTAATTTGGGTCAGACTCTATTTGGAACCACTAACATTGAATTATCATTAAGTTCTTTTTTATTTAAAAATAACAAAAATTTATTTAAAATTTATTAAAAAAATCAGAAAATTGAACCAAAAATTGAATTTATTGTATACCAAATCAACCCAAAAATCAATTTCAATTATTTTCTACTTTCTTTGCCTTTTCTTTTCTTCTTCTTCTTCAACTGATTATTTTCTTCTCTTCTTTGTCTTGTTTTGGTTTCGTGTGTTTGATTTGCTTCATATATATATATATATATATATATATACACACACACGCTACACCATTTTATCTTCTTAAAAGACTACTCCCACGATGCTTGTCTCTTTTTATTATTAAAAAAAATTCATGATTTTCTTTCCACCACCCCACCCATCATTTCTCTTCATTTTTTAATTATTTTTTTCGATTTTTAAAATGAACACTGTCCACCACCTTATCATTTGTAAATTTACATTTTCTATCCCTATAGTCTTTTCCTTTATCCCTTTTTTTTTAGTTCTTTTAAAAATATCCCTAAAGATTATATTTATCCATATACTCTTTTATTTCTAAAGTTTGGGTAAGGCTAAATTAATAATAATAAACCAAATTTAAATTATTCTCTTGGATGCACTTGAATTGGGGATTTACAATAATTCTATAAGATTAAAGTTTGAATTAATTTTACATTAAAAGACGAGTATATAACAATCTTTACATGTAATCGATATCTTCTAAAAATTCTAATAATAATTGAGTGTTAACCCTATTAATTGTTAAGGAAATTACAATTCAGTTCTAAAACATTTTGCTCGTTCAAGTATTTGGTTCACTCTCTCATCACTCATGTGCAACGCTTATCATGAGTTTCATTGCCTATCATGGAGAATGACTCCATAATAATTAAACAGTTTCGTGGGGTTATAAATAGTATGCTTCAAACGATTTTTGTCTACAAACGAAATTTCCTTTTGGAAGTTATGCCAGTGCTGATCAATCATTGACATGGTGTATGGATTCCACAATCCAATCAAGAAGATGTGGATTAGATAGGAAACAATATTTAAACAAAGTGGAAAATGACACTCCATAGTAATCTATAAAAATTGGTTTTCTTTATCATCATCACGTTTTCATAAGTGGTGGGGATCTAATTTTTTTATTTATTTTCAAAATCTTGTCTTTTATATAAAATATTTTTAAAAAATAAAAATATCTTTAACATTATTAATTTTGACTAACAATAAGAAAGTTGAACGTAAAAAGAAATTCTCACCAAAGTTGGGTGTAATTTATTATTGTTTTGGAATTATAAAAGTTAATGGAAGTCCTAGTCACAATGTATAAAAATACAATTAACTACAATTAGAAATAATAATGTGATGACAAGAAAAGGATGGTTTAAAAGTATGTTTTTTAAATTCTTTACTATCATTTTTTGTTAAGTTTTTTATAATCTATTGACACATTAATATAAAAAATAATGGAAGACCAAGATTGTTATATTTTTTTTTCTCTTACATCACTCAAATTTAAACTTTTTCATAAAAAAATATACCAGTTTACCACCATATCAATGTTAACAGACAATCCTTACTCTTTTCACACATATATTAATGACATTATAGGTAAGAGTGGTGACTTTCTCCCAAAACTTAAAACTATATCAACAACAATAATAATAATAATTGGATACATGTTGAACACATGTTATAATAGAAAATGTTAGTCACACGGTTTTAATGCTCGATTTTGGTGATAATTGATAAAATTTAAATAAAGTTTGATTTGAATAAATTATGCTAAAGTTTCAAGTATGCTGTAAATAAAACAAAATGGACTGTGCAAAAGACTTCATACCGTCTCTATGTTGGGCTAAATACATATCAATAAGTAAAGAGACGAGCGACGGCCACTTCAATTTGTTTTTTCTTTTCTTCTTTTTTTGTTTTTAACATTTTTGAACTTCTGTTTTTTGTTAATTACATCTTAAGAGCAAGATCTCCTAAAGTTATATAAAGAAATCGGCAAAACCAAAATGATAAAAACCAACAAGACAGCCTCTTGAAGTTTGATCTTTTTTGTGCTTTGTACGTAAAGATAAACTTTGATGCGTTTTGTTTGCACAGGTAAATTTGAATTTGAACTTGTTTTCTTTGAGAAATTCATCAATCTCGTACAAAATTACAAGTGTCAATATATAATTAGATTTTTTAAAAAAACAGCATACAAATTTATAATAAATATTTTCTAAGTTTTCTAAATTGTTTATATACCTTCTTAGAGTTTTTATTTTGATATAAAAACAAAAAGAGATTAATGAGTGTACAAATAAGGTATGTATTTATTAAAAATATATATAAGGATACTATTGTCATATGATTAGGTGTTTATAGTGAAATTGTATTTTAAAATTTTAATATTGGATATACTTATAATTTGGATGTATAAATCATGTTTTTTCATGGTAATATCTGTATTCTAATAAATAATTAATTTATGGGAATTTTGGATTTTTCACTTACTTGAGAAGGTCTACTGTTAGATTTAATGATTAACCACAGCTGACAGAGTCATGGTGTGTTTACTTAACTTAAAGGAATTGGAATGATCTAGAATCAGAATAATTTGGAATCATAATGAAATATTAGAATCAGAATAAGTTGTTTATTTCAACTGTATGAATAAAAAATCGGAATTAGCAATATTCTCATTAAACTGTTTACTTTACTTTAGAATCGGAATTAATTAATTATAAGTTACAAAAATATCTTTTATTAAAATTATGGATTAATTATAATAGTGTGCAATTTTTTTATTATAATATGCAATTTTTTTTCCTTTTTAATATCAAATAAAAAATTGTATATTATAATTTAAAAAAATTACATATTATTTTAGTAGTCTACTAATCTAATATGCAATTTTTATTATAATATCAGTTTTTTATTTTTAATATCAAATAAAAAACTACATATTATTTTTTTTATTAAAAAACTGTATATTATTTTAATAGTTCACTATGATAATTAAGAAATTGATGATGAAAAACAACAGTGTGTAGTTTTTTATTATAAATCTAGTTTTTTTTTTAAAAAAAAACAAATAAAATAGTTTTTTTTTTTTTTTTAATGAGGGGCATAGAGATTTTTCATCTTGAGAGAGGGAATGAGAATAAGATTTCCAAGTGAGTTGAGGGAAATAAGATTCCCATTTCACAACCCCAAATTGATGTGAGACCTCACAATTTTAAGCAAATAAACACTATCAATCAATCATATTCTTCATTCCCATTCTCCAATCCATGAAGTAAACATACTATCATTTTTTGAAAAGTTTTGTTGTATGAAATTAGGAAAACTTCCCTTAAAAAAAAAAAAAAAAAGAAAAAGAAAGAAAAAAAAAAAAAGAAGAAATTAGGAAAACTTCAAGTGGGTGTAATTACTTCTTATATTAATTGTAAAAGTAGTTTTTTTTGGGTAATTTTAATACTAAGGATATAGATGTCACTTTGATGTATAAATGTCATTTTTTGGAAAGTTGTGTTGTATGAAATTAGGAAAACTTCCCTTTCAGAAAAAAAAGAAACAAAAAAGGAAGAAATTTGGAAAACTTCAAGTGGGTGTAATTACTTCTTATATTAATCGTACAAGTAGTTTTTTTTTGGGTAATTTTAACACTAAGGATGTAGATGTCACTTTGATGTATTAAAAAAAAAAAATGAAATGACACAAGTACCCTTTTATATTAACAATTTACACCATTTTTTCTATAATTTTAAAGAACTTTAGGTACATGTAAATCTTTTGTTTTTAAATGTACACAAAAAATCAAACATTATTCACAGTTTTTGGGACAATTACTACACCAATTCTTAATTTTGTTATTTAATTGAAATTAGTTTACAATTTTTACAAAAATGAACAAATTAGTCCCTAATTCTTTAAACCGTTTTCCAACCAAATTTGAATTAATCAAGCCTAACAACGGAAGAATATTTTAGTCTTTTACCTTATAAATAAAAAATAAAATTAAATAAATATTAAAATCTAAAAAATATAATAAAATACTAAAATAATAAAAAATGGTATGAAGATACCCTTTAACGATCTCTTATTTGCGTAGGAGACGATTGAATAGTGATCACTTTGCTATATCGAGAGAAGATAACAAATTAACAATCTCCTTCCATAAGTAGAGGGGATAAGTGTTCGATCTCCTCCCTTGCAAGGAAATTTCTAAATGATGGAGAAGTCAAACAATCTCCCCCTCCCTTTTAAATATGTACAAGAAGGCAAACATTAGCACAAATTTTAGGACTAATATTACTGAACCAGTTTTTAGTATACATTTAGTATAGTTTATCTACTAATTTAAAGTACTTTTTTTAATGCCTAAAGTTTTTTTTTTTTTTATTTTTTGTCATTTGATTATCATCTTAATAGAAGTTTTGAGCAATTAAAAAAACTGAAAAATATTTATTTGGAGGAGCTCAAATTTTAAGTTTTTTCAAGTAGATTTTTTTGAGTTTTTTAAAAAATTAAAATGTCTAATATAATCTTATTAATATCATTACACTCTTAAAACTATTTAATACTTTTTGATAAATTTATAATTTAAAATATCTTTTTTAATTAACAACTAAACAATCAATAAGTTTTTTTTTTTTAAGTTTTACTGATAAAAAATTTACTTTCAAAAGATCTATTTCTAAAAATTATGCTTAAAGAAGCTGTATCAAACGAAACATTAATTTGTTATCTATTTGAATTTAGTTTATGACTTATGCATAAATGAACAAATTAATCCCTAATTCCTTGAATAATCTCTCAATTCCGAATTTAAATTAATCAAGCCTAAGTAACAATCAAATTTGAATTCGTTGGAGGTCAACTCCTTCGAATTTTTTATTTTTTTTAATTTAGTAATTATATCTTTCATTTAAATTATTGTTTATATTTTTAAGGGAAATTTTTGTACTTTTATTTGTCATTCAAACTAATGGTTGAATTACCGACGGTTAATTATAAAGTATTTTTATACTTCAGGACTAAAAACTTCTGTAAAATTGACAAACTAGATGAAATTAAATAATAATTTAGGAACTTAACAGAAAATATATAAACACCACGGAAACTAAACACTCAATCCCCAGATACAACTGAGAGACGTCGGCTCCACTCATCGATCATCTAGATAATGACACACAAAGAGCAGTGGCCCGATAATTAACAAGCAAATATAAAAACCCTCGAGTGCTTGTAAATTTTATTAGCGTGTAGCACCTAAAGATATTCTTCACCAAGAAGACTAAACTAGACACCGACATCGGTCATGAGAAACTGGAGCAGCCGCCGCAAATGCCGCACCTGTAATATCATAACATGAACGAACAGCCAATCACATAGATGCCTTCAACCAAGAACAACTATATATATATATATATATTTTTTTGTTGAAAAGGAAATATTGTTTGAAAAAGAAAAAGTTACCTCCTCTTGTAGCAAGGAGGGTAGGTTGTGAGTTGATACAAGAGAATTGAATTGCAGCTGTAGCTTCTCTTGTTGAATGGCAGACCAAGTCTTCAGAGGTAGTGCAAATAAGTGAAGTGTCAGAACTTCCACTACTGTAGACATATTTTTAATGCCATTCAAGCTTACTGATCCATTGCAATTATGAAGCTTTGTTTCATGAATCCCTTGTCCAAAGCCGTTGCTAGTTACAGTGTTTCTTGATGAAACCGTTTCCTTGGCAGGTATTTGTCGTAATATTTCTTTATAACCCAAAGATGTTGCCACACCGTTACACAATGGAATTTCATATGCCAGCCACCTGCTCACTTGCTTGAATAATTCTGTGTCTCTTGTTTGTTTCAATACCTCTTCCTGAAATTAATACCAAAATTCCATCTCAAGATAAGAATTCGATCTGTGTTATTCGATTATATTTACAAAATAACATTAATTTCAGTCATTTTCTTCATGTTTAATGAATATATGGTTATAGACTATCATAGTTTGCTTTTTATATTTGAAATCTTACGGCAACAATTAAGAAATTTTGTTTGTTTTGTGAAGTGGTGTGAAATTTAAAAAAGTACAAGATAATGAATTTCTAAGTTCTACCACATTACTTGCTTAAAAAAAAAAAATCTAGCACTTTACTTTGAAAATTACCCTCTCTTATTCATAAAAAATAAATTAATAGATTATAAAAATAAAATACCCTTTTTGCTGTTGTTATATGGGAGGAGGAGTAATTTTATTATTAATTAAAATAATTATTTTATTTTAATCATTTTGCATATCATTTACATCAATTAATTGGATAAATTGCAGCAGTCCCTGACTTTACCCATAATGGCATCTAACCCTGAACTTTTGATTTAATTACACTCACATCCTATTGACGAGTCAACTAACCATTGACTACTATTAGTCGACTAAATTTGAGTGCAATTAACTCAAAAGTTTACGATTATGTGTAATTATAAATAAAATGAAAGGAGTTAGTGCAATTTACCCTAACTAATTTTAACCGAAAAGTATCATAAATATGGGTGCAGATATATGTTACCAGCCATTGTCTCTTCTCTTCAGTGAAGGTTGAAAAGGCATCTTCATGTCTCTGAACCACTGTAACCCACTTGATGAACTCTTTAATACCAGGAGGTGCAGATTTAAACACAACAAAGAACAAATCCTCAACATCGTTAACATCTTCAGATCCCAATTTGAGGGGAACATCTTCTGTCATGTACTTTTCAACACTAGCCCAACTCTCATGCCCACAGCCCTGCAATATTAATTAATTGAATCCAAAACAATATATATAACAAATCCAATGCATGCATGCTAATTCAAATGGAAATCATAAAGAGATGAAACAGAAAAATATATATACCAGATTGTAAACAATAGAGTGTTCCTTTTGCAGCCCTGAGACAATCATGAACCTGCACAGAAAGTTAATAAAAAAAGCCAAGATAAATGAGTACGGGAGACCATCTTAACATCTTTAGACTCTGACATGGGAAATTCAAAGTAGCACAGAAATTTGATACCCTCTAGGAAGTCCTGTTGCTTCATCAATAGTGTCCATGGCCTTCCAAAGAAGTGTAAGAGGAAGCCAGTGGGGAGGATACTTGTATCTAGCAACATCGAGTACAAGAACCATGTCAGTTCCTGCATGATACCCCCCAATTGGTGAAAAATGACCTGGTCCTTCCTGCAATTAGACAGTAAAATTATTTGAAATTAATGATTTAATTAACATGATCTTAGAATTAATTTGTTCGTTAATATATATATAATTCTGCTTTTATTTGAATCATTATTTTTAAGTTTTTTTTTTTGTAACAAAAACTTAAAAAAGGACAAAAATGGAAAAAAAAAGGAATAATTAGAAGAATTATAGAAATAATGAAACAGAATTTTATATATATAATTCTGCTTTTATTTGAATCATTATTTTTAAGTTTGTTTTTTTGTAACAAAAACTTAAAAGACAAAAATGGAAAACAAACAAAGGAATAATTAAAAGAAATTATTCACCTGCATAACGGTTTCTCTATAATATGTTGCTATGAGATGACAATTTTGAGTAGAAGTACAGGAAACAACGTGTCTACGAAAATCATCGATGGAGCTTTCATGTGTCCTAAAAGCTTCCACATTAGCTCCATTACAATAAGCCAAACATGCAAATTTACCAAACGTAATTCCCTCCTCTCTAAGCTTGCTTAAAGGTTCGCAACAATGAAACATCGATTCAACAAACCATCTGCAACTTCCTGCGGCATTAATTGGTTTAGTACAAAAATTTTTAATACATACTTTTAACTCGTATTAATTATAGGTTTAATTACCTTTCCGTTTTCTTTCAGGATCGACTTCCAGGGCATTCAAGACTACGTTAAGGGTGCCATGCCCGCAAAATCCAGGCTCTGATTGAGTGTGGTAATATGATATCAACCCAAAAAATCCTTCCATGGTTCCAGCTTCAAGTGCTTCAATGAAAAGTTGCTGCAAAATATTGATCATAGATTTTTTTAAAAAATAAATAAACGAATATGATCAATATTGTATGTAAACATATATATATATATAGGTTTAGCAAAGGAAAAATTGAGACAGATTTTGCTATACTAACCTTGCCTTGAGGAGAAGCAAATTCAATTGCTGGAGGTGATGCAAGGACTAATCTATAATAAGGCATGTTAGCCATTATTGTAGGTATTTATAAATTTTCTTTTATATGAAATTCTTTCAACTTTAGTTCTTCTTCGTCATCCTCCTCCTCATATATCCTGCTATATATAGAGTTGGAAAATTTACTGTTTACATATCATGTCAATATTTTTAATTTAATAACATGTGAAGCTATCTAAAAAACAGATTAAAAAAAAAAAAAAAAAAGCAAAAAGCAAAAAGCAGAACAAAACAAAAAAAAAAACATGTGAAGTTGTCTAAAATAATAGTAATAACACGTGAGAGGGGTGCGTATTTATTTAGTACTGATTTTTATCATTTTCAGACAGCTACTTCATTGGTGCAGGCTGCAATAAGCTCTACCTGTTTTCCCATTTCTTGAAAAAAAAATCATTTCTAAAATCTTGACATGTAAAATTACTTAAAAGTACATGATCACCTTACTAGAAAAATAAAGTTATTGGCTCCGGCCATGTATCACTTATCTACTTTCTTTGTTTTGTAACATTAACACTGTATTAAGAGATTAAGTTTCATAACACCATGCATGAATATGAGATCAAATTATTCCGTTTAGACAAAGTTTATGACAAAAATACCCCGTTTCCCTGTCAATGCCTAAACACCCCAAAAGCATATCATCAAATATTGTCCTCTGCACTTCAACATGGACACAACAAGGTCGGATTACAAGCGATGAATTGCGCACTCGATTACTTCCGTTGCATGATACATGATTTTTGCCCTTGCTTGGCGAACATAATGTTTGTGGTTATGCTTATGCATAAAGTATTCCTATCCAAACTTTTCTATAGAGTATGGACATTTTTATTCAATGCGAAATTTGAATCTTACCTTTCGCCCCCGCAGGACAACTTCTTGAACCCATAGTTGTTCTTACCTTTTAGCACAAGCCACCTGGTAGTTGCTAGGACCATACTCTATATATATATATATATATATATATATAAGAGACAGAGAAATGTTAAGATATATATTTAGGGTACATACTAAGGTTCGAAGAAGTGCATAAATAATTACATTTTTTATTTTTCGTAATTTGTGTAATATTTTTTTAAAAAAAAAAATTAAAACATAGATTTTTGTTTTTTGTGTAATAATGACAGTAAAAGAAAGGCAAATTGTGTTAACAATTCCTTCAAACATTGGATATAATTGCACCCATTGGGAACATTTGCTTTAATTCATTTGAAGATTTAAGAGTTACCAATGGAAACGTCCTAAGTTTCAACGTTCAACACAATCCTACATTTCATTAAGTATCATTATGTGAGTTAATGAGAAATTAAAAGGATACCTAGTGAAAAATAAACAATCTTCAATATGAATACAACCTAATCAAATTGAAAAATTAGCTACCCCAAGATGTTAATGAAACATATCAAGAATTTAAGATTTTTTATATGTATGGTGAGACCATACTATCATATTAACTACCGTGGTTTTTTTTTTTTTGACATTTAATTACTATGTTTTCACAGCTAGCAAATAGAACCATTTATTAAAATCTAGGACCAGACTATATACGATGCCATGATGCTAATCGAACTCCGTCAAGAAAATTGGATGGGACAGGTTCTAGGACCCATTCTATATAGGGATAATTCTTTTTGTTTTTGTTATTTGATGAAATCGCTAATTATCCCTATAGTTTGAAAAAATTTCATTTTACCATTTCTATTAATTCTATTAGTGGAAAGAAGAATCTAATACGACAGTTGTCGGCGTCCGAAAACGGTCGACGGAAGATCCCAAGCTCAATATCTGCAATCACAAAGCACACCAAAGAGAGGAGAAAGGAAGAATAAGAAATTTGCATAGAGATTTTTACGTGGTTCAACAATGGTGCTTACATCCATGGGTCACTCTCAATATATTTTTTCAGAGTGACTGTAATACTAAAAAAAAAATCTTCTCTTTTTTTTCCCTCCTTTTTCTTTTTTTAATGAAATTTCCCCTCCTATTTATAGAAGAAGGGGGATTACACTTGAGTGATGTACACGTAAAGAAATCAACTACTCTGACAGGCCCCTTTCCTTATTAGGCCTGTCGGCCGCCTTACAGTAGCCTTCCAGCGGATATCTGATCCAATTAGAAGGTTCCCATAAAGCTACGCCGTTTACTTTTTAAAAACTTTCTATAAATGCAGGAACGTGGAAAAATTTTTCTTTTTATTTTGAACGTTTATAAAACGGATTTATAAAAATTTGGGCAGCATAACGACTGTTTTCCGAACATACCGCCCTGCAAGTTTCAAATACAGTTTATAAAAACACTTCTATGAAATAAATTTCTCAACTTCCAGAGCCTCTGACTCTTTTCTCACAACACAACTACAAATAAATAAATAAAATCTGAAAACTGAATTTCAGAAAATTTTGATAAAACATCTTTAACTAATACATCTACTATTTCTTTAAACTATTTACATCTATATACAGAAACATATACATGATCAAACTAACAAAATATATAGATGTAGTAGGTGTCGTCTTATTCGTTCGCCTGCACGTCTGATTGAACCTCGTCTGTTGGACGACTAGCTCCTGCCTCTATGAGAGAATTTTTAAGAAAAACATTTAAAGAAAACTATAAGTATAACTCAGTGAGTGGTTAATTTGTATAAACTAAAACTCATTTCTGTGTAAAGTATTCTCCCAAAACAGTTTTTTTTTTTAAAACTACAATGCTTTCTAAAATTCTTTTCTAAAACACTTTCTGGAATCTTTTCTTAAAATCTTTTCTGATGCTCGCCTAAATGGTAACCCAGGGAATATCTACTCCTAACGTGGTAGCATATAAAATCTAGCTAACCACTAGGAGTGGGGATCTACCATGTGTAGTCGTCGAAAGCGGGCCCACGCCGCGGACCGACTACACTACCCTATACGTGCATACGGATCACTCATACCTCGCTCACACAAGAGTCGACTAGACTCAAATCTCACTGACTGACTTCCTCTCATCTACTGTATCACGTATAAAGCATTCAGTCGGGTACTAAACTGGGGTTAGGGTAAACTAAAGGCATCTAAAATCTTTTCATAATAAAAATCTTACTTTTATTTTCTTTGATTTCTTGAAATAAAACTTTACTTTTCTAAGGCCGAAGGCTATCATTTATAAATAACTTTAGTATATATAATTCTCGAGTATAATTACTCAATATACTAAAATATTCTAAATCTCAAGGCAATAAGCCTAAAATCTTTAATTCTAGCACATTCTTATATACATAAATAATAAACTAAAATCTTTATGCTAGAATTATAATATAAATTCAATTAATAAATGAATAACTATTTATAATAAATTCTTTTAACTTTAAATAAACTTTAAGAAAATATAATATTTAAAAAAACTTGTATTTTCACTCACAATACGTCCTCGAATAGAATCCGATCCTTCTTCGTATACCTCTGGAGCTCTCCGCTTTTACCCTAAAACATCAAATATTCATTTAGGATCACTTAACTCATTCAAATAACATTCAAAATCAATAAAAATCCCATTTAATTCTATTAATACCCTTTAACGTCTAAACTTTCGGATTTCAATTTCTATTTAATCGGGGCTTTCGAAATCCGTTTTCTCTATATAAATCCTACTTATTCTTTCCTAGGAATACCTCAGTATACTCAATTTCATCATCGGAAACTCGGAACGAAATTCGCTCGATATCGGTTACTAATAAAAATTACTTTTGTTTCGAATATCCGACAACTTCAATAATTAATTCTCTAGTGTTCTAACATCCAACCATGATTAAATAAATCATTTCGAACGTTAAACGAACGTATTTAGAGGGATTTTGGAAAACACCCTTCAACTTGTCCATTTAGCTCCGAAATCGATCTTAAACTTTTCGTTTTCGAAATCTAACTTCATAATATTATTTTCTAACCTCTAAAACATCTATCTAAAGCCTTAGATTCGAAAACAAATTCGGATCCGATAAAAACTCATTTTTGTCAAGACTTTCTCTCTCTCTTTCACCCATTTTTACTCCACCAAATCACTTACAAATTATACCAAAATCATCCTTACAAGTCCTTCTTATCATCCTTAAACTAAAATTTGAAAAAGACGCTAGAGAGAGAATGGATTTTCATATGATACATAAAACTTTAAACTGATATAATTCACCAAATAGGCGATCTTTTCGCTTCAAATTTGGGGGTTAGCTAGAGAAGGTGACGAGGAACAACTTTCGTGAAGGAACCTCGATGAAAATCAGATCGGATCTCTCTCTTTTCTCTCCTCTCTCTCTCTCTTGCGCGATCTCGGCGTCTCTCTCTCTCACGCGATTTCTCTTTCTTTTCTTTTCTGTTTCACGATTCAATTGTCTCATATGAGACAAAATTTACTTTTTTATATATATTATGCTCAATTACAATTAAATCCCTCAAGAAAATTTCATTTAATGACCTCAAACTTTCAATAATCTTACTAGTATCCAAAACTTTATACTTTTTAATTCTATTGGTTCACTTGTCATTTTCTCATCCATTTATCTCTTCAACCAATCAATAGATGACATGTGGCACATTCATAGCCACTACTTTTCATGCCACTTATCTCTTTTCTTATTGGTTGAATTAAAATATCTTTTACTTTATCCTGTGAGCTCATCTCGCTTGATTAACATATAATTCATTTCTAATCCTTTCGAAAAATATTCCATAAATATTCTACACACATCTTATGGCCAATTTAACTTTATAAGCTTCAATTTCAGTCTAATACCTCTCATATATACTTGATAAAAAAAATGTTCCTAATCAAAATCCTGTTGAATAAACTGACAACTTTTTATACGTATCTATAACTTAAATACTCAATTTTTATGCTCATTCTCTTTAACTCATTCTCATTCACTTGGGTTACACTCCTTGAAACTTCTACATATTATGCTCACACATGATCCATGCATACTTAACTTAAAATGTCAATTTTGCCCTTTTTATAATCTAATTTCACTTCAACCGGAAAATATTCTGAAAATATTCTATGATCATCTAATCTTCAAATTGACTATGAAATACTTTAATTGGGTGTCTTATCTATCAATCTCATACTTAAAAAAAATTCAATTGGGTTTAAACTCATTAAAACTCATTAATCTCTCAAAAGGGCAATATCGTAATTTTCTTCGGATCACTTAAAACTGACTCAAATTGTCTTCTTTTTGATCCGTTTCTATTTCTCTATACTCTTCTATTATTTACAGACCTTTTCGACCGTTAAGGTCAATTTTCGAAAATTTTACTATTCATCCAAAAATTCCGATCGAAAACACTATTCATCAAAATATTCTATTTCCCATCGAATCTCAATTTATGACTCTAGACAATATAACCGGGTCCAAATTTGGTCTTAAACACTAATTCAGATCTTTTTCGAAAAAATCACTATTTGTTCTGGATCCGAACATTATTCACTGAAAATTCTCGTTTCTTTCTAACACAACACTTAGGGTCTTATAAATATAATCAAATTTTAACCAGGCCCCTTGCACCATTTCTGAACTCTTTATTCCTTATCCGATCATCGGAAATGAATTCTCCAAGAAAACTAGGATCGGGGTTTATCATACTCTAACATAACATTTATTCCATTAACTAACAACTCTGTCATAGTCATACTGCATTAATTGCTCCTCAGGATTTGAGATTGCGTAGAGCTGAGAGCTGAGAGCTTCATCCTGCTAGTTGAGTTGGAGGTAGCTAGCCGTGAGCTAGATGCTGAAGAGCTAAGAGCTGAGCTGGATGCTGAGTTAGTTGAGAGCTGCGAGCTAGATGCTGAGTTGAGAGCTACGAGCTGGATGCTGAGCTAGCTGAGAGCTGCGAGCTAGATGCTGAGTTGAGAGCTACGAGCTGGATGCTGAGCTAGCTGAGAGCTGCGAGTTGGATGCTGATAAGCTGAGAGCTGCAAGCTCGACCTGCGAGCTGAGAGCTGAGTCAATTCCTTGGATTGGATCTTTGGGCTTTTACCAGCCCATTTTTGCATACCAGAATTTACCGATAACAACAATGAACAAAAAGATCAAACTGTCCCTCGATTAAAAAATGAAAGATTAATTAAAAAAAAATTTATGAAACAATTTTATTTTTTTTAAAAAAAAAAAGTGGTCCATCAATTTTGATGGACGGTAAATTAATGGACGGTTGAGATGGAGATTGCATCTGTTTTGTTTTTCTTCAATGAAAAATATCAACAATATTCTTCATCTTCATTTTTAATCAACGGACACCAAATCAACAACAAAAAACTACATTTTTCATCAACAAATACCAAATCAACAACAAACAACCCATTAATCAACATTATCATCAACATCAACCCACCATCAACAACATTAACATACAATCATCATCATCAACAATTTGAAAAAAAAAAAAAAAGTAAAAAATGGAAAAATGAAGAACATTCGGTTTTTTCAATCAAAGATCATGGGTCTTCGGCGAAGGAGACCTAATGGTCTCCATCTTAGGAGACCAAAACTGGTCTCTATGGCAATGAAGACCAGATCTAGACTCCATCGCCAAGGCGACCAAGGTCTAGATGACTTTTGATTGTTTGTTGTTAGCGAAAAAAGGTGTTTGGTGTTGGGCTTTGGTTATGGACGTAGAATAAGGGGTTGTTAGGTGTTGACGATAGATGAAAAAGAAGGGCTACTAGGTGTCGGGGATGGGCAAAGAGGAAGGGCTGTTGAGTGTTGACGATGGACAAAGAAGAAGGGGTGTAGAGTACAACAATAGACGAAGAAGATGGAAGAAGAAGAAGAAAAAGAAGAAGATGGAAGAAGAAAGTGATGGTGATGGGTATAGGTGTGGGTGTTGGAAATAATAATAATTATTATTATTTTCATTTTAATCTTTTTTTTTTAATTTTATTTTTCCATCTCCAGTGAGATGATTTTCCAAAAAAAAAAATTTAATTTTATTTCATATTTTATTTAATTTTAATTTTTTTATCTCCACCGTTTATCGCAACGATCAACGGTAGAAATGACATTATTTTTTTCCAAAAAACCCATTTTAATTAATTAATTAATATTTTATCTTGATTTGACGGTTTTGATCTTTCATATTAACAGTTAAATATTGATTTTTAACTTTTAAGTTGACGACATGGGTTTTTTTTTATTATTTTTATAAACAATAAAGGGTTTTGGATTATTTTTATAAACTATAGGGATTCTTAACGATTTTTGAATTAAAGGTTTTTTTTGGCTATTGTGCTGAACTACCAGGGAATTATAATTATCTCAACTATATATGATGCTAATCGTAGTCCACAAAGAAATTTGGATGGGACAGGTTTGACCAGAAATATATATGCATATATATTTATTTATTCATTCATTTTTGGAAAGATAATATGATCATATGATATTTTCTTGGTACCTATGTATTGTGTAACCGAATGGTGGATGCATCTCTAATCTAATCCAAATGAACAATATTGGAATGGATCCAAAATTTTAACCATTGATACGGCAACATACGATGGTAATGAGTCTAATGACAAAGAATTGACATTAAAGAAATTTTTTAGAGTCGTTGTCTTCAATTCATTTGAGTAGATATCAGATTATATAACTAGTATTTGATCTAAATATGTATTTATATTAGTAATTATCTCCCTTTAAAGTGAGTAGATATTCAAACAGTGTAAGTAGTATTTGATTTTAATAAATTTTTGACATGTTCAATGTCAACTTTAAAAAAAAAAATAGCCATCCACAAAAAATTGAGGTGATTTTTAGATTGAAATTAAATCCCAAAATCCTCATTTATATGTAAAAAGGTTAAAAATAAAAAATCATGTGATTGAACCAATTCAAATTTATATCAAACAATACTTGTTTGCATCATGTAATACTTTTCTTATTATTATTATTACTACTACTACTACTACTTAACAAAAAGGAGATTTAAACTTGGAAGTCTAGTTTTATTGAGAGGTATGACTGCCGATCAGAGACTATGTTTGTGATTCCTACACGATACAATACTTAATTGAAAAGGAGACTGAAATTTAGTAATAAGATGGTCAATTTATTTAATGGTATTATTATTTTTATTTTTTAAGAAGAAAATTGTAAAATCAAAAGAATAAATTAATTTTATATAAATTTCATGTTATATATTTTTTTCAATTTTAGCGCACTAGTTTTTTTTTTTGGTAAAAAATGATTAAATTCAAAGAATACTATCTAGTGAAATTTGAACCCTTGACATAGTAGGACCAAGAACAGTGGTCACTATTTTTTCACTCACTAAATACCTGTTAAGTATTTTGTTGCATTTCACAGTTATTTATTTTCTTAATTATTTATTAAACAAAGAAAAACCACTAAATTCTTTATAATTATTTATTTTCATAAATTATTATTATAATATGATCAAAATGGTGGAAGTTTTAAATATTGGCCCATGAAAAAACAAAAAAATTATTTTTTATCCAAAAAATAAAGTTATTTGTTTTACTTCAAATAAAAATTTAATCATTTTTGTCCTTTACATTATGTAAACATTTTATGTGCAATGCTATATTTGAATTATTTTAATTAAATGAAAACATTTCATTTAAAATATTATTTGTAAAATGTTTTAAGGACTGAAAAAGAGTGAAAAATGATAAAAATTTCATTTGAAGCTAAAATGGAATAATTATCACTTTAGATCATTTTCTTTTTATTTATTTTAGCTAAAAGCAGATTTATCCTATCAAATTATCAGTACATATCTTAAGGCTTGTCTAATAGTTTTACTTTTATTTTATTTTATTTTATTTTGAAGAGAATAGTTTTACTTTTATTATTATTACTTTTTGATTGAGTTTGAGGTTGAAGATGAAAAAAATATAATAATCTCGATAAAAATTTAAAAATAAAATAGGAACCCTTACTCTCTATGAAAAAGAAACCATTAGACCTATCAAGTCACAAGTGTCATCGTGTCAACCTCTTCTCTGGGAAAATATCGTCTCTTTGTAAAAATCGTCAGCGCAACAATGCCCTCCACAACTTTTAAAAAAAAATTTTTTTTTGGTAGCAGTCCACATCTTAAAAAAGTGCCATCGGTCCATCTGACGTGACAAATTTTTTTTATTATTATTATTTTCTTTTAGTGTTGAGACTGACCAGAAAACAACTCGAACGTAACCACAACCGATGCACTTGATATATTGTATGCATACCATATAAATTGGTCTCGATAAAATATGTACAGTGTGAGTTTCATATATATATATATATGTATATATACACGGTGGGCGTCCATTGCGCCACAGTATTTTCCCACCTGCTCTATTTGCCACCACCGATGTTATCAGGCGCGTCACCCTTGTCACATTTCGTGTCTTCTGGTGGTCGCGACGTGAATTTCAAGGCGACACTGACAAAATTATCAGACCCCGCACACAAGCCGCTCCATCCATACTACTCGTGACTTCATGCGGACGGGGAATCATCATATGGTTTGATGGATTTAAATTAGAGATTTTTTTTAAAAAATTTTTTAATTGGCCTTTTATAAGTATTCTATAAAAAAATTATATTAGATAATAAAAATTTTAAAAATATTAAGTTTATGCCAAAATATTCATTTATCTTTTATATTTATTTTTTACAAATATTTTATTTTAAAAGATAAATTGGAAAAATTCTTATTTAAAAAATACTTATTTTTTATTCATAAAACACACCATTTTTTTTTTTAAATAATTCTATTTTAATGAACTTTTAAATTAGCCTAAAAAATAAAAGTTAAGGATTGTAAATTCAAAACTAACTTAAAAACTATTTTTTTAAGTTGTATTTTGTTTTGAGGAGTATAAGTTAATAAGTACAACATTATAAGTATTAAGAAAAGGGTAAAACTTAAGGTTTTGCGTTTATAAAACACTATAGGATGAAGAAGATGTAAGATGTTGCTTATTTTAAAAATTATGTAAATATGTATATAATTTTTTGTTTTATTTAATAATTTTAGTTTAAGGATAAATTAGTTTCTCTCAAAAAAGTTTAAGGATAAATTAGTTATTCAAAAAAATATTAATTTAAATATTTAATGAATTGTGACCAATATAAGCATTTAAATTAGGGATAATCCTAATTTCTCCCTTGTAGTTTGAACAAATATCAAAATCTCCCCTGACTTTGAAAAATTACTTAAGTATGAAGGAGGATTTTGGGTATTTGTTCAAACTATAAGGAGAAAATTGGGATTATCCCTTTAAATTATTGGGTTTCCAAATCATTGAGGCATAAAGAAAAAGACCTATCCTTACTTTTACAGGGTTATTTTCCACATGTTCTATATTCTTTTTAATTTGGGATCCAAGATTTAGTACTGACTTCCACCCAGTAAAGTAATATTATTTTATTATTATTATTATTATTTTTTACATTACATTAAAGTGATTGACTTAAAAAATAACTAAGATCAAACGAAATTAGACACTGATGGTATGGTTTGAAAAACGGTTTTCATATAGGAGAAGACAATCCATGCATAGGTGAAAGGACGGTTTATGCAAAGATGAGAAGAGGTTTACACATGAGTGAAGAAAGATATAGCCACAAATATGGTTGTGGTGTGCCGAATCAAGGACTAAGAGTGGTATCTGGCATTGCTGCTGCCATTACAATACTTTGGACAGTAAAGTGATGTTCTTGTCTCCACATAATGACCACATGTTAATAATATAAAATTTAAAATAAATAATTTATATTTATTTTTTAATATATTAATATATAAAGTTTTATTTTTTTTTTTTTTTTTTTTTTGTTGAAAAAAAAAAACAGAGTTAGCATATGGAAGTGGCACTGAGTTGAGATTCATTATTATCGAATTAAAATCAACCGAGCACAATATATATACACTGTGTTGATGAAGTTTTTCAAAGATTTTATTAAAAAATTATTTTTAATTTAAATAATAATATAATATAATTCTCATTTTTTAAAAAGAGTGGATGAGTCATTTAAATAGTCAAGATCAAAATCGTTATCTGATGATTTCTATTAAGGTTGATTATTAAAAATTAGGTCAAACAGATCTAAACTTTTAGGCCATGCTTGGAATGCTGAATTTGATATGAGTTTGAAATTCAAAATTTCTCAAATTCTCAAATCCTACGTTTGGAGTGGCCAACTTTGGAGTAAAATCTCAATCCCATCTTCATTTCAATCTTATTGTCATAAGAATGTCTATTTCCAAACTCCATAATAAGATTCAATAGGATTAGATTCAAGACTCATTAATTGTTTATCTTTCTCTTTTAATTTTACTCATATTTTAAAATAATATAATTCTTAAAAAAAAATATTCAACACAACATTTTAGAAAAATAATTTATAAGTTAGATTATATAATAAAATTTTTACATTAATTTTATTCAAATATAATCTCAACCTACATTTTATTATTTAAAATTAATCCCTGTATTTAAATTAATAAAATAAATTTTCTCTTTTTTCAGATTTTTTATAAAATTAATTTTAAGTGTACAATTGTAGTGGTAAAAAATAAAAAAAAAAAAAAACAAAAAAACAAAAAGGTGTTGACCCATTTAAGAGGAATGGAGCCCAAGTGACTGACAGCCCAAGACAGCAACCGGTGGACCTCAGCCATCAGTTGGCCCAGTCAAAGTCCAAGCCAACTCACAAATAAGTTCTCATAGCAACAACACTCATGGACGTCCTGATTTTGCTCCATTACCTCCACCATTATTCCACAAATTATCGAGATAGCCCACAATATCAACGATCTTCTTTTTAAACAGTCACGTGGGGGACCATCCGGACCGAATCACTTGGGTTCCGTCCAAGCTTCGCCTCCGTCATCTTTTTTTCCATATCCGCTGCGCTTAGCGCTGCCGACGCTAGACGAGAGTCCACCGGTACTTGTCATGGCTAGCTGGAGAACCTGACATCAGCACGGCGATTCTATTCCGCTCATGAGGTACGACTGAGACGGGCGAAGGCGTGATGCATCGACGCAACGCTGAACAGCCTCTTGATCTGATTTCATGGTCTCACCACTGGTTCAGCTCGCTTTCAGGAATAACACATGGGCTGACATTATCCACGCAGGACAGATCAGCACACCAGGTTCTTATCGTCGACCCGTAAAACCATATCAATGCCCAGTGGCCCATGATCACAGCTTGGGTTGACTCGTTGCCAAACTCTGGTTGGTTCCTAACAAACCACCTGGCGTTCGACGGTGTTCACTCGCTTGACACCTTTGTCTTGCTTATCAATTTATCATGCATGGTCAGTAGACACCTTACTTTTGCTAATCGGTTTAACCCTGCATGATCATGCTCATTAGCAGATTATACAATGTGGTCAATTCATTATGCATGTTATTCATGGCTTTGGCCTTTATATGGACAGTCGACACCTGGTTTAGTACGATTTAACTCATATCTTTGCTTGTCAGTTTCTAATGTGTTTTTAATGAGCTTTAGCATGATAATGATAATTATGTAAACATAATTATCATTTGACATGTGTATTACACATAAATGAGGTCATTATACTAAATATATATATGTACATGTGCATAAATATACACAGATATACAAATATATATATGTATATGTACATAAATATAAATATGTGGATCTGATCTATAATTAATACAATGGCTTCTGATACTCACTTGTATCAAGTGAAGTTTTATTTACACTATAACCCTACTTCACGATCCTACGGATACTAGACCACCACGGTCCTTATTGGTCAAATGACGGTCTTCACACTCAAATACTAAAATCATTCAATTTATTATAAACTTGGTCATCATTTATTATTGATTTCATCGTTTTTTTGTTGAACGAGGGGAAGGTATATTCTATCATATGCTTTTATTTGCTTATCTGTATTTATTTGATTTTCGTTATTGATTTAAGTGTCAGAGTGTTTGTAGTCAGCATCACCCCGATACCAAGATCAACTGCGCTCTTTTTGTTTGATTTGTGCAGGGCACGAGTTATTAAGTTTTAAGAAAGTTGATTGACGAGGTTGCTCAAAGTTAGCATACTGTAGATTTTGTCCATTACAATAATAAAATATTTAAATTAACTTTATTCTAATTCAATTCTAATCTATACCAAACATAATATGATATAATTTTAATCTAATTTCAAGTTCAATCAAACATGAGACAGTAGTTTTTTATTTCAATCTAATTCAATCTATTTCAATATAATATATTCTATTTTATTTCAATCTCATGTGTCAAATGTAGTCTTAGGAATGATGAGTTTATAAACCAATTCATATTAAAAAAAATGAACGTTTTCCAAAATAAAGACAAAATTGAAATTTCTCCATGATTAAATAATTATTTTTAAAAATTTAACTAAACATTATTTTTATATCAAAACTATTAAATAATGAGAATTTTTAAGTTTCAAAAATAATATTAAATCGGCAAATAGCTCCTTACTCATTTTTTAAAAAAAGTGATTAATTCATAAATAAAAACATTTCCATGTATATAAGGTTGAGAAATTAAATGGGTTAAGTTAACTCCCCCGTAAATCTTTAAACAAATAAAATAAAATAATAATAATAAAATAAATAAATAATGGTTTAGTTTAAAATAAATAAATAAATAAATAATGGTTTAGTATCGTCACAGGCGTCCTGGTCATCACCAAAACATAACACTCCTTTTTTGAAACCGTTAAATTTACGCGGGTTTTTCACGGCGTTTTCGAATCCATCTTGGCTTTACCTGTACTGTGAAGAAGAAGAAGAAGGCGACGTCGTTTAGTGCAAGAGTTATCGAAACCCTAACTATAGAGAAGTCGATCAAGCTTCGGTCTGGTTACCGAACCAGCGCGAGCTTACATTTTCCTTTTACAAAGTCAAAACTCATTCTTCAAAATGGCGACGGCTGGTTTGTATAGACGATTACTTCCATCTCCTCCTGCAATCGACTTCGCTTCCTCTGAAGGAAAGGTATTGCGGTTCTTTATCCCTTCGTTTTCTGTAAGTATTGCTCACTCAGTCAAGTGGAGAATATTAGGGTTTTCTCTTGGTTTGATTTAAATATCTGCTTTGCTTGTTTCGATAATGCACTTTGTGAGTTTCATTTCATTTGTATGTATCTGTTCAATATCAAGTAGAAATGAAAAGATTGAATAGAGACTAGGAAGGGGTTATGCGATTCGTTTGGTAATTTAAGTTACTGTGCTTTATAATTGCGAATTGCAGCAACTTTTCTTCGAGGCTATTCAAGGTGGAACAATGGAAGGCTTTTATAGACTGATTTCGTTCTTTCAGACCCAATCAGAGCCTGCATATTGTGGTTTGGCTAGCCTTTCCATGGTCTTGAATGCCCTTGCTATTGACCCTGGACGGAAATGGAAAGGTAACATTTCATTTCTTTTGCATATAGTTGAGTGGCGGTTTGCTAGGGCATGCTTAAAACTGTTAGGGTGAAGTTAGAAAACATCGTATCCATGATTGATAGTTTGTTTCCCCGTCTTGTTATGATGTGCCAAATCTTTTCCGAATGGAAGATGCCCCAAGGCCTCTTCGCTTGATTAGTGTAGTGGCAAGTGGTTAGTGCATATTTTTACATGTTATTTGATGCTATAATTATTCATGCTTGATTTAAAAGTCAAAAGAGGGATGAAAATGAAAGCCATCAAAATCGGTTGTGGTGACAGCCATGGTCAACTTTCCTTTTACATGAATTGATTTTGGTCTTTATGCTTTGTTTTGGTATTGGATTATATGTTAGATACGTACTGAATGCTGATCATTGTTAGTGGAGCTGCTAACTTATTAGATTACAACTCTATTGATGCCTATGAGATAATAGACACATTGGGAATGTTTCTGAAATTTTGTTATCCCTGATGATGGTTTTACCATTTTAGGCTTTCTAGCTTCTAGCTTCTAGCTTCTTCTTCATCTTCTTTGTTTATTTTTATTTTTTATTTTTTATTATTATTTTTGAAGATGTGGTATTTTTGAAGGATATCAAGTAATAATCGATTTACTGTTTTAGGCTTTCTAGCTTTTTTTTTTTTTTTTTTTTTTTTTTTTTTTCTCTTTTATCTTTTTATTTTTTTAAAATTTTTTCCTGTGAGTTTCTTCTGCTTCATCTTGGTTTTTTATTTTTTGGAGGATGTAGTAATATTGAAGGATATGAAGTAATAATCAATTGTCCTGTAGGGCCTTGGAGGTGGTTTGATGAATCTATGTTAGACTGTTGCGAGCCATTAGAAAAGGTTAAAGAGAAAGGCATCTCATTTGGGAAACTTATATGTTTGGCTCACTGCGCTGGTGCGAAAGTTGAAGCTTTCCGCACAAATCAAAGCACCATTGATGACTTCCGAAAGCATGTGATAAGATGCGTTGCTTCTGATGATTGTCATGTCATCTCATCATATCATAGAGCAGCTTTTAAGCAGGTAATTATCATCTTTGTTTTATGAGGATTACATTTAGTATGTTAGTTCGTGGGTTCCAGTACTCATAATCTTCCAGTAATTTCTCATTATAGTTGTAAACTCAAGGGATCTTATGCAGAGAGTGTGAGCTTGAATGCAGTTTAATGCATCGGTTTTGGGGCTAAACAGACTTTCATATATATATATGTGTGTGTGTATGACTTAAACCTTTTAGAGTATTGGGAAGCCTGGGAAAGAGTATCAGAATGCCATAGTATCACATGGGATTTTATCCGGCTCAATTTTCTGTCTACCATATGATTGGGGTACCAATTTTGTTTCTGCATCATCTGGTGGTTCGAACTAAACCATCTGGTGCCAGTGCTTGCTAAATTATGTAATTACATATGCAATGAGTTTCTTACTTATTTGAATATATCTATATATATTTAAATATTTTAGGTTTCATGATTTCCATTTAACAAATCTTACCTAGGTATTGAAAAGTTTATACAATTGGTAATCAATTATGTAAAGAGTCATTTTTTTTAGAAGAATTAGGAGGATTTCTTCTTTTCCCATCTTTTACTTTTTTCTATGCAAATGGAAGGACATAAGTAGAGATAGGCACACTCTGGATCAGTTCCATTTTTAAGTGTCTTGAATATACCATTCTGACATAAGTGTATAATCACTATCATTACTTTGGAAGTAATATTTTCTGATGTTTTTGGATGATTATTCTGTTGCTTAAATTCTGTGTAGCTGGACTTTTTTCTGAAGTGTTGAACAATTGATAGGTATGGTATCCTTATTTTCTCCTCTTTTACTTCTTTGGTGGGTGACTGGGTTTGTGATGTTGTGCAGACAGGAACAGGTCATTTCTCACCTATTGGTGGCTATCATGCTGGAAAGGATATGGCCCTGATTTTAGATGTTGCACGTTTTAAGTATCCTCCTCACTGGGTGCCACTTACACTACTTTGGGAAGCCATGGATAGTGTTGATGAAGCAACTGGACAACAGAGAGGGTAGTCATTTGTTTATGGTTCTTTTATGGAAGCATCTGCTTATATTATACCCAATTACAATGATATTGGATATGAAAAATTGGAAGCTATCTATCAATATTTAATGTTTCTTTTCCTGAAGAAACTGCATTAATTTTGTTTGTTGTTGTTTGGTGGATAATGTTGAAATAGATGCTGAGGATTGGGCAATTGATAATTGGTGAAATGAAATTGTTTATGCTGATAACTGCTTAACCAAACTAGTTTTCTTGAAAGCACTTATGCTAGTATGATCAATAGCACACTTTCTTTTCATTCAACACACTGAAAATTGGCAATATCTGCAGTGCACTAAAAGGTGTAGTTTTATTACCGTCCACTGCCAGAACATCAAGATCTTAATCTAACCTTATAATTTAGTTTGAATATTTGTTGTTGAAAGTATCAATGTTTTGAGAACGATTTGATGGTGTTAGTAATGACTTACTAACAATTGACACTGCGTTTAACATGTAGATTGTTGAAATTGGATTGCATCTGATCAAACCATATAGAGTTTTTTAAAACATTTGGAAGAGAACTGCTGCAGAGAAAATATAGAGAAGCAAGTAAAACCAAGATATGGGAAATGTTAAACTAGTCAAATGAATCAGAAGAATGTGATGAGGCACCTGTACCCTATGTAGGCCTCGTGAGGGCTATCACTTGACTAGTGTTTTGCTCACAAGTTTGATGATCTGAGGATTTAATGCAATGTTTTGAGAACAATTTGATGGTATTGGTAATGACTTACTAACAATTGACACTGTGTGTTTAGCATGTAGATTGTTGAAATTGGATTGCATCTGATCAAACCATATAGAGTTTTTTAAAACATTTGGAAGAGAACTGCTACAGAGAAAATATAGAGAAGCAAGTAAAACCAAGATATGGGAAATGTTAAACTAGTCAAATGAATCAGAAGAATGTAATGAGGCACCTGTACCCTATGTAGGCCTCGTGAGGGCTATCACTTGACTAGTGTTTTGCTCACAAGTTTGATGATCTGAGGATTTAATGCAATGTTTTCCACCACACCCCCCCTCCCCCATTTACTGAGTTTCTTTTCAGTGCCAGATTCAATGAATTGGGTTAGAGGTGCTTATGTGCACTGCTTTCTTCCATTTGTTTATTCTGCATCTTGTTTTTGCCAATTTGTATTCAAGTTTCTGTCTATATTGTTGTATTGTGGTTCATCCTGCATTATTAACTATGTATTTGCATTTTAATTTTGGTTCCCTATTAACTTTGGAAATTTGATGTTTCTCAGGTTCATGCTTATAGCTAGACCTCACAGAGAACCTGGAATGCTGTATACCTTGGTATGAATGCAAAGCTTTTTAGCTCTGCACACACAAAAACTTGTGTGTTCATTAAGGATTTTGTCATTCTTCGCAGTTAAATCTGTTCCTTTTGATCAATTGTTACTTTTTTCCATTTTTGTGTTGCATGTCCACAGTCAATTATTAACATTTTTTTTGTACGTAAGGTCAAAAATATTTTGTGTTTTGATGCTGGCTTGCATAAGTGTCAGAAGTATTTGTTTCTAGTACCTTGTGTGAAAGGTTAACTTTAGTGTGAGTTACTCTATCAGATCACTGCAGGTTCCCAGCTTTATGGTTTAGACATAACAAATAAAATATAGAAGACAGAAGTATGATTAGAAGTTCTTGCATCTTTACGGGATCTTAATGAATTTATCAAGTTCTAAATTTGTTCCCTTTGACCAATTATTACTTCCATTTTTTATGCTGGCTTGCATAAGTGTCAAAAGTATTTGTTTCTAGTATCTAGTGTGAAAGGTTAAGGTTAGTGTGAGTTACTCCATCCATCAGATCACTGCAGGTTTGCTGCTTTATGGTTTAGATATAACAAAAGAAATATGGAAGACAGAAGTCTGATTAGAAGTTCTTGCATCTTTAGAGGATCTCAACTTAATGAATTCTATAAAGTTCTAAAATTCTCATAGTTTCTTTTTCTTGTGGAACCAAGCAGAGGTTACCACATTGAATTTCGCTCTTCCTGCGAAAAAGAAATATATTTCAGATTAACTCTCAGGTGCCTATTAGTGATACTTTGAGAATGTCATTACAGATTCTATTGTTAGATGCTTTCCCTGGCTGGAAATAATCACTATTAAGAACAGGTTTTAATTGTTCAAAAGTTAGCTGGACAAGTTTGATTATTGATACATAATGGAATAGAAAATCTAGTTATTTCGGATGGACACCCAAGTTTGATACAACTACTTTCTTGAATCATGTGTTGATGGTGGATGCATCATTTGCTGGATGCGTTCCTCTGACATGTTCATGTTGGTTGTGGAAATATATGCAAATTTAGGACTAACTTATCATATTGGCTGGATTTTACTTGACACTTTTTACAGAGTTGTAAACATGAGAGTTGGGTTGGGATTGCAAAGTATCTAATGGATGATGTCCCTAACCTTGTAAAATCAGAGGATATTAAAGATATTGAGAAGATTCTGTGTGTTATTTTCACGTCACTTCCATCAAATTTTGGAGAGTTCATCAAATGGGTAGCAGAGGTTCGGCGAAGAGAAGATGGGAATCAGAGTCTAAGCCAAGAGGAGAAAGGAAGGCTTGCTGTTAAGGTTTTTCAGAGTTTCACCATTACTTTGTTTTTCCCTTTTCTGTTGATGGGTGTGACACCAATTCTGCAGTCTCATACACTGTCCTTTAAAAATTCCAATGTTTTTCTTCCAGGAAGAAGTGCTAAAACAAGTGCAGGAATCTGGCCTCTTTAAACATGTTGTGGCCTTTTTATCCTCGGTAAATTCTTGTTGCCGAAACAAGCTGGCTGTAGGTCATCAAAATGATCTGCCTGGAATTGCTGCAAGTGTTTGCTGCCAGGGAGCAGAAATTTTGGCTGGAAAGTTGAGTTCCTCAGTGGGACTTTGCTGCCGGGAAACCTGTGTGAAATCATTGAAGACAAATGGTGATAAGCCTGTTACGTTGGTGTCTGGAACAGTGATAGATGGTAGAAATGAGCAAGGAGTTGATGTGCTGGTTCCTTCATCCCAAGTGGGAGATTGTGGCTGTCACCCTAGTAATTGCATTGGGTTGTATCCAGCTGGAAATGATATTTTAACAGTTCTCATACTGGCCTTACCTTCAGAAACATGGTATGGTATCAAGGATGAGAAGCTTTTGCAAGAAGTACATAGCCTTGTTTCAACGGAAAATCTTCCTACTTTACTTCAGGAAGAGGTAGGTCTATCTTGGTCTGTCTTTATCTCTTTTGCTTCTCTTTTAGAAGAATTTCTATTAGTGTTAATCGTTTGAATGGAAAAGATTTCAACTATTAATTCGTCTTGTCAAATTCATTTTTTAAACCTTGAGAATGATATTTTCTGCGTTTTCTCCCCCCCATTTTTTTCCTCCCCTGAAACTGGAAGTATATTTTCTTGGTGGGAACTTAAGGAAACTTTTATTACATTGTGGGAAATGTTGAACGAGCACAGTAAGTTAATTGCTATTATATATTTATATGTTGCCCGAAATGAGGACAGCAATGATAAAATATGAGTGTCTGCACCTGCTGTTGTATGCATTTTGAGGTGAAATTATTGTGCCTCTCGAGTGTCATATCGCTATTAAGGTTGGCTCATCTGTATTCTTACTCAGGTCATGTTAACGTGGGCACATGCTAAAATTTTCCTTGTTATCTTGGCTGCTACTTGAACGTCTTTTATATTTCAATTCAAAGATTTCTCACAAAAAAATATGGACTTGACAGGTATTGCACCTGCGAAGGCAGCTTTGCCTCCTTAAGAGATGCCAAGAGAACAAGGTAGATGAGGATCTTGCTGCACCTAGCATTTAGCATCTTATTTAATTAAGTAAATAAAAAGTTTCCCACAGTTAATGTTGTGTTGTAAGTAGAAAATAATTTTATCTTGTGCTCTAAACATTTTGTAAACATAGATATAGACTGCAGAAAGGCCATTTATTGCCCCTTTTAGGTTATACTTCGAGAAGCAAATGGCGGATCCTCTGGATTGAAATGTCTTTATGAAGGAGCGAAAGGTGTTTTCCGGAGATCAAAGCCTGGCTACAAGGAGGTACGAGGCATCTTTCAAAGATCAAAATCTCATTGTGATGAGGCAAGAATAATTCTCCGAAGATTAAAATGCAGTTCGGAATGGAACCAAGTTAACTGCTAACTTAAATCAGTTGCCGCATACAAGTTATTCACTCCTTCCTATTTTCACAGTTTCGTTTAACATATATTATGCACCATCTTAAATGTGATTTCTATTCTTTGAACATTTAATTGCGACATCCTCAACATAACATTATGCTGGTAACTGTGTAGATAGGCTGGTGGAATACTTCTATATGATGTAGAATGCATTTTCCCATGGTCGTTGAGACCGTATCGTGAATATATTTCTATCCTAGGAAGAAATTGTTAAATTAAATAAATATTTCCTCTGCTCTTGTAATAAATGGTCGAGCACAGTTTTATGTGCACATGATCTGGATTTTTAATAACCCGAACTTGTCTTTTTACTATAGCCATAAGAGCATGGAAGGACAATAGTTTTCGGACTCAGGTTATTTATTAAATCACAGTGTAAGTGTATTTTGGTAGTAAAATGTATTCATTTAGCTTGATAATATAATTGCTCCACCTCAAATGGTATCTCAAAAGAAAGGAAAAACTAGGTATACCAAATTGCCAATTTAGCCCAATTTGTATCCCACAATAATTTAATTTATAAAACGTATGATAAATGAGATGAATCATTTTTTGTATAAATTTTTGAAATATGAAGTTGAGATTGTATTATTATTAAGCATCAATAAATATACACTTAATTAAAAAAAAAAAAAAAACAATTAGTCTTGAGAAGGTATACTTTTCAATATATACATTCTCTTAACACAAATGATTGTATATCTCTCAATTTTTCGAAAATTGGGGTTTCATTGTCTCAATTCCTTAAGAATATATATTACAAATTTTGCGGGGGTAATTATTACGTGTTCATGGAATAGATAATTGCATCAGTTGGTTTCACAATTATTGTTATTTTGTTTTACTTTTTAATTTATTAATTTAATTTTTTTTTATTTTGAATTAATTAAGATCCACATCAATTTTAATGGAAATCAAATTGAGTTATCTCGTGAGAGACGAGTCTATTAGTATAATTGCATTGGATTGTTTCACCATTATTATTATTATTTTAATTTTTAATATAATTTAATTATTTATTTATTTTGAATTAATGAAAACCAATATTAATTTTAAGAGAAAATCTTGCATTCATTGGGATGTATATTTCACATTAATTTTAATTGAAAATCTTGCATTCATTGGGATGTATATTTTATCCAATTTAATAAAAAAAATATAAAATTTAAAATTTCTGCCCCTCTTTAAAAAATTTTAGCTTGACAAATTCCGGGCATTACTAATAAATTCACTGATTAGTCCCTAATAAATTTGCAACCAAAATTTCACTGATTTTATTACGGAAAATTTTGAACAAAATTAATAGAATAAGAATAATTTTGACATCTATAAGTCCGCTGGTCAACCTATCCCCTTTCTTCCCGACACAGTCAAAAACGAAAGTTAGTACCATATATAAAATTGGGCCTGATCGTGCTAATATTTAATTCATAGTTTTAATGGGACTCTGACAACCGAGTGCAAACTCTTGTTCTTCTCGCTCACGTCGCGGAAATTTGTCTCTCGAGGAAACAACAAAGTCGCCCTTTTGACTGAAAAAAAAAATATATATATATATATAAACGTGAATACTCCTCTCCTCTGTAGTTGCGTCGATCCAACGCCTCAATACTGGAAGACAGCCCTTGAACGTTAAGCTCCTGCTTATATACTCCAATGGCAGTGGCTGGTTTTTACAGAAGAACTCTTCCATCCCCACCTGCAATCGAGTTTGCCTCACCTCAAGGCAAGGTTTGTGTATATATATACACATGTCACCTCTCACCCTCTCCATTTTCATGTCATTGTTGGACTTTTTAACAGTTACTATATTATGAATTTGACAGCAACTCTTCAGTGAAGCACTTGAAGGCGGGACCATGGAAGGCTTTTTCAAATTGATATCTTACTACCAGACTCAATCAGAGCCCGCTTATTGTGGCCTTGCTACTCTTTCTGTGGTCTTGAATGCTCTTTCAATTGATCCTGGGAGGACTTGGAAAGGTTTAGACTGTGTATTACTCTATACCCTTTTGAGGAAACATGTGATGGAGTCTATCTTTGAGTTGCCTTTTCCATTTTTAGCAGGGCCTTGGAGGTGGTTTGATGATTCCATGTTGGATTGTTGTGAGCCTTTGAGTAAGATTAAAGCTGAGGGTATTACATTTGGTAAAGTTGCATGCTTGGCTTATTGTAATGGAGCTAATGTTGAAGCTTTTAGGACAAATGAAACCTCCCTTGATGATTTTCGTAGACTTGTTGTTTCCTCTGCTTCTTCAGAGGATTGTCATGTTATCGCGTCGTACCATAGAGGGGTTCTCAAGCAGGTGTGATACTTGGCTTGTTCTGTTGTGCATTATAGTTACTTATATTGTGTTTGTGCTTTTTGTGGCCGTGTATAATAACCTTGCCAATTCATATATCATGATATTAGAACATTAAGGCCAATAAATTGTATTATAAATATTTGTCAGATGTTCGAGAGGGTGTTCTATATGGTAACTGATCAATTATGATACTTTTTAATCTGAATAGTGATATAGTGTAGCCAAATTTTGTGCTTTATACTTGCATACTCCTTGAAGTACAAGGCAGGTTTGAAAATTGTTCCGGGTTGGTTGCAGACTGGTACTGGTCATTTTTCACCAATTGGGGGCTATCATGCTGGACGGGACATGGTTCTAATTTTGGATGTTGCTCGATTCAAATATCCTCCCCATTGGGTTCCTCTTTCACTTCTTTGGGAAGCCATGAATACAATTGATCAAGCAACAGGACACCATAGGGGGTATCTTACTTAATTGTGAATTTTTCGATATTATATCAAATTGTTACTGTTGAATCAATTAGCCATATAGTAATAATATTGTGTTTAATTGTCCAAGCTTTTGAGCTCTCAAAAGTTGTGTTATGGAAATATGATATTTAATCTAGTTGTTACTGTGCTTCTTACTTATTTCAGATTCATGATTATCTCAAGGCTTCACAAAGCATCGTCCATTTTTTATATACTGGTACTGTTCTTACTGGCAACTTTGTTATCATTTAATTTGGTAATTTCTCTATCATCACTCGTTTTCTTTTGCTTTGTATGGACCACAGTGGCACATAAACATAGTTGGTTTATATCTAATTGTTGGGAAATGTAAAGAGCTTGAGGAGTTGAATCTTTTTTAAGTTATTCGCTTAAATAACAAATGTGGATCTGAAATGGAATGTGAGATCTTACACTAAATGTCGATAAGCTTAAACGAAAACGTATGTCATTTATTTGCTGAATGACGAATGTAGTTTGCCTTCTGTAGATATATTTTTGTATTTTCTCTCATTGTATTGTCTTGAATTATGTTTTTGTTTTGTTTTTGTATCATTGTTGTGATTCCTTTTTTTTTTCCCCCTTACTTGCAAACCCTTTCATGCGAAGAATTCATATTTGATACGCATACTTCTGGATTTGATGCAGAACTGTAGACATGAAGGTTGGAGAAATGTTGCAAAGTACTTGACAGAAGATGTCCCCCAGAGATTGAAGTTGGACAATTTGAAAGATGTTGAAAATGTACTCTCTGTTGTATTTAAACCGGCACCTTATGATTTAAAAGAGTTCATCAAATGGGTTGCAGAGGTTCGGAGGCAAGAGTATCCACTCGGAATCGTAAGTGAAGAAGAGAAAGGAAGGCTGCTTATCAAGGTTTTTTCTACTGCTTATTTGTGTTTCCTCTCTCTCTGTCTGTGTCACCGCAATTCCCAAACGGTGTACTGTAATTGCAAGTCATTTTTTCTAAGGAGGGTGATTCATTTTGTTGTCAATTGATTTGACTTCTTCTATTGTGTTCTTTTCCTACTATTGTTTGATAGATAATAACATTTGAAGGTTTCTAAATTTGGTATTTCAGGAAAAGGTATTGAAACAAACACGTGATACTGAACTATTTAAGTTCGTGAGTAGATGGTTGGCTTCTGAACTTTTGTTATGTGAAGGTGTCATAACCTTGGATTGCCAAGAATCATTACCAAAAACAGCTTCAGATGTTTGCTGCCAAAGCTCAGAACCTTCAGCTGGGAAGCCTAGCCAGTTAGATGTGACAATCTGTAAGGAAAAAAATTTGGCACTTGTAAAATCAAATGGTGAAAAGCCAAGTAATTTGTGTGATATTAATCAAAGTAAATGCAAAGGGATGCATCCATCTACAGGTGATGTTCTAACAGTACTTTTGTTTGCTCTGCCTCAACATACTTGGTCCGGCATTAAAGAGGAGAAGCTAGTGGAGCAATTTAGTTCTCTTTTATCTATTGAAAATCTGCCCTCTCTGCTTGAAGAGGAGGTAATATTCCTTTTCCTTAAATTATTTTCTAATCACGTCTTCTATCTGTCTCTTTTCTCTATGGTGTTATCTTTTCCATTAGTGTTTCACTATCTAATATCTATACTTGTTTTTGCCCCTTAATATTGTTTTCTCAGTTGCATATTGGATACACGGCATTTGTTTCTCAATAAGCTAACTTTTGTGAATAATCTGATCCAAATTTTGAATCATTAGCTAAACGTTGAAGCATGGATGATGAGAGAACAAAATATAAACACTTGATAAGCTGACCTACGATAGTTCATCTGGTTTGTCAAGATCCTGTCTTTATGTACTGAAACAAAGAATATGAATAACTACTGAACATTAAACAAGCTTAAATTGTTCAATTTCAATGTTAATGAAAACCTTGGAATCCAATTGCACTTTTTCCTTATCTCTTGCATTCAAACTAGATAGATAGGTTAGGTTCTCTCTGTCTCTTTCCTCATTCCCTCACAACTCAATTCTGCTCGTCTATTTGTTTTTAGAATAATAGAAGTAAAAATAATTCTGTGAATTCACTGCTTGGTGCCTGAAATATTACATGTGCTGGCAATACTGTGCACTTGATGCATTGCAGAGCCCACAGTATACATTAGTCTCTGCCTTTTTCTTTATGTTTCTTTTAGGCATCTGTGGAAGGAAGTCTAAACATTGAGCCATTGTGGATGGACAATGTGCACCCTACAGCGATTACGTTTGTTAATGGAATATTACACGCTTTAAAATCAACCATACAATCTGGAAAAAGGGTTTGACTTATTTTTCTTCAATGGAATGTCATCTCGATTGTTCATGTATATACGAAGGGTGCAAAGAATAAAATGCTCTACATAACTGTTAGTATTTCCTGGTTGCATATATGATAGTCTGTCCTTTTTGCATCTGTCCTTTTGTACTCATGGCACTAATGTTTCTTAACTTTGAAATCGTTTGATTGTGCTTATTGGAGTGTTGTTGGTTTAATTTAAGGTTCCTTTGTACTAGGCAATGCATATATTCTGAGTGTTATCTCTTGTATCTGATTCATATTCTCCTAGATATTCAATTTAGTTTCTGTTGAAAAGTTCTTAGGCAGCTTTCATTAAAACTTATCATTCCTGACAATCACAGGTCTCACATTTGCGGCGGCAGCTCCATTTCCTCATGATTGATCTCAGTGACCCAGCATCTTCGGCTTAGTCTTGGTGAAATGCTCATACTGATCTTCGGCATTCAATTGCTGTTGAAACAAAGACATTTAGTATTGAAAAAAAAAAAAAAAAAAAACTCAAAAGAGGAGTGGATTAATGATTAATGGCTGAAGCAATGGGACTACTCTGTAACATCTAACAAGTAAATTTATTTAATGATTTTTAGCTTCTCAATTAGAATCACAGATTATTTTCAGTTCTTCTTTCTTCCTCTCCTTTTTTTTTTTTTTGACATATTGTATATATTACATTTACTATTACCACAAACCGGACTCTTTTGATGCCCATTGAGGAGTGGCCTGAAATTGAAGCCTCCGGAAGTAGGAGGGAAAGCGACATCCAAGCAAGAGGAAGAGAAAACAAGAAAATTGCCCACATCACGCATGAGAATCAAACCACAAACCAAATGTTTGTGAGATGAGTTCTGATTTTATCATCCAATCAGGCCACAATTCTCTCCTTTTTTGCTTTTTATGTGCCTTTATTTTTTTCCTATTATTGTAAATTCGACCCGAGTTTTGCTATAGAGTAGCATTGAGCAAATCAAGCAAAAATATACCTCATAACCATTTGATGTTAATTAATTGATTAATTTATTATAACGTGTAATATTTATAAAATAATAAAACTATGCAGCCTGGCCCATTTCACGGTACACTTATGGAAGGAAAAAATTTAAGCCCAAGCCCATCTTATTAGCATACATGCATTTTACTAATTGAAAGTGAAACAAATGAATATGAAGGATGCGAATTTAACTTTGGAGCTTGTTACACACAAGAAAACACCACTAATTGAGAATGGAAATTAAAGAAAATCAAATTCCATCAAAAACACGATTCATTCCTTTTTGTAAAACCTTAATTCCTAATTTGGGTGTAAGGTCCATATAATTTAATCATGAACTGTTTTAACCAGATTTGAATTTAAAGTAAAATAAGCAATGATATATTTATATTTTAAGAAATCATCATAGCCAATCCAATATTTACTTTCAAGTGAATTGTTAATTTATGTAACAAGTAGGACACAAACTCTTACAAAATAATTTCTATAAATGTATTATTTTATAATTTAATCCAAATCAACCATTTAATTAAACACCTAATATTGTACATATGAAATTACAACTCATTTCATCTTCCACAATTACCATTAAATGGGATAATGTGTATAATATCTCCATTCTAACTCCTGAATAAATCGGATAAAGTGGGTCCCCAGTTCTTTTGCGTCTCCTTCAGAGCTTGTCTTACAAAATGTCTCCACCAACATCCATTATCCATCGTCTGCACCGTCCATTTTGCAAATTGGCATATACAAGGTGTCTAGGATACTGTTTGCTCCTCACAGTCATCTCGGGGCCAGTAACAAACAAATCAATAATTTCCAAAAAAACAAACGAATCAATAGCCTCGTTATCACCAACCTTCTTCTTCTTTTTCTCTGCTTAACCAACGGCGAAAAGGTCCAAAAAAGCTAACGCCAACTACAAACAGAAACAGAAACTAGTATTGTTTTGTTTTCTTGCAAGTGGGCCCCTCGCCCCTTGCTCCAACTCTCTTCCGATGCAAAGTAAATGGAATTCGCATGCCCTGTTGTTTCTGGAAACGATCTCCCGTACTCTGACCACGTGTCCACTCACCGCCACTTACATGCCGACACGTGACCCCTCCCACTTCTTCCGCTAAACGTCGCTTTCGATGCGACGCTGCAAAGCACACTGACTCCGACAGTAAGTCGGCGAGTGCGGCGCGTCGCTGTCGGCTCAGCCGCGGCTGCCTTCCTCCCCAGGTACATGTCGGCTGCTGCCCTCGTACCGATGCTAACACAACAAACCATACACATCCTCTTTGCATTCGATTCGTCAACCGCGAGTCTTAACTATCTACATTTTAAATGTCCACAATTGCCCCCCTAGTTTTGCCTCTGTTTTCTTTCGTTGATAAAAAAAAAAAAAAAGGCAGCATCTATATAATATTCTCTTTTTCTCCAATTATTAGCACACCGCTCACACTCAATTATTTGCTCCAATAAAAAATATATTTACACTTTCATTAACTGTACAATAAATATATATAAAAGTAAATATTCACAAGATATTTATTTAAAAGTATGCATTTTTTAGTCTAAAAAAAGCTGTGCTTAAAATCTAATTTTATTATCCAAGGTACTATATGCATATTCGGTTCTGAAAGCCATGTTAGGTTTGGAGGGCTCAAAATACAATTTAAAATAGGAATAATTTTTTTTCCTGTAATTTAAATAAATAGTCAAAATCCCCATAAATAGCCAAAATCCCCCCTAGTTAAAATCACTTAACTGTGAGGGGGATTTTGGCTATTTATTCAAACTACAAAGGAGAAATCAGGATTATCCTTATAAAATATGAATAAAATTATATTTAAATTTGATCCCTTCTGTTTTGTTCTTTACAGTAAATTTACAAAATTTTCGCATTGGCTCTCCTAAGTATAAGAATTGGCTTCAAACTTTCCATATAAGTTTTGAAGGTCAAATTTTATGAATGATTAAACTTTTGATAATGAAATTTTATAAACAATCAAAATGTTAATTCTAAATTCACGTCATAAAATCTTAATGAAAATGAATATTGAGACTCAAAAATTGAGATGGAAACTATATGAATCTTATACTACTCCAGCTTAATATACAGTGGGTATTCAACTATGGTGGTTTAATACCATGACATCAGAATAATGGAGAATAACATAACAAGATTAACAAAATTAAAACTAAGATTTTTCTCTCTTTAAAACTTATTATTTAATCAAATATAATATTTAATTATATGTTTTTCTCTATCACATAGGATACGTATCGGTTTATCAATTTTGCTACACAACAATGGTATAGTAGCATTATCTGTATGCATTCATCTAATTCAACCAATTAATGTAATAATATAAATAAATATGTGCAAGGGCTAATGGTGAAATTATTCAAATTATTTGAACATTTGAGTAGAAACACTAACATGGTTGAAAACGCAAAAATGACAAACTAGAGAAGTAGATTAGGGGATAGCAGTAGGTGATGGATGCATGAAGTTACCATTATCGGTAATTAATGGAAACAAATTATGTAGGCCGCCATTGCCGACTACCATTAACCTGCCTGTAATTATAATATCTAGTCATAGACTCATAGTTACTACATAGCAGGGAGGGACCACGCCTCGTTGCCCGGTCTGTTAACTCACCACTCTCGAAGACAACCCCATTTCTGTAATTTCACCAAAAATAACAAAAGGCAAAACCAAACCGAACAGATACATGCCTACGTCCACACTCTCTCTATGAACCCACCAACCAACCAACCAACCAAAACCACACACCTCTTTCACCGTAGTGGTAATCTTTCTCTCTGTCTCCAAGATATATATATATATATATTTTTTTTAAAAGAAAAATTATACTCTCAAAACTTGCTTCTACACAACCCTACAAAAACCAACACCACCCCCTGCCTCTTCCATCACTCTTCGCTGCTCAAAACAAACAACAATGATTGTCTCTTCTCGTTTTCCTGCTCTTTCTTTCGTTTTCTTCACAACCCTCTTCTATCTCTTTATCATTTCCAGCCAACAACAACAACCGGTTCTTGACTTTCATGAGCAAGACTCCGTTTACCAAGTGCTCGACGCCGTCAACCCCACCATTCCTTGGCGTTCAATTTTCCCTGACGACCTCTGCTTCTCGCCTCCTCACGGCGTCGTTTGCGACTACTTTATCCAACCCACCACCACCAATGGAACAGTGCCTCAAACGGTTCACATCACCGAACTCAGTTTCGGCAATGTTTCGGACTATAGTCCGAACCCACCTTGTACTCCTAACTCCACTCTCAGTCCTCTTCTCTTCACCTCCTTTAAGTACCTCCGCAAGCTCTTCTTTTACAAGTGCTTCACTGGGACTCCTGTTTCGGTCCCTGAAAACGTTCCAGCTGGTTTCGGGTCGAGTCTTGAGGAGCTGGTGTTTATTGAGAACCCATCTCTGGTTGGCTCTCTTGGTGGCATTATTGGTAATTTTACCAATCTGAGGAGGCTAGTTTTGACTGGAAACGGTGTTTATGGCAGCATTCCGGATAAAGTTGGTGGTTTGGTTGGTCTTGAAGAGGTTACATTATCCAGGAACAAGTTAAGTGGTGGGGTTCCCGACAGCTTTGCTAAGTTGAAGAAACTGAGAATTCTTGATTTGAGTCAAAATTCTTTGGACGGAATTGCCCCTGAAGGTCTGGGAAATCTCACCCACTTGTTGAAGCTTGATTTGAGTTACAATGGCTTTTATGGTAAAATCCCAGAGAGTTTTGGTTTCTTGCAGAGTCTTGAGTTTCTAGACTTGAGTTTCAACCGGTTTGGTGGTTTTGGTGTTCCTGTATTTTTGGGTCAGTTGTCCAGTTTGAGACTAGTGTATTTGAGTGGGAATTTCTTAGGAGGGCAAATCCCGGAAATATGGGAGAATCTTGGGGGTATTTTGGGGATAGGATTTTCTGGGATGGGACTGGTGGGAACTATTCCACCTTCAATGGCTCTGCATTTGAAGAACTTGTGTTATCTGGGGCTGGACAACAACAGTCTACAAGGGAGTGTGCCTGAGGAATTTGGGGTTTTGGAGTCTGTGAGTGAAATCAATCTGGAGAACAACAATTTGAGTGGCAGAGTCCCTTTTTCTGCCAAGTTTACTACAAAAGTTGGAGGCAAATTGAAGTTGATGGGCAACCCAGATTTGTGTATTGATGAGGGACTGAGTACTAAAGGCAGTTTGGGGCAGTTGAAGCTGTGTAGAGCGCCAGATATGCCCAATGCAGTGCTGTTCAATGGGGTTTCTTCTTCTTCAAGGCTGTTTCTATCTTCTCTTGTGTTGTGCTGGGTCTTGATTATCTTAGCTGGGTAATTTTTTTTAGGGATTAGTAAACAGTGCGTTAGTTGATAGAAATAACAGTTTATACTGACTTGGATATGAAATGAGAGATTTTTGGTGCTTTTTCAGAAAGTTTGTAAGGGAATGCTAAATTATGTAATTAAGGTTTTTGTCAGGGACAAGTATATATATTTTGGTTATTGCATGCGTATGAGCTTCAAATCAATCTGAAGTTTTTTTCTAGCTCAAGTTGGTTTCATTTTTGTGGCCATTTCTATTTTAAGTTACTGCCATTTGAGTAATGATCATGATCTTCCTGAAACTATGCTTTTATTCTGTTTCATTTCTGATTTTTGGGTTAAATAAATGCAATCATATATTGATGGTTCAAATAATAATCAAGAGAAACCAATAAGATTAACAGCAATTTTATAAAATCTACTGGAATTTGTTATGAATTTTGAGGCATAAATATGATGAATTGAACATTCAATGTCACTTGGGCTTATTTAGATTCAACTTATATCTTAATTCTATCCAAGTAACACTTTCTGTAGAGTAATTGTTTGGTTGGACCAATATGGCATTATATATAGAAAAATAAAAATGAGAGACATAGATGGAGTGTGTTTGTCATTGCAGGTCGTGGTGTCTGCTAGGGGTGGACAAAAAAATCAGAGACTAACCCAACTCGAACCGACCAAAAATGTCAGTTTTTAAATTTACTTTAGGTCGAGTTCAGTTTTCATCATTTAAAATCTGTTGACGTCCGGAAACGGTCAACCAGAGATTCTGGGGCCCAGACGGCGGACTTGGTAATTAAGGATTGATTGGTACGGGTTGAAGGGTAGTAAATGGTGTATTAATAGGATGCTAGGTTGGTGACAATTAATTCAGGTGGAGGAATGTTGTTCCTGGTAGTTGGTCGGAGTTAATAAACTGATGAACAAGTAATTAAGGGAAATGAGAGAAAGGAAGAGAGAAAACACAGGGGTTTTCACGTGGTTCGGTGACTGCACCTACGTCCACGGTCACTCTGGAATAATTCCGGCAGAGTGATGGTTATCTAGTATTAAGCTTCTTGTACAGTGAAAATGTCTCCCCTCTTTATAGAGGAAGGGAGCTCAAATAAAATAATACAAAGGAAAAGTTTACACGTTATAGGCAATGGCTAGTTTCAACTAATCCTGACATTGCCATGCTGCATTAATTGTAAAGGTAATGATGATTTCCTCCCTTCACAAGTCTGCATTAATTACACCTGAAGAAGTCTTCACTTCATTAAATGCTTCTGGGTACTTGTGTAAACAGTGTCTTGCTGGAAATCATGGGGGTTGGCAGTTCTGACAACTTGCTGCACACGGTTTCTTATAGGTGGACTTTCTGGTCAGCTAGATGTATGCTGGAGAGGAGGTGTGGCGATCTGGAGGTTAACGCGAGCTCGCGAGCTCGCGATTGGCGCGACCTCGCGGGCTCCTCGGGCTGAAAGCACTGGCAGGTGACATGCTGAAGAACTGTTGCTAGCTCGCGCGGCCTGGATGGCCTCGCGAGCTGGGCTTGCAACTGTTGACTCCGTCTTTGGGCTTTCTGGGCCTTTGCTCTGTTCAAATTAAATGGGCGTGTACTGTTGCTAGTTGGGCCGAACCAGAAAATGGGCATAACATCAAGCCCCCCAGCTCTCTGTGCGTTTTGCGGACTGGGAGCTGAAATAAACACACAAATGGCGCCCATTTTCAAATCTTCTGGTTCCGTTTCAATTTTCGTACTGTAACCGCTGCCACGCGGCGTCCATTCAGGCGTTGGAGCCGAAAAACGTGTCTCGGGACCGTACGCATTAAATGCGCACGTCTTGTAACTGACAGACGTGATGGCACGCGACCGAGATCGATGCTCAGTCGTTGGATCTTTGGCGGTTACACCTTTATGTTGGATCGGATGGCTAGGGATGGACGAGCTGGCCTATATAACCCACGGGTCTCCTCATCTTCTTCTTTTTGCTTTCCTGATACGACTACAGTACCTTTTCTTCCCATTTTCCATTTTTTCCTTCACTTCTGCTTCTTCTGGCCTACTGTTTGTCACTGGACAACCCCTTCGAACTTCGCTACTACGAAGATTAGCCACCGTGCTCAGCATATCGCACTCGGTTCGAGCAAGGTAGTCCTCTTCTCGCTTTGTTGTTGTTTTTGTTGTTGTTTGTTTTTTTTTTTTTTTTTTTTTTTTTTGTGACATGGTCTGTCTCTGGTTAGGATTGTCGTTTTCTGCCTTCGTAACACGTCTGTTGGTCCCTGTGAGCTTGTTTGGCCCTTAGGGAGTCACTGTGTCGGTTGCCTGAGTACCTCTGTACGCTAGGGGCGACCTGTAAACATAGGATTAGAAATATGTAGACTTGGGGTGATATTGTACCTGGCAGATTCGTGTCTCTGGGCCTTTTCTGGTCCTTTAGAGACCAAGTGCGCGACCTGACAAGTAGGACAGCTGTCTTAGGAGTTCTTTTCCTGTGTCTTGTTAGGATCAGTATGCTGTAGGCGTCCTGATGTCATTCCTTCTTTGTTGTAGATGTCAGGTCGTTCGCGCACAGGTCGGGGCAGGACTGCTGCTTCCAGGAGGCAGGCAGGTCGCCAGGATAGCGAGGCTGAGGCTACGACCTCGCGAGCTGGTCCGTCGAGCGAGGAGATCGCAGGAGGGGACGAGGTCGCTGAGGAAACGGACACCCCTCCCTTTAAACCCATGTTCTCGTCGCTCACCTTTGATAAGTTGGAGGCTTGGGCCCGGGAAGTAACCATCCCCTTGGGGTGCAGGGCTAACGTTCCCGCGGGCACTGATCAAGCCGCTTATCCCCCTACGGGCTTTATTGCGATCAGCAGAGAGCATATGGAGCTCGGCTTCAGGTTCCCTATCCCTGGATACCTCATGGATTTGTTAAACAGCCTCAATCTCGCACCGTTCCAGCTGACCCCAAACTCATACGCTCATTTGACCACCCTGGCTGCGGCGTTTCGTAAGTACGCACTAGGATTTCCCACACCCCGCATCATCCGCAGCCTTTACAGCTTCAAAGCGATCACTGGAAAGGAAGGGTTGTACTACGCCACTCCTCGCCAGTCTTCTGACTATAGGGCGTTTCTGCCTCAGAAATGTACTAAGTCAAACGTGGGGGAGTACAAGTCCAACTGGGCCTGGTTCACGTGCCCCTCGATTGCTGGACTGAATAACACGAGCTTCGTGGAGGAACCTAGTAGGGATATGAGTGCTCAAAACAACATCAGTAGCATTATTCATATGTGCAAACATGCATAATGTTTATTTACTTATTTATTTATTTATTTATTTACGAGCTGACTTTTACTGTGCAGACGTCACAGCTCCTAAGGGTAAACCCAGGCAGGACGAGCTCGCTATTCTGAACTCTTTTGCAGCTGCCAAGGAACCAGAGGAGGACAGTTTCCCTTCCGGCAGCGAGCTGGTAGCTCGGGGTCTATCACCATCTGCTTCAAACCCTCTCTTGAATACAGCTCGGGACCTGGGAATAAGGGGGAGAGCGAACGAGGTCGCTTCTGCCCTTGTTGATCCTACCCAATCAGAGCCAGAACCACAACCTCTTCAACAAAGATCACCGAGCACGAGCTTCACCACCAGCACTTCTTCGGATAATATGGGAAGAAAGCTCACCATGTCTGTCCCTCCCCTCAGGTCAGTTCCACCTGCTAAGCCGGCCGAGGTCGTCAACGTGGACGACACCTCCTCAGACCACTCTCAAAGAGCGACCTCACAAGCTGCTGCAGTTGCCCCCTCTCAGACCAGGGCAGCTGCAGCTCCTCAAAAACGGGCTGCCCCACCCGCAGGACGGAGCTCTCCTCCAGCCAAGAGGGCCGCAGTCCCTGCCGGGGGGGACTTACCTTCGGGGCAAGAGTCTGAGGCCTTGACCAGGAAAAGAAAAGGAAAGGCCATAGCTCCTCCACCACCTCCAAAGCAGAAGGGCTTCGTTGCCGTCCCTTCGGTCGGTGGGGTCGTCATCGGACGGGAGCCAGGTACTGGAGCGCCAGCACGACCGGCGAGGTCTGCAACAGTTGAACAGGCAGATTCTGGCCCTCCTCCTGATGCAGTCAAGGAGATGGAATTTTTTAACAGCTTCGTTGAGCTCGTTCCTGAAGTGATGGGAAAACGAAGCCCGCAGCTACAGAAAAAAGAGCTTTCAGGCCGTACTTTAGCGACCTATATAGCTCGTCAAGTTGCGCTGGTAAGGTTCATATCCTGTCATACTTTGATTCTGATTTTCCCCTTCCTTTTTAAAAGGATTTTGTACCATTTCTTTTGTTGTTTCAGCTCGGTATGGCGTCTGCAAAGTTAGTAAGGGAGGCAGACATTCACATCAACGAGGAAGAGGCCTTCAGGATTTCTCAGATACAGTTTGATGAGGAGAAGAAGCTGCTGCAGGAAGAGACCAATCTCCTTCAGAAGAACTATAGTGAGCTTTCTGCCAAGCTCAAAGATGCTGACGCGGCCTTGTCGCAGGAGACCGCTCGCAGGGAAACCGAAGCCAGCAAGGCCCAAGCAGAAATAAATAAGCTGAAGGGCGAGCTTGCTGATGTAAAGGTAAAGCTGCAGGTCGCTGAAGATAAAGTGAGCCAGCACTCATGGGACTTGGCAGCAGTCAAAGGGATGCTCGCGAAGTCTGAGGAGAAGCGGGCTGAGGCAGAGGCGGGCTTGGCTCAGACTAGGGAGAAGCTGACCCAAACTGCGGAGGGTATTGAAGCTAGGGTAGCTCGGGAGCGGGATAAGATCGAAGAAGAGGTCGAGAGGGAGTTCCTGTATAGCATGTGGGAGCACCATCCGAACTTGGACTATTCCTTCTTTGGGTCAGAAGGGGTCAAAATGATCCAAGAGTTCGTGGAGCTGGCTGCAGGTGCTCAGAGCACGCAACATGCTGATACTTCCTCTGCCCCTCCAGATAATCTACCTGCTGACTCAACCCCTTCGCCAGAGCAGGTCCCCGAGGTACCTTCAGTTTTAGAGAATCCTCCCATGTCTGAACCCACAGCAGAAGCTCCTTCTGATTTACCAGCTTCTGAGTCCGTTCCTGAGGCAGAGCCCCCAGCAGAAGCAGTAGTTGGTCCTGCCCCTTCAGACGCACCTGCTGATATCTGAAGCACTTTTATTTTATTTTCTCCTTTAAATTTTTGTAACTTTCCTTCATTTGTTGGAATTCATATGACGAGCTTGAAGCTCGGATTTATAAAACTAAATTTCCTGCGCAATCTCGATATTTTATCCAAGCATATGTATGTATATTTAGTTACATAATAGGTAGCGAGCAGGTAATAATAACACAATTTTAAAGTGTTAAAACTTTGTTAAGGAGATCACAATCGCGAAAATTATATTAACTTTCGAACCTGCTAACTGCAATAAGCAGTTTTGCTCAAGCGCTAGCTCGTAAGGGCTTGGGCTCAGCAAACAACTTGGCTGAATAAGACGTTTTGTAAGCCTTGGAAGATTGGCAGGGACTTACTGTTAGTGAGGAGCTCGGAATTTCCTTGTCCTCCATGTTTTAATGATATAGAGCGTGCTTGTCAGCAACATTTTCCCAAACTTTGAGAGTTTAAATCGTCGCTTCATTCGCAGTCCAGGACTGAGCCAATTTGGTGAATCCGCGGGCAGCTTTATATATGAGAGGCGTAGCCTTACCCCCTCCCGCGAGGTCGCGGGGCAATTAATACGCGAGTCCGCGGGCAGCTTTATATATGAGAGGCGTAGCCTTACCCCCTCCCGCGAGGTCGCGGGGCAATTAATACGCGAGTCCGCGGGCAGCTTTATATATGAGAGGCGTAGCCTTACCCCCTCCCGCGAGGTCGCGGGGCAATTAATACGCGAGTCCGCGGGCAGCTTTATATATGAGAGGCGTAGCCTTACCCCCTCCCGCGAGGTCGCGGGGCAATTAATACGCGAGTCCGCGGGCAGCTTTATATATGAGAGGCGTAGCCTTACCCCCTCCCGCGAGGTCGCGGGGCAATTAATACGCGAGCTAGTAAATGAACTCGATGCATGACGTGAACCTCCGTTAATGAGGGTGACATGGATGAATTAAGCATCAGTTGATGAGGCGTTCTCAATTGAGGCCTTTTGTGGAGATTTATTGCCAGAACATGGTCGTGACTTTGGCAGGCCATTTCATGTGAGAACTCCGGTTAGCGAAAGATTCCTTGGAATTTATACAGATGTCTTCAAGGAATAAAAATATGTATATAAACATTTATGGTAATAGATCGCAGCTTGATTACTTTGAGAAAGAAATTTCATTAGCTTTGCTCTTTTAACATGTACATTTACTGGCTTATCCAGCCCGCTTTCTGCATCACATTTGACATATACAACAGAAAACAGGTGAAAGCATGTTTACAGACAATCGTCAAGAATGAATCATGTACAAGGTTAGAGCGAGCTGACAGTTCTTAGGTGTAATATGGCCGCAAGTGTTCAGCATTCCAGGCACGAGGTAACTCAGCCCCGTCCATGCAGGCTAAATGATAGGCTCCGTTCCTCAGGTCCTGCTTGATGAGGTACGGTCCCTCCCAGTTGGGTCCGAGTACTCCTTCACTTGCTTTGCGAGCTCCAGGAAGGACTAACCTGAGCACGAGGTCTCCGGCTTTGTAGCTTCGAGCTCGCACCTTTTTGTTGTAATACCTGGCAACTCTTTGCTGGTATACTGCTACCCTTAGGCGAGCTGTCTCCCTTGCTTCCTCGGCTAAGTCCAGACTGGTCGCGAGAAGCTGGTCATTGTCCCCAGGTCGGAACGAGGCCCTTCGCTGGCTGGTCACTTCAAATTCTGCCGGTATCATGGCTTCCGTTCCGTAGACCATAGAAAACGGGGTCTCTCCTGTGGAGTTGCGGACCGTCGTCCTATAAGCCCAGAGGACTTTCTGTAGTTCATCAGCCCAAGCCCCCTTTCTTGCTTCTAACTTGGTCTTCAGATTCTGTTTGATGATCCTGTTCACGGCCTCGACCTGACCATTGGCTTGAGGATGGTCTACAGCCGAGAAGCTCTTCACGATCCCGAGCTCATTACAGAAACCTATGAACTGTTCGCTGGTGAATTGGGTCCCATTGTCCGTGACGAGCTGCTGAGGGACCCCGAACCTGCAGATGATATTGTCCCACACAAACTTTTCTATCTTCGTTGTGGAGATTTCTGCTAATTCCTTAGCTTCGGCCCACTTAGTAAAGTAGTCAACAGCGACTACAGCGTGCTTGCAGTTTCCTCGAGCTGCGGGCAAAGGTCCGATCAGGTCCATTCCCCAGATCGCGAAAGGCCATGGACTCACCATCTGCTGGAGGTAGGCTGGGGGAGCCCGCGGGACTTTAGCAAATCTCTGGCACTTATCACACTTCTTTACCAGGTCTAAGGCATCTTGCTTCATAGTTGGCCAGTAGAACCCCTGTCTGAGAGCCTTCTGGGCCAAGGACAATGCTCCCGCGTGGTTCCCGCAATGACCTGCATGGATATCGTTTAGCACTACCTCACAGTCTTCATCATCTATACATCGTAGCAGCGGGGTTGAGAATCCTTTCTTGTACAGCCTGTCGTCGTAAATGCAGTACCGGGCTGCTCTAGCTCGGATGCGGCGAGCTTCCAGCTTGTCTCTTGGCAGCTTCCCTTCCTGCAAGTAATTGATTAACGAGCTCATCCAGGAGTTAGGCCGAACCTGTACGGTCATCATTGCACCTTCGCCGTCGATGCTCGGAGCTGGTAAGAATTCCATAGGGAAGGACTCAAGGAGATCTGCGTCTTGGGAGGTCGCCAAGCGGGCGAGGGCGTCCGCATTGACGTTCTGTGCTCTGGGAATTTGGTTCACTTCAAATCTCTGGAAAGCCCCCAGTAATTCCTTGACCTTTTGGAAATACTTTGACATCCTTTTCCCCTTGGTCTGATATTCTCCCTTGACATGACAAACGATAAGTTGAGAGTCACTGAAAATCTTTACCTGTTCAGCTCGCACCTCCCTTGCTAGGCGAAGTCCGGCGAGCAATGCTTCGTATTCGGCCTCGTTATTGGTAGCTGGAAATTGAAACCTTATGGCACTCAGGATCTTATGGCCTTCCGGGCTGATCAGCATTATTCCAGCCCCTGAGCTTCGCTCGTTAGAAGATCCGTCTACATAAAGCTCCCAAACCTGGCCACCTGTTAGCTCCTCGTACTCTGGTACTGGCCCCGTGAATTCCACAATGAAGTCTGCAAGTGCCTGAGCCTTGAACGCCGTTCTAGGCTTGAACTCCATGTCGAACTGAGCGAGCTCGATGGCCCACTTGAGGAGTCTGCCAGAAGTATCTGCTTTCTGAAGGACTTGCCTGAGAGGGTATTGCGTGAGGACCTCAATCTGATGAGCTTGGAAGTAGGGGCGTAGCTTTCTGGAGGCGGTTACTAGGCAGTAGGCGAGCTTCTCCATTCGTGAATACCTGGTTTCCGCGTCAACCAGTCTTTTACTGATATAATATACGGGCAACTGCGTCTTATTCTCTTCTCTTACCAAGGCCGCGCTTAGTGCGTGCTCAGAGACTCCCAAATACAAGAACAGTCTCTCCCCCTCCTTGGGTTTGGATAGGAGAGGGGCTTGGCCCATATATTCTTTTAGCTTCTGGAATGCCTCCTCGCAATGCTCATTCCATTCAAAGTTCTTGGCTTTCTTGATGGCTTCAAAGAATGGTACACACTTGTCAGTGGCTTTTGAGACGAAGCGGCTGAGAGCCGCGACCTGGCCAGTAAGGCTCTGCACGTCCTTGATTCTGGACGGGGACCTCATTTCCACGAGCGCCCTGATCTTCTCCGGATTGGCCTCTATTCCTCTGCTGTTCACCATGAAGCCAAGGAACTTACCAGATGCTACCCCAAATGCACACTTCAGCGGGTTCAACTTCATCTGGTATTTTCTGAGGACTCTGAACGTCTCATCCAGATCGCGGACATGATCTGGTGCTTTCTGGGACTTTACCAGCATATCATCTACGTACACCTCCATAGTTTTCCCAATCAGGTCCTGAAACATGGCGTTGACTAGACGCTGGTAGGTTGCTCCTGCATTCTTCAGTCCGAATGGCATCACCCTGTAACAGTACAAGCCCCTATCGGTGACAAAAGAGGTGTGTTCCTCGTCTTGCGGGCTCATGGGAATTTGGTTGTATCCTGAGTACGCGTCCATGAAACTCAGGAGTTGATGCCCCGACGTCGCATCTACCAGCTGGTCAATCCTGGGTAATGGGAAACTGTCCTTCGGGCAGGCCTTGTTCAGGTCGGTGAAGTCAATACAAGTTCTCCACTTCCCGTTCTTCTTTTTGACGAGGACTGGATTGGCGACCCAAACTGGATAACGAGCTTCCCTGACGAACCCGTTAGCTAGCAACTTCTCAACCTCCTCCTTCAGAGCTGCATAGCGTTCTGGTGTCATCGGCCTCCTCTTCTGCCGGACTGGCTTGTGCTGGGGATCTATATTCAGTCGGTGACACATAACCCCAGGGTCTATCCCCACCATATCCTCATGATTCCAGGCGAAGACATCAAGGTTTCTCTTCAGGAATCCTACGAGCTCGGACTTCACTTCTGGCAGCAGATCTTTTCCTATCTTCACATATCTCTCTGAGTCCGCCTCACTGACTCGTACATCCTCTAACTCCTCGACGGGTCCTGTGGCCCTGTCTGCATCCACCTCGCGAGGGTCGAGGTCATCACTTACCCCGCTTTCAGAGGCAGCTCGCGGTTGGCCACCCGAGACCACATTTACTTTCTTTCCCCGAACTCCCATTTTTACTGCATCCTCATAACATCTCCTGGCTAGTTGCTGCTCGCCTTTGACACAGCCTACTCCATTGGGAGTCGGGAACTTAACTGTCAGCGTTCTGGTGGAGGTGACCATATCCAGTTCGTTCATCGAAGGTCGCCCCAATACTACGTTGTATGCTGAAGGGCTACTGATAATAAGGAAGTCTGCAAGAACGGTAGCTTGTCGTCCTGGCTCCCCGAGGGTGAGGGGCAACTTAATCTGGCCGATTGGTACCACTGCATCTCCCGTGAACCCATAGAGAGGCTCGGGCGAGGGTATTAACTGCTCAGCTCCTAAACCCAACTGGTCATAGCAGTCCTTATACATGACGTTGACTGAGCTGCCAGTGTCTATCATTATCCTCCGCACCTCGACATTACTGATCTGAGCTCTGATTACAATGGCATCGTTATGGGGCCAGCGTACTCCTCTCTCGTCCTCCTCTGTGAACACAATGCTGTCCGAGGACGCCTTTGCCCTTTTGGCGGGTCCCTCGACTCCTCCATATTCTGCCAGTAGGGTATGGTTGGCTTCTCGGATATACCTCTGGTGTGACCTGTTAGATGTACCTGCGACATGAGGTCCACCATATATAGTGAAGATCGTTCTTACCGCGGGTTCACGCTCGGGTTCTTGAGCTCGCTGAGGCTGATGCTGCTCGGGCTGCTGGTCTTGCCCCTGAGGTCGTTGGCTCTGAGGTCGCCTTCCAGCGGGCTGTATTACATATTCTCCTAGGCGGCCTCGTCTGATGAGCTCCTCAATGGCATCCTTCAACCGCCAGCAGTCTGATGTATTGTGCCCGTTCTCGTTGTGGTAGGCACAGTATTTCTTTGGATCCCGATGTCGGTTAGGGGGTCCGGTTGGAGGTGGCTTCCCAAAGTTCTCCCTGTTTCTTTCTGCGGCGAAGATCCTGTCCTGCCTGTCCGATAACAGACTATAGCTGTCATATCTGTTCTGGTGCCTGGGCCTCTCCATCCTTGGCCCTGGCCTAGCTCGCTTCGCCACTACATTGGCCGACTGGTTCCTCGGCTCCCCTGGCCTATCACCACCAGGATTCTTCCTTTTCTCACGATGGGAACCACCTGCCTCACCCCGCTGGCCACTGGGTTTCTTAGCCCCAAAGGCTTCTTCCCATCTGACTTCTTTAGCTGCCCTGTCGTAGAACTCCCCCAGATCCTTCACAGGGGATTTGTATATGCTTTCATACAGCTTCCCATCTTTCCTGAGCCCTGCAGAGATAGCTGTTAAAATACTCTCGTCAGAGGGTGTTTCCACATTACTCACCTCATCTCTGAATCGAGTGATATAATCTTTCAGGGATTCGTTCTGTCTCTGAAAAATGGTTGCAAGGTGGCAGGCTGGCGCGAGCTGTTTCCTTAATGCCTTATACTGATCTAGGAACTTCTTCTGACATTCTCTCCAGCTTCCGATGCTGCGGGCTGGAAGGCGGTTGAACCAAGCTCGCGGGGCGTCCCCTAGAGTAGCTGGGAATACCCGGCATTTGACCAGCGGGTCATCTGTCTGAAGATCCATCTGCACGTTGAAAGCATCCAAATGGTCATAGGGGTCCGTCCTGCCATCATATTGAGGGATACTGGGGAGCTTGAACTTTGCTGGTAAAGGCACTGTCTCGATCTCCCGAGTGAATGGTGCTCGGCGGTTGTCTCGCTCTCCCCCAGTCTGGCCTCCAGGTCGGGCTTCCAACTGCTGAACCCTCTGCAACAACTCTTCGACTACTGGGTCCTGGGTCAATGACCGCTGACTGGGGTCCCATCTACTGGTACTCTCCTGCTCCCCAAAGTAGCGGTTCTGCGACCTTCCTTCTTCACCTAGCGCTTCTGCCTGTCTGGCAGCCCTTCTTGGCTCGGGCTCGTAACCTGCGCGATGTGCACGTACTCGCTCGGGCCCACGGCCATCCTCTTCGCGCCTGGCGCCCTCGATACTTGCCCTCGCCCTCATCTCGTTCTGGCGAGGTGGGATTCCCCGCTCTTGGTTCCGCTCTCTAATTCTCCTTGGGTGCAAGTTCGAAGAGCGGGCTGATCCTTCGGTAAGCGACCTTTCCCTTGCGGCTACCCCTTCTGGAGTTGGTATCTCTTCTGAAGGTCGGCGGCGAGCTCTGCCTGGGGGTGCTGCATTTGCCTGCCTCGGCGCCGCGTGGGCTTGGACTTCCACCAACGCCCTCACTGTTGTTGTCAACTCCCTCACTGCATCCTCCAGGGCTTGCTGGCGTTGCTGCCATTCTGGAGCGACCTCGTTTCTAGAGGGTGAAACGCTCTGTTCTTCTTGAATCTCACGTCGCTCCTCTGCTACTCCAACACTCCTCGTTGCTTTGATCCTAGCCATAGCAAACAAGTACAGATGAAAATGACGTAATAACTAACTGGAGATTACCAGGTCGCTGTTGGGCCCTCCTTCTAGCGCCAAAAGATGTTGACGTCCGGAAACGGTCAACCAGAGATTCTGGGGCCCAGACGGCGGACTTGGTAATTAAGGATTGATTGGTACGGGTTGAAGGGTAGTAAATGGTGTATTAATAGGATGCTAGGTTGGTGACAATTAATTCAGGTGGAGGAATGTTGCTCCTGGTAGTTGGTCGGAGTTAATAAACTGATGAACAAGTAATTAAGGGAAATGAGAGAAAGGAAGAGAGAAAACACAGGGGTTTTCACGTGGTTCGGTGACTGCACCTACGTCCACGGTCACTCTGGAATAATTCCGGCAGAGTGATGGTTATCTAGTATTAAGCTTCTTGTACAGTGAAAATGTCTCCCCTCTTTATAGAGGAAGGGAGCTCAAAATAAAATAATACAAAGGAAAAGTTTACACGTTATAGGCAATGGCTAGTTTCAACTAATCCTGACATTGCCATGCTGCATTAATTGTAAAGGTAATGATGATTTCCTCCCTTCACAAGTCTGCATTAATTACACCTGAAGAAGTCTTCACTTCATTAAATGCTTCTGGGTACTTGTGTAAACAGTGTCTTGCTGGAAATCATGGGGGTTGGCAGTTCTGACAACTTGCTGCACACGGTTTCTTATAGGTGGACTTTCTGGTCAGCCAGATGTATGCTGGAGAGGAGGTGTGGCGATCTGGAGGTTAACGCGAGCTCGCGAGCTCGCGATTGGCGCGACCTCGCGGGCTCCTCGGGCTGAAAGCACTGGCAGGTGACATGCTGAAGAACTGTTGCTAGCTCGCGCGGCCTGGATAGCCTCGCGAGCTGGGCTTGCAACTGTTGACTCCGTCTTTGGGCTTTCTGGGCCTTTGCTCTGTTCAAATTAAATGGGCGTGTACTGTTGCTAGTTGGGCCGAACCAGAAAATGGGCATAACAAAATCAATTTATCTTAGGTTTCAAGTCAAAAAAACCTATATATTTATTGAAAATATAAAAGACGAACGTCTCAAGTCTCAACCCTAATCGTCAACTCCCTCTCCTCACTCTTACTCTCATCGCTCATCTCAACCCTCTCGACCCTAGTTGCGGACCGACCCAACCTCCTTATTGTCGCTATCATGCTCATCTCCCATCGTTGTGAATCTTGTCATTCATCTCTCTCTCCTCTCATTTCTTCACTTCTCTCTCTTCCATTTCTCTCCCTGATTTCATTTCTTCTCCTTACATTGTGAATCTTGCATTTATCACTATCGTTGTCGCGCTCCTCTGGTTTCGTTTCTTCTCCCGCTCTCTCCTTACTACCATCTTCTTTATTTTTTATTTTTGTAAGTTGAGTTAGATTGATGCCGATCTCTGTTTCTATTGTCATGCGCTGGATGGAGGAGATCAATGCCAATTCTTTCTACTGGGAGGATATCGACGCTGATCTCTTCTATTGGTGATGATGCAACTGTTTGATGTCGGTGATGATGTTATTAATGGTTAATGGATGGTGATGATGCAAATGTAAAGAGAGAAAGATGGAGGTTAGTGTGGAGAGAGAAGAGGAGAAGAGGGGAGAGGTGAGGTGGTAGTGGGGTTGATAACTAGTGGTATTGGGTTTGGTTGTTTTTCGAGTGTTAGAGGTTTATTCTCTTTTGAATTTAATTGTTTATCGGAGGCTCCTTTAAGGCCTAAATTAACATGGACCAACCCAAATCGGATTGATCCGAACAAATCGGTCCATGTCGAGTCCCGCCCTGATTTCAATTTTGGATCGTTTTTTTCAAACTCGACCCGACCTATGCCCACCGCTAGCATCTGCCAATCTCAGGAGAAAGAAAGGTATTCCTACTCAGCTTTTATGCCTAGCGTGTGATTGAAGCAAGCAATTAATTACAAATGATCAAGTTTCAGACAAAGGCAGTGGGAGACGAAATAAGAGGTCAATTTCAAATGGCATTGGCATTGAATGGATACGATCAGTATAACCATGGTCATGATTGACATCCATTTCAGCAAAGTCGTGATCAGATTTCCAGAAGTAAAATCAGAAAATTAGCGCACATCACATGAACCTATAGATTTAAGTAACACAAATACAAGCGAACTCTCCTTGTTGAGGTAAAAAATGAGCGGATCCCAATAAAATAAATTAATGTGTACGATGTATTGATCATACAGGATCCAGTGGTTCGAAAAATTTTATTATTGGTTTTGTTATGTTTGGTCTCAAAACTAAGTAAAAGGTTTCTAGCTAGCAATGTACCACTTAAAAGGACATTGCAACAAATTTCTCAAGGTATCTCTGTGAATCTCTTCTCTTCATTACCCTCGGAAGAATTGAGAGCTGCAGTTTGAGCTAGCTCTTGTTTCTTGCCTTTGGATACTGACTCGGATTCTTCTGGTAGCGAATCCGACTTGGATGCCTGAGCTCTCCTGGATGATCTTGATGAACCCCCATCTCCTGAGTCTTTGGACTTCTTCCGCCGGATTTTTTTGGGAATGTCAGGTAGCTTGGAGGATGGCTCGCCGTCTTGGCTCGAAGCTGTCTGATGCCTGCCTTTGTGAGGTTCTGGTACGTCCTTGTTTGATTTTGAGGACCTTCTTGACCTTGTTTTTTCTGTTCTGTCAGGTTTTTCGCCACTGGGGTTCTCAGTTGAGGACCCTGTTGATGCATGGCGTCTCGATGACTTTGGCAATTCTGGTGTGTCTTTAGCAGGAGCATTTTGATTCCTTCTCCGGATTGAATCTACACAATTATACAAACCATTTATTAGTGGACTTGTTCCAACATAGGATTTCGTCTCTGATACCATGTTTCGATAATTCTAATTTTGAAAAAGAAATACAAAGCACCATATATACCTTCAGAAACCCATTGGATTTCAGCTTCCTCTTTAACTTCTCCTTGAAGACCTAAAGGCTGTGACTGGAATCCTGGAGAGGATTTAAATTCATTCATCTGCAGAAATTAGAATACGATCTCTATAAACTTTGTGATTAAAACAAATAAACTAAACTAAACTTGAGTTATAGCCATAAAAAGTGAATCTAAAATTTACCCAGCTTGGGGAATTTACAGATGGACCATCCCATCCGATGTGGGCTACATGCTTTACATCTGTTGGAAAGCCAATCTGCATATCAGCCTCCTTCTCATTTTCTGCAACATCAATGACAAAAATATCAGTTTCATTGTAACACTATTCAAATTTCTTGGAAAATTTTTATGACAAGTGACCTAATGGATTAAATTATAAAAAAGGGAAAAGAACAGACCAAAAATATGAGAAATGTATCTTAGGCCTTTTAAAAGGCCCTTCATCTTATTGTTTGACATTTTATATGGTCTAGGTGTATTGGCTCTAAAGAATTAAGAAATACATCAGCCTTCAAATCTGGAATCAAAGAAAACAAAAACAAAGTTATGGGTAGTCAGAAACCTGCATTGAAATTGTTATTGATTCTGATTAAATTAAATTTTATTTCGGTTCGAGAAAAAAAAAATGAACATATTTTATCACCTCCTATAGAGAACTTGCTACCAAGCAAGAATCCACCAACATTTTCATGGAAAATAAAAAAAATGGAAAACAAAACATGGATTAAATTCCAGTTCAAAAGTAGTTAATAGTTATTCTTTGAAGGTGAAGTTGAACTGGAATTCAAGGAACCCAAAAGTGAAGAAAAGAAAAAAAAAAGGTTCAAAAACATGTGAGTGTTTTTGACAATAAGGTAATGTGGGTGGAGGTGATGTGAAAAGAGACGATCAACCGACGGAAATGCTGTTTGATGCAAAAGTTTCGTTGATTCAATGGCAGTGCTTTGTTTTTTGTCAAAGACACCATGAATCCAACCAAAAATTCATCGAAATTTTAGGATGGTCTCTCATGTGCTAAATTTAGCAAAGGTTTGAACAGGTCTTGTTATAGTAATCATAGTGGTATGCGGCTAGCAAGGTAATTCATAGGTCAATGTCTAAGGTGGTTGAGAAAATTTTTTTTCTTTGACTACTCGCCTTTGGAGGTTACATGCTATTATTTTCGTCAAAAGCTCTATTCTACCAACTTTAGAGTTGTATATAAGAAAGCTTAGACAATTAAGGACTGATAAAGTAGGTAAAACAGTCTTTTTAAAGGAGAGAGTTATTAGGTAATTTTCAACGAAAATGAATAGAACATTTAAAATAGTATGTTTATAATTATCTATTACGTTATCCATTCACTTATAATTCAGAAGATTAGAGTATTTTCCCTTCATATTTGTAATAAGGGTTCACATTCACTATTTGTATTTATCATATGTTTGTTTTCCCTATATGAGAGTATATTTTGTTGTAATGTGTGGAAAGATTTTTCCACGTATTTTCAAGTAGTATTACTAAATAGACTATATTCAGTTTAATACCTTTAAATTACCTTTTATGAAATTCAATACACTATCACTATGAGTTGATAGTATATTGTTGGTCCAGTAGTAAACCCTTTGCATTTACATTTTAGAGATCGTGAGTTCAAGTCCATATGACAAATAAACTTTTATGATATAGAATATGATTAGTGTGTGAAATATAATAAAATTATTATTTGGTGATTATGAACTCTAGAGCTCATGAGCTCGAGTCCATTTGATAAATAAACTTTTTTAATATAGAATGTGATTGGTGTCCAAAATATTATAAAATTATTATTTGGTGATTATACGTTATATGAATAGGATTAAATTAGTTTTTTTCTTTACATTGTAGCTTGGAATTGGGCTAAAGTACTGATCGCTTTTGATTGCTACTACGTTGGATTGGATATTTGATGGGTATGCTTTGTATAGATGAAATAAAGAAAAATCTTTTCAACCATTTAAACAAAAAGATATTAAATAATTTATTTTGAAATATTTATTACTAATTTTAGAAATAGGCACATTCACTATTAAAATTTTGTTTAATGATTGTATTACCTTTAGACAAAGGAAAGCCATCAAGTACACTTTGTTCAGTTTATTTGTTTTCCATTTATTGGTTCTCATGAGAGATAAGTTTACAAGAAAATAAGAACAGAGAGAGGTACATTGAGCAAGACCTATTTTACTGGTCTGGTAGATGACTTTTGGATTTGTTTCTTGCTACCTACCAATTCTTAAGCACAGATTATCTCTACTTGTTTCCCATGCCATGCAATCTTGTCTTCATTTCTAAGCGAAGAGCCTTCATTCAAGTCAACTATTAAGTCTGTAAACATATCTCTCAGAGTCTCTTCAAATGTTTTCATATGGCAATTGTGTGGTAACTAAAAGATCTGCAAAGAAACCAGTATTTGTTCCTTGCATTTTAATCCATGTCAATGCAAAGTAGAAATCAACCCATACCACTAGCCTCTCTCCTCATGACCGATTACGTTTGCAACAGATCTTACTGCACAGTGCACAACCAGAAATTCAGAGGTCCAAACAGAACCTGCAAAATAATTACATAAAAATCAGAGGATCCATGCATAGACCATTTATTACATTTGTTTTAACAAATTTTCTCTCTTTCTTGATGGACATTGCAGCAACCAATCATAATACATATATGCCAATGCTGAGTAAATCAACGATTCAACTGAAAGAGAAAGCTGCAAACTATTATGATTAGCTCACCATCAATAATAAGCCTTGATATTCTCCAGTCCAACTGCAGCAACACCATTTAACAGGGAATATGAGTGGTTTTATTCCGAAGAACAGAATAGTTATTTGGTGTAACAAAATTTACATAAGATAAAGAAGAAACCTGGTCCTAGATAATGCATGCATGCAATGCTCATTCCCCAGTTGCATCAACTCATTGCCACTCTAGCTTAGTTGCTTTCATTCAAGTGATCAATTGAAGGGAGTGACATTAGAATGCAACTAATAGCACATGCTAGATATCTCACCAGCATACAGTTTTGACTGTTCTTGATGGGATTTCGCCAAATTAACCTCATCATTCAAGGTTTCACTTGAACACAGTGATGAAATGTCTCTGCATTATATAACTCCAGTATATAAATTTAACCTCTAATGGGGTTTCACCGGAAAGGATTCAATGCTGACAACACATGTTTCTTGATGTTCATCATTTCAACTTGTGCATTTTTTGATAGGAAATGATGGAAGCAAGTTCAGGCACTCACGATAATTTTCATCTCTTGCAAGCAAGTCTATGATTACGGATATTGTACCAGCATCTGGCATCACATTTCTCTCCGCCATTTTCTTAAGAAGTTCAATCACTTTTGGCTTCTCATTATTTTGAAAAAAAGCGCGGATAAGTGTATAAAAAATTACTATATTTGGAGCACAACCTTTTTCCTCCATATCTGATAACAATACAGTAGCCATTTCCAATTGCCCCGCTTTACAAAATCCATTGATCATGACGCTATAAGTTACAACATTTGGTACTAGACCTTCATGAGGCAATCTTTGAAAAAGTTCCCATGCAACTTCAAGTCTACCTGATTTACATAATCCATCAATAAGGGGATTAAAGCATTTAACAATAAGCTCAAATTTGGAACGTTTTAAGGTATTGAATACTTCCACTGCCTCTAGAACAAAATCATTCTTGCAAAGCCCATCAATAAAAGTAGTATATATAATATAATCAGGAGTGACATTATTAAGTTGCATCTCATCAATCAATTTCCTTGCATCTTCAACCTTACCCTCTCGAAAATAGCCACTTAACAAGGAGTTATATGTAATGACTGTCGGCCTAAAACCCTTCGAAATCATCTCTCTGTATAGATTCATGGCTTGTCCAATATTTCGATTCTTACAATAACCATTGATCAAGATGGTGTAACTGACGCCATCAGGCCTACATCCTTTACTCGCCATAGAAACAAACAACTTCTTTGCATCACTAATTTTATCCACCAAACAATAACCATCCATTAACGTGTTATAAGTAACAACACTGGGATTCACACCTCTCTCAATCATCACCTCCAACAACTCATTCGCTTCTTTCATCTTCCCCCTCTTGCAAAGCTCATCTATCAACACATTAAACGTCACCACAGTAGGCCGCACACCTTGATCCACCATCTCAAAAAAAAACCTCTTAGCCTCTTCCCAATCACCTGAAACACAAAACCCATGAATAAGAGAATTATAAACAACCGCATTTGGGCTAATTTCCCTACTCTTCATTTCCGCCAACAGACCTTTCGCTCTCTCCACTAAACCATCTTTACACAACCCGTCAATGATGCTACCATAACAAACAACATCAGGCTTACACATCACACCAAATCCACCATTCCCACTAACCATTTCTTCATGCAACTTAAGGGCAACACTTGTATTCCCCGTCCGACACAGCCCATGAATCATGGTCCCATACGTAACCACATCAGGCACGCAACCAAACACAGACATTTTCTTAAACAACCCAGTAGCCTCCGTGATTCTTCTCTCTATACACAAACCCTTAATCAAAGAGTTAAAAGTTGTGGGATCTGGGCAAACACCCCTCCTCAAAATCCTCCCAAAAACACCAAAACCGTCAGAAATCCTACCCATTTTGCAGCAACAATTGATCAAAATGTTAAAACCAATAACATCAGGCAGCAATCCAATTGAATATAGTCTATTGGAAAGCAAAATAACATTTTTATAATGACGTTTCTTAGCAAGAGCACCAAACAATGTACTGAAAGCAGACATGGCAGGAGTGGGGCGGAGACTAATCATGTGATCGAAAAAGTTAAGTGCTTCATCGAGAGTGAGGTTACCTGATCTACATTTGTAGTTGAGGAATTCATAAAGGTTGTGCTGGTTTCTCAATAGAGATGAGACTTCATTGCTGGAATTCGAAGCTGCAGAGTTTTGTGAATGAGTTAATGAATATAATAATTTCACTTTTGAAGAGGAAGGTCTGTTTTTCAAAAACATCGCTAAAAGTTTGTATCAAATTTTCTCGACCGATTTTCATGTGGAAAAGAGAACATTAACTAGACATAGTTATAGAGAAGGTTCCTCTCCCGAGTTCAACTTTATTTTCAGGTAGATAGATCTTTTGCTCAAAATTACAAGGACTTCCCTTATTTGTTACTTGGTTAAAAAATAATGGCTTGGGGGTAAAGTTGTTTATTTTGATTTTTAATTATTCAAATGAAAAAATATTTAAAAATAATAAAATAGATGGAGGAGGTTTCGTTTAATAAAAAAAGTAAAAAAGAAAAGAGAAAAAGAAGTTTTTTGGGGTTTTAATAGGTGATGACGATGAAATTGGATGAAACCTCCTCCATTTTTACTATGGGTGATGATAATGGTTTAATGATGGTTTGGGTTCTTTTTCTATGGGTGATGATAATAAAGTGGGATCAAGTTGAATTTTAGGATGATTTTTAGGTTTTTGATTGATGATGAAGATCAAGTGACTTTTAGCTTAGTGGGTGATAAAGATAAAGTTTGATGTTTGCATGAAGGAGATAAAGTTGGATGTTAGGGTGCTTGGGTGATGGAGATGAAATTGAAATTGAATTTTATGATTATTTTTGAATTAAAAAAGGTAGGGTACAACGGGTGTCAAAGTAGTTTAATTTAATTATTTAAATTAATTTGTCGTTGTAAATAAATTCATCTAAGAGTGTGCGTGTGTGTGTATATATATATATATATGTGAAAAACAATTAGAACCACCCATAATTTATTTAAATAATAAAAAGTTTAATTTTCTCAAAATTTGTAATTATATACTATTTTATTTTTAGTTCATACTTCATATTGCTAGATTGCTTGTTGACCCTATAAATCTAAATATTACCATAATTTTGGAGTACCCACATCGAAATTACTTTGTTATTTTAACAAATTGTCCGGAACTTAAAAAAATAATACTTTTTTGTAATAAATGTATTTTATTTGTCTCCATGGCGTAATTAAAAATAAAAATATTACCATATCACATGGCTTAATTGAAACGGGAGATGGACCGAAGACTCTCTCTCGTTGAACATGGCATTAGCAGAACTACATTTCACTTGAGACCTTTTTCCGTAAAGTGGCTTCCAATTTTGTGAGGATGAAATAATAAAACAATGTTTCTTGGGATCCATTCAATAACATTTCTGTATTATTTTCTATTTTATTAATTTTCATTTGAAAACAAAAAATTTAAAACTGTTTTCTGGAAAAAAAAATATTATGATAAAATAAAGGAGGTATAAGATAAAATTAATAATACTAGCATTTCAAAAATAAATTATCCAAATTTTTTATACAAATAATGTGATAAAATGATTCGTAGTAATATATTAATATGAGAGAATGTATGAATAATACAATGCAACATTTACAAATAAGTTTGCTACATCATTTAAATAATAAATTTGGACAAAATTTTAAGTAACCTAACATACTCAATTTATATATATATATAATATTACAATAACAATAACCTTCTAACTTTTGTATCTCTCTTGCATTCCAATCAATTATGTGATAATCTATAAATGAATATATTTTAGAAATGAAATAAAATATCATTAATATATATATCTACCAGTCATCACATCATTGATTAAGATTCAAATGAGATATAAAAAATAGAATGTTTAATATTATACATCGTTTAAAAAGAGATAGGTAACAATTTGAAGAAAAAAAAATCACAATTTTTTTATTTAAAAGAAAAAATAATATCAAACAGTTACATTAAAAGATAATATATATTCATATAAAATTTAAAAACAATATTTTTAAGAAATATGAAAAACTATTGTAAAAGTTCTAATAATTCTTTTTTTTTTTTGAGAAAAAATAATTCATTTATTTTTATCATTAAATTGAATGAAAATAAATGAAGAAATGTTAAAATTATCTTTTACAGTTATTCTCTTAAGTTGATTTAGTTTGACTCGGTAATAAATAGATTGTACTTCTTGAACAAAAAAACAGACTGTACAATTTACACTTCTGATAGGTGAGTTACCAGTGCTAACAGCGGCAAACAAGAGATACGCCAAATTGATGTTTCCGGTTCCTTCTCTTATGCAATTGGTTGAAAACAAAAGAAACACCAACTTGCTAATCCTCAAAATGAGTAATAAATTTATTAAAATGAGAAAGAGAACAGAATTCAAATGCACTTTCATATCCACTTCACTCATTTTCTTCCCTGCTTTTGTTTCCATTTCCACTTTTCTGGCTAGCAATATGTTCTTAGCCTGTGCCAAAAGTTATGGTAGCAGAGAGTTATTCAGACAAGACCAACCTCTGTATATTGCTGTAAAGAGACGACCAGCACCTCCAAGCAACCTCAAGGCTTTATCAATTTATGTACAAGCACCTCCTGTAAGAGTTCTTCATTTACATACTTGAAATCCGACTAACCAAACCTTTTACAAACAGTGGATAATACCACAAAAGCCTTAAACACAAAACCGCTAAAGCTCAAAATGCTGCAAAAGTATCTCTATCCAAAATCTTACACAAACTATATAAACTTTGAATCTTGAAAAACGACGGGAATGAATACTTGGAAGTTGAAGGGAGCGGATGAGATGGAGAAATCACCTATAACTAGAATAATGTTCTATCAAAAACATTTGGAAAGCTCAGGAAATTGCATCTTTGCCTAATGCCACCCAAAATTCCAATGTGAGAACTGGTTTGAAGACTGATGCTCTCAAGCCAGAATTATCACTTCTTGGTCTGCATGCACAAGCAGCCATTAATTTATACGTCAAGATTTTTAAGTAAAATTTAATTTATGGATAAACACAATAATGCAACACAACCCAAAAAATTAGCCCAAAAACCAACCCAAATGATGTGGCAAGAGACTTGCCTTTGCTATGTTATTCTCCAAATTATCTCATGATTTATGTCAAAACAGACTGCTTAGCATGTCATTTGGGTTGGTTTATAGGCTAATTTTTTCAATCGTTACATATATATATATATAAAGTAACATTGCTATCATTCAAACCTACTATTCATTCCTTTCAAAAGACTATGGAATCAGTAGACACAATGTAAAAAGCCATTTTATTTTAATCAGCATTTCCATCATCATGTGTCTTAAGAGAGCGTGTACATATATTTAGAAGAGTGGAAGATAAAAGAAAGAACCAACCTTGTTCAGGTACTTCTTATGGATCTTCAGTGCCTCTTCACATGCTTTTTTAGCATCCAAATTTCCTGTAATGTCACCCAAAATCTGGAAAGAGAAAGCTCTACCATAAGATATATATTGATGCACTACGCATATGCACAGAGTGAGAGAGGGAGAGGGAGAGAAAGAGAACCTTGACAACATCATCCAAACCTTTAGCCTCCTTCAAAAGTTTCTTATTCTTGGTCTCAAGAACACTTGCAACAAGAAAAACGGCAAGTGCACTCTGATTGTCTACCTGTCCACTCTGCACATTTTTTCTCTCAAATTTGCCATACTGCTTTAGCTGCTTGCCGTTTACTTGAGGTGGATTACTCTGTTTCGAACTCAAGTCCTCATACAATGAGAAGATATTTGGGTTGTACTCCATGCCCCACATCAGCTGAAACCAATCTATCTTACGTCTTAAAATAAGCTTGTGAAGGGGGAAAAAAAAATAAAGGCCTAAACAAGTCAATACACTGATGAGACCTTTAACTTAGTTGCAGTCTTTATTAAATGTTAGTTGCAGTCTTTATTAAATGTGCTTTTGATTGATAATACAGGCCCATTCCTGTCAAAATTTAGACAAGTCTTTACCTCCCAAAGGTATAAGGCATCCACAAATGAGAATTCTCTCCGGAAAAGTACCATCAGCATGCGAAACGCAAACAAATACTCCCCGCCATCCAGATCCTCTGTGAAATGAAAGAAATCAGGTAAAATTTACCTCACCAATAAGGGCCTTGCTAGATGAGCATGGTAACACATAAAACTAATCTGACATACATATGGACAGGAAAGAAGAAAGAGGAAAGGCGAGTACCAAAAGCCTAAATCTGATATACATTGCATTTTTGTTTGTGCTTCATGTATTTAGGCTGAACTTATTTCCTTCTTGTCTTTTAGTTTTCCATACTCTTTTAGGTTGTGAGGAGGAACTCATTAACTTCATTGAAAAAAATTCTGATATTCACTGTTTAGAAATTGTCTCAAATTCCTGTCAAAGGAAGGCTGGGCTTAGGCAATTTGCCTCTGCAAAATCAAGCCCTTTTGGGTAAGGGGTTATGGAGGTCTTTGGAAACGAAGTCACTATAGCATGCTGTCATTAGAAACCAATACAACATTCACTTAAATAGATGGGATGCAAACAATGTGCCTAGAGGCAGAAACCAGCTAACCACAGCCCTTGAGTTTCTATCTCTCAAATCAACAGTCATTTGTGAATTTTTAATAGATCAAACAGTCTTTACACTAACTTTCAACTATCTGTGCTGCATCACAAAATCCACCGTATGAAAATAGAAGAGAGAACCCCCTCTCTCATAACTTGAAAGAAATATATTCTATTGTAATCTTAAAATTAACCATTGATTCTTTTGTTTACTGTTCAAGGATGGTGTAAATTAGCATAGGGAAACAAAACGAACTAAGTCCCTGGTTCCAAGTAATAACAGTTCATGTGGAACAAAAGCCAACTAAAACATAAAAGCACGAACAAAGTAAGTAACAGGAATGCATACCAAGGTGTTGATGAAGCTTAGGATCAACAGTTTTAATGATTTCTGAGAGTGTGCTCAACTGTGATTGCACCCCTATTGAACTTGCACTGGTCCTAAAGTTCTCTCTCTGTTATTGAAACAAAGTAGGCATTAAAAGATAGAAATTAGATGTCTTAAAGTTGTAGGGTCTGATAATAGTCCCCAGTTTGGAGTCTTTAATAGACCAAAATAGGTCAGATGATTTCTGAGTATCATAAAAGATATCAATAAACTAAAATGATAATAAGAGAATTGAAAAAATATATATATATATATATATATAGAAATTACATGCACTAATCATGATAAAAACTTTGGGGCCAGAGAATCTGACAGGATATTCTCAAAGTACTAAGGCATTGGAAGAACATGACAGTTCGAAATTCACAGCAATGATACCAAGAAATGGACCTAGTCATCTTTGCCCATGAAAAATTGACAATTGAACAGCAGCGCAATCCAACACTCATAAACTAATCCCATGGATACATCTAACAATTTTATGAAATTGATGCGTACCAGTCTTCGCATTGCATGCTCATAACACCAAAAGGCATCTGCTTCATTTTCGAGAAGAACTACCATCGGTGAGCAAATATCATTCATTCCTATGCAGGAACGAAGGTGAGGATAACTATTTGAACTTAAAGTTGTTTCAGTTTGGTAATGATTTATGCAACTTATGGCTACTTACCTTGAACATAACCAATATCATTGTCCACCCAAGAATAAATTGCAAGAATATCCCAAAGTTTTGCCTGATTAGCTTCATTCTCATAAAAGACAAGCGCTCGATCTGTGCGAACAACATCCAAACCTAAAACCCAAATTTTACTATCTCAGTCAAGTACTATTGTAAGTCAATAAAATCCATAGTAAAATCACAAAATAACCACAAAGATAGGAACTTAAAAACTAAGAGTGCATCCCTATGCAGCCAGGGCTGCTTCTGCCTCAGCATTTTGGCCGGGATAAACACTGTTCAGGCAACAGCACCATTACAACCCCAGCACAACTCAATTGTCATAAGCAATCTGAGCCAAAACTGGTATAGGAAGGCCAAGTCACAATGCTTCAGTAAAATGATATTTCCAACTATAAGCAATGGTTAGGGTGGCATTCTTTATGATTTAGACTGATTGCTTCAACATTGCGAGTGAGAGCAGCAAAAATATAAAAGGAATGCTGCAGCAATATTTAAGGAAAGATAAAACAGAACAGAATGCAATTGCAGAAGAGAATGAAATTATGCACCACGTATGTACCAATTTGGTGTAAGCAGAGCATCCATCGAAGCACTTTCTTGTCTGCAATTGCACTAGTTACATGCCACTCATGATCTTGCAAATCACTGCTCATAGAAGAATCTTGTAACGGCTGACCATCATCAGCTATGAAAGCTGCTGTAATGAGCTTTCCACTACCAACAACAGGAACCATGTTTTGGCATTCAGTTTTCCATGCGTTATACTGCTGCCTAAGATGAACCGTGTTATATATTAAACCACCATGTTCGTAAAAAAAAAAAAAAAAAAAAAAGGTTAATAGCAAAAGGACTAACTAGCTACCCAACACAAAGCCATAATGGAAAATATGTAAAGCTAAAGCATCTATGCGTCTTTTCAAAGGAAATGCTCTCAACTTAAAGAACAAGGGCCAGAGTGGATCAAATGGTGTAGCATGGTGGCTATGAGATGTTAGGGGAACACAAAATTAACAATGGTTAAATGTATGTATATGTAGTATATATCTATCTTTTTAAAATGCTTAAAAATGCTCCATGCAAAAAAATTACCCGATGCACTTGTAACATGCAAGTAAATTGTGGAATTTATAAACACCTTTAAATGTTTTACCAAAAACCTAGACCTGGAATTATCAACGTCTCCATCAATCTGACAGTCCAATCACATAAAGATTCCAAAACACTGTTGAAGAATAGAGTGAAAACTAAAGGAAAGCAGTTCATACAGCATTCATCCTTTTCCCACATGTTAAAGTTGATTTATTTACTATCTAGTATCTACAAGTTAAATTACAATTCAAGGATACATTACCTCCTACGTTGCCTGAGCTGATTTCTTTCTTCAAAAGTGCTGTTAGGATCATAGCAACCCAACAAAAATTCCCATACTAACCCCTTGATTGAAGGATGAATACCCTGGCAAAAAAGCCAAAGTAAGAAATTGATAACATTCGTGACATCAGCTTGAGGTTCAAGAAGATGGCAATACTATAATGAACCCCGATAAAAATATGAAGAAACAGCAGGCAGTAAAACAGGGAGGGGGAAGAGTGACTAAAGATTCATTCAAAATTTAGTATATTCAAGTTTTTTTTTTTTTTTTACAGTGAGTATACCAAAAATCAACATTCATTGTCATTATCAAATATCACCAGTTATCGCAGGGAGACATCTTCCTGTAACTAATGACAATGGCCCATATGATACAAGTTAAAATACGAAGCAACGATCTATGTCTTATTTAAGTTTCTTCAATAATCTTTAGAGAAAGTACCCATTAAAAACACTTGTGTTTGAGTGCAATGTAAGTCTATCATTTCTATGTGGTCTGACTGATTATTACTTGGGTAGGTACAGCGAAAAACACCATAATTCGAAACAGAAGAAACCTTACCCCTCTTTGGATCCGTCTAAGCACTCTTGCCATATTTAATCGACCGTCTTCTGAGAATGCAGCATGCCATCTTCTTGCACTTAGAGTTTTCCCAGCCTATGAACACAAACAAACCCGTCTACGCATATATATCGTATGCCAACCAAATCGAATTTTTCCAATAAATTTCAATATGCAAAGTAACACATTGAATTGTTAAAAATAAAAGTGATAAAAAAATACCCGGGCTCTAAAACGGATCTTGGGCACATCAGCTTGACACTCGGGTCTAACCGGATAAAACGCATCCAGATCTTCCCCTCCTGATTTCCCAAAAAGAAGGCTTGCCATTCCCTCCAATCACTTCTCATTTATCAAACAAACAAAACAACAATAAATAAACGAAAACCAAACCAATCTATTCTCTCGATTGAAAAAAAAAAAAAAACACTTTACAACATGAATATTTGGTTGTATAACTCTTGATATACATGCATATTGTGTTACCGTAAACTGAAGCTGTCGGGAATCGAAATACAAAACAAGTAGAGAGTCTGGTTTGTCCAGCAAAAGGAAATGCAAATGCTATAAGAAGTGGTCCATGGTGATCTTGTTGATGGTGACGAAAGCTGATGGTGATCTTGTTGATGTTGATGGGGAGGGAAAAGGGCGGTGGCTCATATCATCATGGGAAGTTTCGTTTTCTAACTTTGTTCGAATTTTTTTACGACTTTTTTCTTCTGCTCCTCTTTTTTCGGTTTTATTACCCTTTTTTCCAGGTTCTTTCCCATTTTGGCAGTTAATGCTTTTTTTTTCAGGGTTAATTAATTCAATGTTGGATTATTATTAATATTGGTATTTGCCTATGGTTGAGTAACCTTACTCAATAATTATAATCATTGGATTGACTTCAATAATCACATTTATTATCAACCTAATTGATATAATTAATAGATAAGGTTATCCAATAAATAAAATAATTAAATCCATTAATATTTATTTATATTTATAGGATATCACGAAATTTTTTAATTCTTTTATCTATTTATGAAGATGCAAAACATTTTCCTTCATCGTAAATAGTCAAGGGTTTAAGTCTCATATTTATCCTAAAATATAAAGTGTTGATAGTTATCTCTGAATTTAATCTTTGTTATAGGTATATTCAATACTACATAATTAGATTGGTAAAAACCCGATAGACTGATCCAATGAACTAACTCAATAAACGAAGATCTAGTTCATCAGCACTCAGCTCGCAAGGTCGAGCTCTTAAATTGCTGTTGCAATTCTCACATTATTAATCAATCATGGTCAAAATTGTTTTATACTCAGCTCGAGATCGTCCAAAACAAGCTTCAGCTTGTAGCTCAAAGAGCTTGTTAAGAGAATCTTGCAAAAAGACAATAGTCTAAATTGAGGAAGAGTCAACTACCAAAGTTTGAAATAAATTCAAATTTCTATGTCGGTGGAATCTATCCCTAATATAGTGGATACCGGTTTTGGAAGTGTAGTTAATGTGAGATTCTTTCCTATTTTATTTGTACTCAAATTGTAACATCTCATACTATAAATAGGAGTTGAAAATTTATTGTAACCACATGAAATAATAAACAATAATATATTGCAACTCAGTCAAAATAACAAAATAATACAGTTGTGAACGTAAGTATCGTTCCGACCGAACCACGTAAAAATTACTGTGCACACATTGTTCTTCCTCTTTTTTTTCTTTTGTTTTTTTGTTTTTATTTTGTTTAATTTACAGTATTAGGCCAAAAACTTGGGTCAGTCGAATTCAGATGTCGACAATCTTCTTCCCCATCATAAAAATTATAAAAAAAGTAAGCAAAATTCAGATGCAAATTTTTAGATTCAGTGACTTTTTTTAGTAAATTTTAATAGATATTTTTTTAAGTGTGAATTTTAAGGTGTTTTGTTCCAATTTAGTAAAAATGTTAGAAAATTTTGGGATTGTGTTTAGCTTTCCTTTCTCCATTTTGATTTATTTGCACTTTTAAGTATCCTTCACGTATGAAGAAATGTTTGTATATGTAGGATGAAATCGACAAGTAATCGTGGCCAATAATGAATCATTTTAAATTATTGTATAGCTAGTATATCTAATCTCACGATCAAAAGATATTACTACAATGATAAAAAGAAAAAAATTATCCATGTATGTTTGTAAAGTTATATGATGAGAGTTGAACATTAATTATGGGATACACAATTGTTTTTCCTCTTAATTTTAATTTTTCCATCTCAAATTTTTTATGTTACATAAAACTACTGTATATTAAAAGCCCATTCACAAATTTAATAGTAATTACATGCATTAAAAAATGACTAAAAGTGGTGCAAAAAAAAAAAAAACAATGACTACAAGTAAAACAATCTCCTCGTTGGTATGTCCCCAATTTCTCACTTCTCCACACTATGAACATGAATTTTTTATGAGAATCACTTGAAGATAATTTACGTATGTGTGAGTCTCACACAATTTCCTTCCAATAAAACATTAATTTTGGACGAGGTTCATGCAAAAATGATATTTTATGTGTGAATTATAGGTAAAAAATCTGTTAACACTGTCATGAAATGAATTTTGAATGAGATTCGTATGTAAATATAATTTTTATGTGAATCTCACATAAATTTTTAGGCTTTTAGATTGCCAGCATTGATTATTAATGGTGATTTTTTTTTGGTTGTTTTATAGTGCCATTTTTTTTTTCTTAATTAAAATACAAAGTTAATATGAGTATAATTTTAAAGTTAGTTCATATGTGTCTTAAAATGGATTAAAAAAAAAAAAGGGAAAAAATCCATTTTGATCCTTAATTTTTAAAAATTGATAATTTTTTAAATATCTTTCAGATAATATACCAAATATTCCTAAATTTATTAAAAATTCATCATTTTAGTTCCTACCATTAGTCAACCGTTCGTCAAATTAATGGTAAGAAGGTTAAAACAATAATCTTGTATTAAAATTTCAGAAAAATTTCATTTTGGTCTCTAATTTTTTTAAAATTGATAATTTTTTAAATATTCTTAAGATAATATACTAAACATCCCTAAATTTATAAAAAATTCATAATTTTAGTCTCGATCATTAGTCAACCGTTGGTCAAATTGACGGTGAGAAGATAAAAATAGTAATCTTGCATTAAAATTTATTAAGATAACACGTGTGTAGTCTATAAAAATTGAGATATTTGATAAGAATATTAAAAATAAAAAATTTGAGTCTCATTTGAATTTTTTATACAATTATAGGTTGATGATATTTGAGAAGAATATTGGAGGTAACAAATTGGAACACAAAAATTGGGAGATAAAAAAAAGGACAAACAAATTGGAGAAGAAAATTGAAATATTTAGGCAGCAAAATTGCAGCCACCAACAAGCAACAACACCCTTTTTTAAACTCATTTTCTTGTTACTGTTTTTACCATAAAAAAGTTAATATTAAATTATTATTATTTTGGTTTTATGTATTAAGGACAAAAGTATATTTTCTTTACCCATCAAAACCTATCAAATCTGATGTAACAAGCAATTCATTCACTCAACATGTAGTATTAAAAAAGAATTAATAAAAAATTATAAGAGCATTTTGGTCTTTTCAATTATAATTTATTTTTATATGGAAGAGTATAATGGTTATTCCAAATATTTTACATTTTAATGTATCAGGGATAAAAAGATACTTCCAATAAAATAGGGGTAGTTTGGTCTTTTTACGTTTTCTGTTAATGTTAACTATTAAAAAACTAGTTAGTAGGACTAAAATAATGAATTTTTAATAAATTTAGCGATGTTTGATATATTATATTAAATATATTTAAAAAATTATCAATTTCTAAAAAATTAGGAATTAAAATAAAATTTTTTCAAAATTTTAATTCAAGATTACCATTTTAACCTTCTTACCATTAATTTGACCAACGGTTGACTAATGGGAGGAACTAAAGTGATCAATTTTTTATAAATTTAGCGATGTTTGGTATGTTATCTTAAAGATATTTAAAAAATTATCAATTTCTATAATATTAAAGACCAAAATGAATTTTTCCCAAAAAAGAAAAAACATAACTCTCTTTTTTAAAAGATTGCTTTTACATTTTGTGAAGGAATTAAACATTAATTTCAATAAAAATATCGGGATTCACAATTTAAAAAAATATTAGTGAAAATATTGAGATGATTTGAAGATATTTTGAATGTCAATCCCCCAAAAGTAAGGAATCAGTGGAGCTGGTGTTATTTCGATATTTAGTTCATTGTTTTTTGCCACGAAGAACAAACATGCCATAAAAGTAAATACACAAAAATGAAGGGACATCATCGTCAAACCCCCATCTCAACAACTTCCTTGTACCAATAAAACAAAAACACGTAATAGACCTAACTCACGCGTGCGCGTAGCGGATAACAATCTGAAAGCGAAAAACCCTAGTATAACTTGGACAGACAAACCCTAAAGAGAAGCCTCCCGCGTCGCATAAGAGCTTCACTACTCCAGCAGTCGACTCTCTCAGATCTTCGACAATGGTATGCACCTCTTCAGATCCCTTACTTGAATCTAAAACCTATACACTGTCATTTTCTTTTTGTGATTAATCGATATTTGAACGAGAAACATGTGATTATTTGGATGTAGCCGTTCAAGAGGTACGTGGAGATAGGAAGAGTTGCTTTGGTCAACTACGGCAAGGACTATGGGAAGCTCGTCGTCATCGTCGATGTTGTCGATCAAAATAGGGTACATTTTATCTTCTCACTAATTGACTCTCAATTTAAGCCTTTACGTGTGATTTTTGTTCTTCCTTACCTAAGACTTGCAGTGGATGTTTTGGGTGTTTTACTTTTCCATCTGTGAATGCAGTAATGGATGATAATTGGGTATTTATTTATTTATTTTCCCTTTTAGTCTAGTTGATTTTAATTTTGTTATAGGCCTAGAAAGTCTTAACATTACGAATTGGCTTGGATATCTACTCATTGTTATGCATAGAAAATTTATTAGGTGTTGGAATCCCATGATATATATATTTTTTCGCGATGAGAATTGGACATCGCCTATGAATGAAAGTATCGGATTTTCGCACCTGATAACCGCTCTATATATGCATACACATACTTAGTATTACTATTATGTGATTGAGAATTTGAGTAAATTGTTTTTTCGTCTTGATTTTATGGCCTCTGGCTATGAGTATTGAGTAGCATTTAATATATATATATTTTAATCTTAATGTACTATTAGGCTCTTGTTGATGCCCCTGATATGGTGAGGAGCCAAATGAACTTCAAGAGGCTTTCACTCACAGATATCACGATTGACATCAAGAAGGTTCCTAAGAAGAAGACGCTAATTGAAGCCATGGAGAAGGCTGGTGAGTGTTGAAAGGTTGAGTATGCTAAGACGTTAATGTTATATATTGTTTCTCCTAACCCCTTTTGCATGTTTTGTTATTTTATTAATTGTTATCATTCTGTGGTGGCAGATGTGAAGAACAAATGGGAGAACAGCTCGTGGGGCAGGAAGTTGATTGTGCAGAAGAGGAGGGCCGCACTCAATGACTTTGATCGGTTCAAGCTTATGCTGGCAAAGATCAAGGTATGCAATTGTTTGGATACTGTTTTTGATATGGGCATGATGAGTTTTCATGGTTCTCTTGGACACTAAGACTTTTATAATCATGTTAATGATATTTATATTTTATTTTTTTGATAAGCAAACAGACATTAGAGAGAAAACGCTTATCCTTTTGCATTTTTTACCGTACCATTTCTCTCCCGCCCCATTGTTAAGTAAATTCATAGTCACTCACGCTGGTGTTGGTTGCCTATTATATGTGATTCAAACTCTAATCAGACCCTTGCCTCCACAGACCTTGTACAAGCCTGGGTTTAATTTGCTTAAACTACCAAGCAAAGGTTGATATGGGTGCCAAGTCCAATTGGGATGTGTTTGGACAATGGGTAATTAGGTGGAATAGGGGAAAACAAATTTCTAACCCACCATTACTCACATTTAGACAAGAGAGAGAAGGAAAACCTTTTCCTTCCTTTCCCTGATCCATTCGTAGGGTCATTTCAAAGCTCAAATGAATAAGATATGAAAACTCATGTAGGTACATGAGTTTTTAAAATTCCATTTCTGGTTACACAAATATTATATTTAGTGAAATCCAATCCAATTTCAATTATAGCAAACAGGTATAGTATTGATTTAATCTTTAAATATGTTTTATATAAATATAAATTAAAAATAAAATTATTTTTAATAAATTTTAAATTTATAAACTTCATAAAATTATTTTAAATGAATCTTTAATTATAAAATATTTTTTTATTATAATAAAATACTATATTTTGATATATAAAATATAAATAAAAAGAATTTCTAATAATGAGATTTTGATCCACATGAGTTTTTCAGATCTTATTCATTTGAGATTTTAAATGATGTTGTGTGTGGGCTTGGGAGGGGAGGTTTCCTTTTCTCTCTGGTCCAAATATGGGCGATAGTGGATAAGAAAATTTTTTTTCCTATCCCTCCAAATTTACCAATCTTCCAAACGCATCCATATAGCATGGTTGTTACCCAACATTGGATGGGATTGGACAAAATTTTTGTCCAATCTCATGTTTGTTAAAGAGGTGGAATTGGACGAAATATAATTCCACCATTTTTGGGGGGACTAATTTATCCCCCATATATATATATATATTTTCCCTTTCTTTTCTATTTATTTATTGTGTTATGATTTATATTTTAATTATTTATTATTTTTTAAAAATTAATATCGATCATAAGATTTGAAGTTCCATTAATGTGAGACTTTTTAGGTGGGACCTACTAGCTTTGGATGGAAAATTTTCTATCCAAAGTTGACTCCAAATAGAAGCATTTAAGGTTTGGGAAATTTTTTTTTCCAAATCCAATGCATTTCTCAACTGCCAAACATAGCCTTAGGCTAGGTTTGGTAGCCAAGATATTTCTCAAGTTTTGAAAATGCTTGTATTTGGAGTCAGCTTAAATTGATGGGTCCTATATAAAAAGTTTCACATTAATGAGATTTCAAATCCTATTATTGTTAGTGGTTTTAAAATCTTGCATCCATGGGATTTCAAAACCTTTTTTTTAAATTTATTATTTTTTATTTTTTTTTGTAAAAAATAAAATAATTTATTATTAGTATTTTTTGAAATGAATTTATTATAATATTAAATATATTTAATAGTTTAATGATGTTTATACATTTAAAATTTATTAAAAAATGATTTTTATTTTTATTTATTTAACTTTTAAATTTTATTTTTATTCATGTCAAATATATTTAAAGATTTATTTATTATATTTTTATTTAAAATTCAATTTGCACAAATATTAAATTAATTTAATCCAATAAAATATGAATTACACCAAACATAGTATCCAGTTAAATCTTGCATATCAAACGGAGTCTTAAGATTAATAATTTTGAATATGCGTGTGCCCGTATGAACAGAAAAGACAGTTTAATGTTTTTCCTTTTTTTGTTGCACTAGCACAAAATATGGACAATTGAAATGTAACATAGCGAGTATATTGTTACTTTCTAGTTTAATAAACACATGATTTTGTGTTCAATATGATTTAAAGAGCTTCCTACTCATTACTCGTGTGGATTGCAGAGGGGTGGACTTATTCGACAGGAGCTTGCAAAACTCAAGAAGGAAAGCGCAGCCTAGAATTTCTGTTATAGACTGTGTTTTAGTTTAGTGTTTACTGCCTCAATTTGATTTCATTGATGTATTCAGTGCTGTCAGAGACCAACTTGGTATTTTTGGTAACATTATTGAAACAATTTTAGAATCTGCTAATGAAATCAGGATGCCATTTCACTTATAATTGATTGAATTGGCTGGCAGGTACCATGTTTGTGTGGCTGTTAAGATTGCTTTTGTGAAAATCTATCAGATGTGTACCATATGAATGGATTTAATCCGGGGTCACCTGACCCGGTAACTGGTACTCTTCTGCATCTTGGCCAAAATAAGGGCCTCGGGGTCTCATTGTGTGATTTGCGTGGTGACCTATTTCTTTGTTTGTGCAAGAATTATAAATTTACCGCTAAAAGAGGTGATTACGCACTTAAAAATCAAATCTTACAATAAAATAGCAATATAATAATATTCTGCATAAAATTAAAAAAAAAAAAAAAATCTGATGGCAAACCAATTAACCATCGCAAGAGTAAACACGCCCCACCCCTTTTTCTTTTTTTCAATGAAATGTTAGATATTCATTAAAACAATCCCGAATTTGGGAACATAAAAATACAAGCACCAATAGTCTAGTCAAATTTGGGATGACAAGAAAATGCACATAAAGATCACATCCTCATAAGAGAATTCAATAAAGATGGTCAGATGGAAAGCCAAGCGGAATCTAAACATGTAAATGATTTAACCATACTCATATCCAGTCAATCCACATAGCTTCTAAAATATAAATTTGTAGTGAAGGCAAACTTCAACCACTTTCTTTTTTTAGTTTCTTATTTGTTACCATCTTTCACTACTACTACTTTGTTCTATGAATCAAAGTTTCTGAAATACTGAATTCCTCAACCAGCACGCCATGTTAGTGCGGTACCAAGCTTTGCAGAATGAAGATCTCAGATTCAGCTCCTAGTCATCAATTATGATGCCAAGTGAAAGCCCACATGAGAGGAAACTTCGTCTTTGAGTCCTCCTTGACGAAACGTTATAAATATCCACATCATATGCAAAATATCAATGTACAGATGTAGATGTAGAATGGAATCACTATAAACGCAAAAAGTATGCCGTCCATACTACAAGTCCGCGAAAAAACTGTTTGAACTGCTCACGGGATGTCCTTTACTTGCACCTTTACTCTTTGTCCCTATAAAAGAAAGGGAAAAAAAAAAAAAAAACATAAAATGAAGTCAAATACAAGCCTTCTGATAATATATCATACCTGGCAAAAAGCATCAGGTAGTTCGCTAAAAAATAGATCAGTTCTAGTAGAACTTTCTAAAATCAGTAATAATGGAAGGCTCATACCCCCATGGTGTTCCAAGTTTACAAGATACCCTATACCTTGGCATGGTATGTCACCAAAGTTTGAAGTAAAATAAGAACAAAAGAAATTTATAACCAAACAATTCCTATTATTGCCCTACATATATTGACTTTTCTTATAGCAAGAAGCTATAAGTGGCAATTTATCTGATCACACTGGTATAACACAAAACCAACTACAGATGATTAAATTATGCTATACATTTGGTACCAAATCATTGGTTTGGTGGTAAGTGTAAGGCATCAGATGAAATGGGAGACTGCTGTTAATTCATACCAAAATTTTCAAGAAACTCAATATACCTTTATCATCCACATCCATCTCATCATTGTCAGTGTCACTGTCAGCCGCATCAGCTTGACTTGTAGTTACTTTCGAACCTTGCAATATATCATCCAAATCCCACAGCTGAACAAAACAAGTACAAGTTTAAGTTCGCATGCATATTAAATATGAAGGTAACAACAACTTATTTAAATCATTTTAATAAGATGATATATTAGAAAACTGATTGTCTACAATTTAACTACAAGTGTTCAAAAGAAAATTTGAAGCAATTATAGTTTTGCAGCTAAACTTATATTAACTTGAATATACAAAAACTTCTCCACTAGAAGACCACATATTTTCCCTTAAGGGTGGTTGCAACCAGTCCAGCCAAACTTCTCCACAATATAGGCCCACATATTTGCCCTTATGAGTGGATGCAACCAGTCAACATTGGGCGCAACTTCTTAACAAATTAAATGATTAAACAGTTGCAACCTAACAGAAGGACCAAGGCTTTAATACCATTGCTTCACTATCTTTGCACCCATCTCACAAGATATACTCCTATTGTACAGTAAAAAATAATTCTGACTATTTGTTCATCACAGTATTGCATGTATTTACAATCAAGAAGGATAGACACAAAGGAGAGAGAGAGAGAGAGAGAGAGAGAGAGAGAGATAGACCTTCAACTTTAAGTCATGTGATACACTGCCAAGAAACTTTTTATCGTGAGATAAAGCTGAAAGACCAAACAAAACACTCATTAAACTACCATGCGTCAAAGATCAATAATAATTATTAGTCTTGCTTTCTTTGAGAGATTCCACATAAAAAGGAGAGTAATGCAAACTAGAAGAAAAGTAACAGGAAAACTTTGATCAGAGGTGTGATATTTAATGGTATCAACAATTCATCAATTCATCTCATATCACCAACAAGACTGTATACAGAACAGGGCATGAAGAAACGTGTCTAATGTTAATAGGTTCCCTCTCAATATACATGATTGAAGAGCAACCATGGCATATGATTGAAACTACACCTTAAATTAAAGTAATAGTTTCTGCTGATAATAAATCTCTCACAATAATAGAGAAAGATGCAATACCAAGACCCTCAATGGAAAATTCAGAATGCTCTGCGATTGGCTGAATTATTCTGTTGGGTAATATGCCTGCCAGGCTACACTCATAAAAGAGGAAATGAAGCAAAAATTAGGAATGGCACGGAACAGGAGAATTACTGACAACATTCAAGTTTGAATATGTCCTGCAATCAAGCATGTCTTGGTACCTAATAAGACCATTCTCTGATCCGGTGATGATCCTATCTTCGTCAAGCTAAATTAAAATTTTTAAAATAATATTAAAGTTAGAATCCATAAAGTTCTAAAACTGACAAATCCCACAATAATAGAGAAATCAACTCACCTTCAATAACGCTTCAACAGAATTTGGAGAATAACCAGTAAAACGGTCACTGCAATCAGGAACAAATTATTCGCCCAACAAAGACAACAATGTTTGAGTGCACATGTAATGTTTGCACAAAAACACGAAAGTATGCACATGTTCGTGATAGAGAGAGAATTCAATAGACATATAAGGATTCTCTTCCTCACCTTGTATTTACCTATCTTTCTTAAACTTGTAATTGGTTGTTAATAAACCAATAACGGAAAGGATCAAATCCTAACCACCCATTAATAATAATGCTGATTCATCACAAGATCTCTATAAGATGAGGTAGAGATGAGAAGAACAGAGGATCCAAATTTCATTTGAAAACCCATTCGCATGGATGAGAACAAAATCCCTATCTATCTGCTAATTAATTGTCATGTATGTTTAATATAGCATACCTGCAATCCTTGAAATATCCCCATGAATACAACAATAAAGTTCCATTTTGTGATCCGCAAACAACTTTACGACCGTTCTGACCAAAAGATTACATATGGTATATTAAAATGAAGTAAGTGTATGAATTAACAAATCTAGAAAAAATAGTGATATTTGCAGTGAGTTGATTTTATTTTTCCAATCTTTGTCTCCTCTTAAACAAATAAAGGAAAGCAAGAATAATTTCTTCATCGAATCATTTCCCTATAGTGTTAAATGCCTATGCTGATAGGCAGTACAATACTTCTTTTGAAGACAACATTTATTCCTACTTAGTGATAAAACGTATCAGGAGAAATAAATTCACTTTGTGGTCATGCGACCGAAAGATTCAATATAATTTCAACAATACAACAATACAGTAAATCGTACCTTCATCAGAACAACTGATGTTAGCTCTTCTTCAGAGAATTCAGACCGAGTTTGAACCTATCATTAATATATAACATTTTAACTTGATAAAATATGCAACTATTTTATGACTGAGCACAAATTATTAAAAAAACATGTATGATGCATCTATATTATTCTAAAGGTAATTAACAAAATGGAAGAATGTGCTTACTGTATTTTTTCGTAGATTGCAAACGGAAAGAGTTCCATCTCCACTTGACAATGCAAAAAATGAGAATATATTAGAATCTTAGTAAGAAAATCATTGAGGCAAAAACGAACATGGCAAAGCAGATTGTCCAAATGAAGAAATGCACACAATTGTCTCTCAGCAAACAGGTCTATTACAAGAGAAACTAGAAGAAGGAACAGATTGAGCTAATGAATACCACAATCAATATAGAAAATATAATAAGATAAATCTCTTCCCAGAATCCAAACAAAACAAATTTTGTCATCTAATTCAAACATTACTACAATACTCAAAATTTATCTCATAATAAGGGACAGCTTAAAAAACTTGAAATAATATTAAGAAAAATCATTATCTAACATAAAAAGCGACACACAGCCAAGAAAACCTTCTATAAAGTAGTCAATCCAAAAGAAAAACAGCTGGATACTGAAAGGCCGTCAATGGGTTACAAATTTATATGCATGGGAGATTGTTTTTTATATCTTTGCTTTCTTTATTTCTGTTGAACTTAAAAGATGAGATTCTCAAAACTTCGTAAGACTAAGAGACCAAAAGCAGCATATGTAAAGGATCATGGATACAGCTTTTTTGCTTAACCATTGAGAACAAAATGAAGTGAGGAAAAAGTGACATCCACATTCACTGATACACTTACAAAATGGTGTATAAACAAACTAGTACAATAGAAATGTTGTCTAACATAACTGGAATCGTTTTCAGAACCTAAAAATGGTTTACAACCTGAGCAGCTCAATGACGTTGTCATTGGCATAGTCAGCTGAGCTATTTTAGCAACCAGTGTCAGAGACATCCTATCTTATAGTGACATAAAACATTTCTTCAACATAACTAAACATTCGATGGTTAAGAATCTTTTCTGTGGTTCAACAATTAACCAATGGGTATGTTTCAAGACTAACCAATCAAACAATAGAAAATATACATAGATAGAAGAGGGTTTCCAGTCAGAGTTAACTAATTTGTTAATATCAACACCATCTTGATTGATAGTGTAAGGTCTTAATCAAAACTTTCATAACCTTGACAAGTCTTGATCAATTTTCAAGACTTTCAATTCCATGAAATCAATGCTTTGATCAAGATCTTCACTTTGTTAATCAAGACAGGATTGATTTCTATCAAAATTGAGACGAACAAAGTAGACAACAAAAATCTTCAACTATGAGCACAAAAAACAAAGCTAAAAGAGAGAACAAGCTATTCCGAATACCTATATAACCCTTTCTGAGCTAAACAAAGCACAGAATAATTATATAGTAGATAAACAGAGGTCATCAAACAAATTAAAGCAACAACTCTTTGAAGCAGATTCCCTGTACAGCATCAACGAGGCCAACAACGAAAAAAGTTACAGCATCTAATACCTCGTTCCCAGCAATTTCATAGCATCAGATGCAAAAGTCATATCTGAAACATAGTCTTCGTGAGCATTAAAAGAATTGCAGAGAGTTCGTTGCCTAGTATCCCATACCTGCAACCAAGAAAAAGAAAAAGTCTAATGAAAAGACAAACACATTAAGAGAAATACTGAACTCCAAAACAAATAGATAATCACAATTACCCTATCTATATGCCATGTTTTCCATATCATATGCTTAGAATTGATATTCCCTAAGAAATAGGTGATGCTAAAATTACCAATAGACACCAGTTCGTAAAATCTAGGACACAAATTATATCACTGCAATAAAATATAATATCAAGAAAAGGAAACAACCTTAATGCAGCCTTCATCACCACCGGAGGCAATGGTAGATTCTGTCACGTTAATCAAACTATAAATGGCGTCACTACAAACATGTAATATATCATAAAAGTCAGACCCACATTTTCTGAACCGTTCACAATCAAATTATACATATATATATATATATAAAGAAAGAGCCTTAAAAATAAGAAATGGCAAACTGACTCATGAGAGTTGTCGAGACGAGCAATAGGTGATCCGGTCTCCACATCCGTTGCGAGAATAGACTGGTCGGATGAACCCGTAACAATTGCTGCACAAGTCAAACCATTACACATAACCATAACAACAACAAAGAAAGACATCTTTAATTAAAGAAAGAGTAAAAGCAACAATGAAGTAAAAGAATGAAATAAACCTTGTCCGCCATTGATGAATCGAACGGCTCTGCAGGAGTCATCATGCGGATGAACATCCAACAACCTGACATCACAATCACACGACATTGTGTGTGTATATGTGTATATATATATATGAATGACTGAAAAAGGAAAGAAGAAGAGTAAGATAAGAGTCAATGAAATTGAGAAATACTTTCGAGGATCGGAATCGGCGGTGTAACGGTACCTATAAGAAGAGATCAAACGTTGTAAGTAATATGGGTGAAAAGGAAGAACGAGTTTTAGTTAAGAGAGGAGAGAGGATACAGGTGAAGGTCTCCGGTGATGAGTGCAGCAGCTACAAGCTGATCAGATGGGTGGAAATCCAAACCAAACGGTAAGCTCCCTAGATTTATCTCCATTTTCCTAAAACCCTCACGCTCCCTACTCTCTATTCTTCTTTAGGGTTTAACAACTTCTTTGCTTTCTGGGTTTATTTTATTGTTGTTTACTTTTTAGATTTTTTTTTTTTCTGAATCGATTTGGGCTGGAGTTGGACCTAAGCTGTCACACATGAAATGGGCTGGCCTTGGACCCATATCTAATTTCTCTTTGTAGCCGGTTAATAATGCGAAACAAGACGCCTGTTTGTTATCCGTTAGCAAGGCGTTAACAGCATTTTTTTTTTTTTAATTTTAAAATACCATGCATAATATTGTAAGTCCAACTTAAATCATCGTCAAGTACTCAAGCTAAATCTATGCTCTCTACCATAGAGCAATAATGAACAGTGGTTTTAACAGTCCTTATTAGCTATTGAAGATTGTCTTCTTATTCTTTCTTTGAAAGGGAAAAAGAAACCAAGACAAAATTTGAACTTTTTACCCTTGATGGAAGCTTTATGGTTTTGAAAACAGTATTTCATCAACAAACATTGAAATAGTGAATCGCTATTATTGTTTTTTAAAATAACTGAAGTACTCTAACTGAAAAAAAATAATAATAATAAAATAATTGAAGTACTCGACAACCATAAAAATAAGTTGATAGTAAGAAAAGAACCTTATTCAATATTATAATTTCATATAACTCCACGAGGCCACGATCCCTAGAATTTAAATTGAGACAAAATCTTCTCTCTTTATCTACTATTACAAGTTTACAACTGCGTGTGATTCCACATTGCTTGCCTTTTTTTTTTTTTTTTTAAATATTATTTAATGTCACAATAATTTGGGTTTTTAGAAGGAAGATTATATATACATATAATACTAGTTAAATAGTGAGTGTATTAGAACTTGAAAAGCTCAACTGCTACAAACATACATTACAAACATAACCTAAATGGTAACTCTCGCTACCCAGGAGACTGAAGAAAGAAGGATCTACTCACGCTTTATAATTTTATAGATAAAATAAAACTCAAACTATTATCACGCAGGAAAAAAGGAAAAAAAGGGAGTGTACAACCGCTTAGACAAAAACAGATGTTTAAACATTTACGAGTTAGCTGAGACAAAATGTGCAGATGCAAAAATATAGACAACTCTGAATAATACTTGTACAGCTGTATTCATAATTGCAAAAAGTGGAATCCCATCCTGTGCAATTGAGAATTACATTACATGGGTTATACAGAGCAGCTATAACTATCATATATCTAATGGCTAACCAACCAGTAAATGCAGCAAAGCTCCTTGTTTGATCACTCAGAACAAGTAGGAGAAGGAACCAGAGGAGCAAAAAGAGGATGGCCGAAATAGGGGCATCCAACCAAACCTTACAGGAAAAGCATGTTATCCACCGTTCCCCAGAGAAAAATAGAGGCATGCACATAACATACAGCACCCAACACCTGCATGATGAATAATCACCAGACAGTGATTAGGCCCTTTCCTCTGAGAATAAGTAACTGGCATTCTTGACTAGAGAAATTCTCGACAGAACTCCTGCAACTCGATGTAATTATAGAATTATAGCTACTGAATTAATAGAGCATCTTAATTTTATTTGCAAATGGCACACAAATATGCTACTGAATTAAAGGAGCATTGAGTTACATGACCAAGCCTTGAGTTTATCACCGATGAGGTCTACACTCCTTGACTTAAATGTCCACGGTAACCAGTATTGTCTCCTTCAATGCCCTAAAGGATGCATCAAGAGATTTTTGTTAGGCACCTGCAGAGACAAAAAAGTTTACAGCAGAAATTAACTGAACTACACACCACAGTCTACACAACAACAAATCAATATCATAACACTGTCTTCTACAAAAAACTTGTCACATCTAAGGAGGAAAAAATATATATATATATACATGTTTTGTCTTTACGATATTAAAATTTAGATTTCAAATAATAATAATAAAACAACATTTAAGAATATTGCAAATTTGCAACCGTTTTCTAAGACAGTTCCATCGATCTACCAATCTCCAATAAAATCACCTCAACAATCTTAAAAAGGAGCCTCAAGTGACCCTTCCCAAACTTCTGCCCTTTCATTCGCGACATCTTCAACATCTTCTTCCATAGAAAGCCTGATGTACTCTCTATGTGCAAAAAGGTCCCACTCAGTCAAAGATGGATCTTCACGTTGCTATTAAGCATGCAAAAAATGCAAAAAGTCAGGTTGATTTAGAGGTTCAAGTATCACCATTTAATCCAGTGACAAATTGGGAAGGGCTAAGAACACCAGGAAAAATATTTAACATATACCTGGCGAATGAGAAATGGATCCCGAGATTCAAATGCAAAGAACTTAGAGAGATTGAAAAGAATATTGAAAACATATCCTGAGAGCTTGCATCGTTTCAAGTCACGTAGAGTGATATAATATTTATTCTGCATGCAAACCTTCTGAAGTTAAATTCATGATTAACAAATAAACAGGACAAGAACCTGAGCTATCAGAAAGAAACTAGTTTTGACCTCTGGTGAAATCATATCAATTATTTGACACAATATATCCTCGAACAATACACGTTCTTGGGACAAGCATTCCATGCGATTCAGCTGCTCCTCATAGAAGAATTGCAATTCATTTGGTGTGAGCACTCCATTTCCATCTAAATCTATACACTTGAACCTGTAAAAACAATCTAATTAATAATTTTAATGTAAAAGAACTGCCACAAAAACAACCAAATGGCGAGGGCAGGAAGGCCTACTCATTGGACCTTGACCTAAGAACAATATAGAATTAAATATTTATTCTGATGGGGCAGCAACCAAACTACTAAGTGGACATCTATGCATCATCCAAGCATAACAAGCTTACAACAACCAGAACAATATTTTACAATTTATATAAAACATTTTACATAATTAATGAAACTTTTCTCAGCTTCTTATATTTACCTATATTTTAAAGTAGTTAAGACCCTGTCTTTAACTTACATATATCCCAACACATATGTTTTTTGTAATACATGAGCTGAACATTATCATGCCGAACATGGAAAGCACTGAGAAGAGTTCAACATTTTTTCTTTTTTACAATATGTATAGTATACACCAAACTCTAATAAGGATTTCGCTAAAAAGAAAGGAACTCTTCTCCACTATACTAAATTTCCTTCTTTTCCAGTATACTAACTAATATACCCTATGTTATATTTTCGAAAAACCATGAACATACCGAAACTGAAACTCCTTTGATATATCAAAGTCATTAATCACAAAGCTTTTTAGATTTCAACTTTAATTCTGACAAGCTGGTTATGATTTTAATAATGTTTCATAAGAATTTTATCTTAGAAGACTTCAGCAAGAGAAATGTAAATTTACACATGCTAATAATACATTTACACATGCAAATAATAACATGACTTAAGTACATCAAGAAAATACATTAAGAGATGTAAGTTCCAAATATGTATATAGGTCTGATAGGCTACACTTCATATAATGAATATGCATAAAATTCCTTATTTTTTTTTCCCTCTAGACAAAAGTAAAAAGGAAAAGAAGAAACAAAAGCATACCAATAGTCAATACTAGGCTCAGATGATTTGTCCTCCTCTGAAAGCATAAAATATACAAAATCTTCGTAACTCATCTTCCCATCAGCTTGGCTAGTAAATTTTCTTGGAACCTTAGAGGATATTATAGATAAACACAACCAAATAGAAAACCTTGTTTCAAAAACTATTTCTTAAAGTTCAAAAGAGAAATTAATTTATCCAAAATTTTCAAAAGGAAGATACCATATGACATAAACTAACCTGTGAATAAATCCTGTCAATGATCCTACAGGTAAGGGCATGATTGCCATAATTTATTAAGTTCTCTTTCTTGATAAAGCAATCATGATCAGTATCCAGTTCCCAGAACTTGCAGTATATGACATAAAAGTGCTCGTATGAGAAGTATCTAGAATGAAAGAAGAAAAAACAGAATGCATAATTCAGTAATTTACATCACTAATGACTGATGAATATAGCCATGCAAGTGCATATAGCTATGCTGTCAAACCACACAAGAACAAAACCAAAAAGCAATTTCAAAATGAAACTGGGAAAATTCAAAAATACTATAATTGTAATATCATATGCCAAGTTGAATAGTTTGGATCAAGCTAATCAACCCAATTATTTGAACATACATGGAGTATCCTATTATGATTCCTGTATGTGAAGAATAAGCTTTGTAGTCAAAACAAAATATCCACAGGCATACTCAAGAAAGATGGATGTCGGATTTTTGTGGTCACAATTTCTAAATTGACCTATCAGGAGACCAACCTTAGAACTTTGTTAATGTCCTCTTCCTTGTCTACAAGTTGCATGGCAGCAATTAAATCTCCACGTTTGAGCTCCCTGAGGGTAAGACAGCCATTTCCTGATCTATTATTGTAATAAAAAATTCTGTATATGACAGTTTGAGCTGGGAAATTACCAGAGATATACCAATGTAGCCAGTATCAGTAAAAGGATATTAAATACCCAAAAGATTCGTGAACAGCAATGAAAAAGAAAAGAATAATAAAATCCAATTGACTCTCGAAATGTCTATACAAATCAACCTAGAATGTAAAGCATATCCTTTTTGCCAATGCAGCAAAAAAAAAAAAAAAAAAACACCAGAGGAGAGAGAGAGAGAGACAGAGAGAAACTATTGAAAGCAATAAGAGAATTGTGCTGGATCAATACTGTACCTAGATATCAAGAATATAATATGTCAATTGACTAAGTACGTACCGTATCTTTCTTGGAATTCAGGTGAGCTGCGTAAGAATTCCAAACCTGGATGGGTCTCCAAAAGTTCTTGAAGTATAGGTTTGAAGTCAACCTTTATGGGAATCCCACAAAAGGACAAAGAAAAGAATGAAGCAAAATCATAGGTAGCTTGACAATACACAGGCTTACAGTTTATGTCTTCAACTGCTCATGTAAAATGTAGGAACTGGGAAACAAACCTGAGTAAGGTACTCATAGCCTGGTTGCTTTAGAATCTTGTATATTTGAGTCACTGTATCCATTGTCAATATATTGCCATTGATCCAGTACCTAATGAATGCATCCCTACAAACAAATAGTACAACTAAGCACATAAGCAAAGAATTGAATATACTCACCATCAATTAATAAGGACAGCTTGATTTTAATTTATTTTATAATTTTTTTAATATGGTGGGGGAGGGGGGTTAAACTCATAAAAAACTATTCACATCTTCGACAAGGCTGGGATTTGAACCCATGACCTCTTGGGATGAAGGAAGGTGTTCAATCATTCTTACTATGATTTGATTAAATATTAAAGCAAACAACTAATCATTCTATCCAAAAATATAGCTTGAATGATTTTGTCATCAAGCTCAATGACCAGACTAAACAATATATTCAGCAAATGAGTTAGAAATGAAAGTTGTTTCCATACACAGGTCCTAACTTACATGTACGCTTACAAACAGTTTCAAAAAGGACAAAATTCAACTCAAAACCAACCTGTGTAAGGTTAATGTGAATATGAGATAATGCAAAAATTAAAAACATTAAAGCCCTATGTACTCATAAAGAAAACATGACGTGTTTGAACATATTTGATGAACAAGTTAGTGGCAACACATTTAGTTTACTGAGTCCCCTATGTCAAGGAGAGCATTTGTAAGTAGAGATCAGAAAGAAAAAATTTATAAGACCACAAACATGTCTGGTAATGTTCCATAGCCTGTGGGAAAGAAGAAAAGAAAACATATCTCACAGCCCTGGGGGAAAGAAGGAAAAAATATATATATAGTACAGAATAAGCAGGAAAAGTTTTATTGTTAATTACCAGTGCTACATCTAGGAGTAAAAAGAACGAATGGTCACTTGGCAAAAGCAATGCGAGATATAAACAGCCCATAAATTAAAAAAAAAAAAAAAGCGTAAGAATAGTTTTTAAATGGAGAGGATGATTAATCACCAATCAAACATCTAATGGGTTAAAAAAAAAGACTTGGGTGGAGAGCAGGAATTGTTGCACAACTAAATATACCTGGTCACTATCCCAGTGCAGTCAATGTCTATCTTTCTAAATAATGCAGAAGAGAAAAAGGAGGGCAGCCCACATACTTCCTTTGTCACTGATTTAAATTCTGCATAAACAAAGAGAAATTAAATTTTTCAAGGGACTCTTTGTTTTCCTCTAAGAATATGAAAGTGAAGTTATAAATCAGACACTCCTTACCATCAATCTGCAATCCACCAAGAGGATTATCAAAAAGGTGATCCATTCTAGAAAAATATAGTTCCTTCAGTTCATCTGAAGCTGGACGTCCATTTTGGAAATAGAACTGCAAACATTTGAAGATACATATAAATTGTTTTTTCAGTACCTGGCACATCATAAAATTAGAATTTCTACAAATTTCAAGATGATAATATGATACACCAAACCTTTTAAGTTCTCTTGATCAATAGATGTTAGTTAGGCAGAGGCTGTAATTATGAGTTATAAAGCCTAGTGGTAATATATTGAATTTTAATATTAATAATCTTAGTGTAATCTAAACACAATATTTTTCTATCCAATACTGCTATGTGATAACAAAATAAATAAATAAATAAATATGTGTGTGTATGTGTGTTTGTCTACATACATACATAATATATAAAAACAACTACAAAATCAATAAAAAGTATTCAGTTTACTGTATGTCGAGGGACAGTCAAATGGGTTTATGATCTATAAGTTATGTAATGGCATGCACAATCTGCGGGTTTAGACTTGAAAATGCCATTGATCCCATCAATTTGAGAATGCCCTTTCTTTGCAAAACATAATGGAATAAAATTCCCACGCAAAATCTATTCCATTTCCATGACAGGTTCCTTTTGGCCAACCACCACTTTAGGATCACTCCAGAGAACCGAGTTAAAGACCTATGGACATGGCATATCACCAGAAAGAAGAACCAAAACTAACAAAACAGTTTTTTCATTATTTTCTTCTTCAAATAGCAGCATTAGAATCCTAACTCTAGCTTCTCACAAGAGGTTATCTAAATATGAAACACTAAATAACTAAATTCGTAACACTAAGAGCCAGAAGTTCAAAAGATGCTAACAAGCAGCTATTGAATACATAGTTCACAAGATCCTCTTAAAAAAATCTTACTTAATGATGATGGAGTTATCTGCTTAATAATTGAAGGTGCTGACTAAGCAGCTTTTAACTTAAAAGATTCTTCATGGACCCCTATTCATTACTTAGGCTTCTGGCCAGAGAACTAGTTATCACAAAATCAGAAACCAGTTTCTGTGTTAATCAGGCTCCCAAAGGTTCTAATTTCAATTAACACACCATATCAAAATTAGATTTCTTCTCTTACAAGCTTTCAATGGATATTTTGTATCACCATTGAAATATCTTACAAAAAGAGTCAGTCAAACCTCTGGTATAGCTTTTAGCACTGGTCCAGGAACTAAGTTCAAAGGAGAACCAAGAGATGAAGGGCTCATTCTCTGTTTTGAAATGCGAGGAGAGCTGGACGAACTTCTTGGTGAAAGTGGAGGCGCACTGCCAGCAGGAAACATGGAAGACAACGGATTACTCCCAGTAGAATGCAAGTTAAAAGAGCTCCCTGGGACAATAATGGGGGCATCTGTCTTTGCATCATCAATCAAAGATCTAACCTGCACTCAGAACAAAATGTCAAAAATGAGCTTCAAATAACAAAAATTTACATATATCATCCACATTTAAATGTCATTCCAATTTAAAATTCCCTCATCCACAACTGATCAGTTGTAATAGAACCCTTAGACCTCAAAAAGTATTATTTGTTAACCACACTATTACCAACCAACTTTTCAGCATTACAGTTCATAAAATTGCCAATGTTTCCAAGTACAAAGTCTATAGTCTTACTAAAAGACCAATTTAAAATTTGCCCATACAACAAGAATAACAAATTCTTAAAATCATTCATTCTCAAACCTTCCTTCTTTTCTCTCCAATTTCTACTTCTTCTCTATTTCCAACAACTATTCTATTACCCATTCATTTGATGCAAAAGCTAACGTCATTCTGGCATTCTCCATTTCTGTACTTTCCAGTCTACATTAATATCATGTACTATTACTATCCAAATAAAACATCAACAAAACACTACACATTAAACACAAGCCAACAAGAAAGTAAATGACATAGAACCACAAAGTACCAGTTGACCGGTTTCTGGCAGAGAGAGCCACTGCTCGTACAACTCCTCGAAAAGTACAGGCGCCAAAGGAGATGGCCCCTGCCGCTTCAACAACTCGGCATCCAAACAAGCAACGTTCTCTACTTCATCAACATCCATCAAATAATATTCACCTACAAAACCAACAACACGACACGACACCGTATTCAACCGAGCCATCAAATAACAATACCATCAACAAAAAACTAACATCACTAACCACATTCGATTCAAGTCATTTATTAACAAACTAAATTCAGGTCCGCGAACCCTAGGTTTTGACAAAAAATGAAATCTTGGATATATCATCCGACTCGTGTTCAAAGTTTGTTACTCGAAATTCTTTGAACAAGTAAACATAGTTACCATCCAATCCAATGTCCAAGTGGAAAGAGAAAGACTCAAAATCCACGAGTCTTGATTCTTGAAAAAACGGTTGCAGGAATAATTATGGTTGGAGAGTTGAAAGGGAAGAAGAGGATGTCGAATCTTGGCTGAGAAGCAAAGAGAGCGACTGGAGGCTCCAATGGTTGAGGAAGGTATGAATGGGACAGCCTAAGCTATGAAGAGGACGGTATTTGTGTATGTGTTGAGAGAGAGAGCGAGGTTGGGGGCAGAGCGGTTCAAGAATTTATTTTTTATTAATAGTTCTTGTATGTAGATACGTATGTTATACGGTCATCTTCTCTGGTCTTCCTTTGACTTTTTTTTTTTTTTTTAATTCCTTCCATTTTTTATTATTATTTCAATTTTGTTTTCGGGTTATTGGCGTAAAGGTGTTTTTGTCTTATCTTGCAAATTTGAGTCTGCATTTTTTTTTTGGGAAGGGTTTCCTTTTTTTTGAATATTACAAATTTGAGTCAGGAGGGTTACGTCCATTTTTATTTAGAGTGTCAAATTTGATCTTAAGAATTTTAAACTATATATTACCTTGAAATTTAACAATATATATGATATTAATTTCTCTAAATGGAGTGTCTTTAACGTGTAATATTAAAATAAACTTAGTAAAAATAAAAGTGATAAATTCAAAATAAAAGTAAGTGGTTTTTAAAATTCCTTTCCTTTTAAATTGTTTGAATTTATTGTATTTTAAATATAATTGAATTACGAAGCAAAAAACTTAAAATAAATAGACGTCAAACTCAAATTCAGAATAGATTTATAAAAAGGGAAATTATCTTTAACTCCTAAGGTTAAGTATAAAGACACTTGGATTAGAGAATTTGATTATTTTAAATGAACATCCCTAGACTCTAATGTTGGTTAGTCACTCCATCAAGAACAATGTTAAATACACTCTCTCAATTCACTCTCAATTTATACTTAGTGTAGCATGCATATATACAAATTTATACTTTTGAACTTAAAACTTATCACAACTTTTACAATTTAAACACATATAAAATATAATGAGAGTAAAATCTATACACATATCATACATTGAGTGTATTTAACATTATTCTTCCATCAAATTTAATCTTTCAACTTACCGAACATCCGAAATGATCGCATATAAATAAAAATATAGACAAATAGAAAACAAATAAATAAAGATTAAAATACTACGAAAAAAATCTTATATTTTATCCTCATTGTGATGCTAAAAGACATCAAATTATCTTAAAATTTATTTTTAATCATTATTTTTACTTTTCAATTTTATTGATATTATTATTATTGTTATAGTAGTTATTATTTATTTATCTTTCTATTGCATTTTCATTTATTCTAAAGTTGGTTGTTATTATTTTCATCTCATTTATTTTGTCATTGATTGTATTTTTATTAAAACAATGGATTCTTTTAAAATACGCTCATTTTATATTTTTTAAATTTGTGTTTATGCTATGTTATTTGATGAGTAGGGGAAGCCATCCTTAAATTTCAAGGGTGTTCTTGCAGATTAATCAAACTTCCCCACTCTAGTGTCTTAAAACCAAACATTAAGGGTTACAGTGTAAAAGAGTGCACCCGGCTGATCGATGACTCTAAAAAGCAGGAAAACTCCCAAAAGTTTCCAGTTACATTCCCTTTTCTCTCCCGAATACAACACTCCTAAGAAACCTCTCTCGTCTTCGTCAACTCTGCTTCTTCAATTCAATTCATCAACAAACATTTAACAAAAAAATGAACATCTTCTCAAAAAAACCCAACCCCAAAGGTCTTTCCTTTTTTATTTTCGTTCTTGCATGATGAATTTGTTAATCTGGGCGATCTTGTTTTGTGTGTCCTCATTGCTACTTATCATGTGTTAATTTTTTGAAGCTTAATTCACAGCTGCTATAAAAAGAAAATTGGTTCTGGTTTTGATTATTTGTTTTTTTTTTTTTTTTGGTGGGATTGCAGAGGCTCTTCGGGAGAGCAAGAGAGAAATGCAGCAAGCCACTAGAGGTAATAATGCCTCTACTCCTAACTCATTTTATTTATGTTGTTATTATGAGAGGCGCAATTCGATTATATCTTCGGCTTTTAATTGTGCCTTTTCTAGTTTTTAGTTATTTAAAGCCAAATGTCTCAGAAAATGGTGTATGATTCCATGTCAGGATATTTAGATTGGTGTTACTGTATTGGGGTTGCAACTATCTGATCTTACTCCATTTTTAGAGATGAAAAACGAGTTTTGAAAATGACGTTATTAAAAATGTAATGCTTTTGGTAGAATTGCTTACAAGTTATTTTCAAAAATTGAAAATGATGTAAATGTTTTTTTGTATTGTTTTTGAAAATGAATAAAATAGGTATCTGGAGAGAAAAATAGTGGTTTGTTTTAAAAATCTATTTCGGAGATGAATGAAAAACGTAAAAAAAACCGTTTTTTTTTTTTTTTTCACTTTTTAGTTATAATTGCAAAAAAGTTGTTTTTTCATTTTTAAAAACATATTTTGCAAAACATGCATCCAAGCATATTTACTCCCATTTTTTGTTTTAGAAAATGAAAAACTATTTTTGAGAATGGATCCAAACACCACCTTACGTTTTATGTTTTCTATACTTATGCTTTTGATTTCTAGTTTAATGATCTATGGGTGGGTTATCGATTTATTATGCAACACAATTGGTATAAGAGTGGTGATGCTTCTGTCATAAGTTGTCTCATTTGGGGGTTTGCTGCATGAGTCTTATGTTCTACTTCTTTCTAAAAGATTTACTGAAGTGGTTGGTGTGCACATTATTTAGTATTCACATGCTGTCATTTATGTATCAAGGTAGACATGATAATAATGATATTGAAGATCTTTACTGGATGTTGCACATCTGCAAATAACATCGTTTTTTATTTGTGATTGTACATCCATCTTCTGTCTAAAACACTAAATCTTTTTAGTTCAAACAATCCTGATGATTCTTATGCACTGGAATTTACTAGCTGATTTACCTTTCAAGCATTAGCTCAGTTTTCAAAGGAATGGGTTAGATTCATATATGCATATTGATTTTCTTAGAAAACATTTGATTATGCTCTTTAGCTTTAAAACTCTTTCTCTTTAGGAAATCAATATTTTTCCCCTATATTATGAGCATCCAAGGTCGGCACAGTTTTTGAGTACTCATACTGATACTCTTTCCTGGATTTATTCCTTGCTTCAGGTATAGAGAAGGAAATTGGAGCATTGCAACTAGAAGTAAGTCAAGGGTTTAAAATGATGATCTTCTTTCTAATTATTTGCTGTTGGATCTAATGTTGTCTTTTCATCATGTCAGGAAAAGAAGCTTGTTGCGGAGATAAAAAGAACTGCTAAAACAGGAAATGAGGTATATTATATATCCTTTCATTTGGATAGATAAATGAGATGACTATATAATTTACTTTGAATGGATTTATGTTAGACTGTGAGACTTCAGTTACTGTGTGTATAACTATCATCTTGAATAGACATGTTATATTTGTTCTTATATTTGATATTTTATTTTCTTATCTTTGTTTGTCTATACCTTTCTCAGGCAGCAACTAAAATTCTGGCTCGACAGCTGGTCAGGCTTAGGCAACAAATAGCTAACTTACAGGGCAGTCGAGCTCAAATGAGAGGCATAGCCACACATACGCAGGTACGTTGTTAAAACTTCTTCATATGTAGTTCTTTGGCTGTAATATTATTTTAGTTTCAGTTGCAATAGTGTGTCTCTGCATTGTTGTTACCGCATTTATATTCTTCTGCAGGCTATGCATGCCCACTCTTCAGTTGCTGTTGGTATGAAAGGTGCCAGTAAGGCAATGTCTGCTATGAATAAGGTCTGTGACAATAAAATTATACATATTAATTCACCTGTTGCACATGTTAAAATAGAAAATGTTGTTTCCTCTGGTAAAAGATTAGGAATGGACCCTGATAGCAAGCTTTGATTTGAAAGCTGCCTTGTTAGAGTCATGTAAAGTTATCTGAAAATTGTGCATAACTTGTAATTTCCTCAGTCCATTTATCCCTGGCTGCTTCCATGAGTTTTATATTTGATTTGCAGCAAATGGAACCTGAAAAGCAAGCAAAGGTTATACGGGAATTCCAGAAGCAGTCAGCACAAATGGATATGACTGTAAGATTTTGCTTTTATTTTAAGAATTTTTAAGTGCTTCCAAATGAATTTGAGGTTTTTTGTTGCATGTTGGTAAAGCTTATTGGCTTAATGCCCATTTTTGCAGACTGAAATGATGTCAGATGCCATAGATGATGCCCTGGATGATGATGAAGCTGAAGAAGAGTCTGAGGAGCTGACAAATCAGGTAGACTCCTGGTTATTATAAATTTTTTTGGTGGAGAAAACTTACTCACATATTTTGTGTTAGACATAATGTAAACCTTTATTTACAAATTATCAATCCAAACAGCTTAGGAAGGGGTGCTACTCAGTGTTCTCATTGTTCATAAAGCACTAGATGGTTGTTATGTTAGAATATGAAATCCTCTGAACATCATCGACCATTGGACTTTAACTGACAGAATTTTTTCCCTTTATACTTATTGTCAGGTGCTAGATGAAATTGGAGTTGACGTTGCATCACAGGTTAGCATCGTAGTAGTTTATTGTGGACTTAATTATCAGTTGATTTATTCTATACTTAATACTGATTTGAGCTCTATTTGAACTTTGGCAGTTGTCAACTGTCCCGAAAGGCAGGATTGCTGGTAAAAATACCGAGAATGCCAGCAGGTATTTTCTGACTCATTTTATTTGTGGTTTTGAGCTCATTCCTTCATTTACACATTGACAGTGTTCCACACTATTACAGAGGACCCCCAACAATGTTATCTGTCTCATTGTTAACTGATGTTATAACTTCCTTATGCAGTTCGGGTGTTGATGAGCTTGAGAAGCGATTGGCAGCTCTCAGAAATCCATGAGCCGAAGAATTTAAAGTCAAGTTCTTTAGTGAAGCTAATTTACCTTGTACTCCTGCAGGGCTTTCACTGTGTTGATAATTTTGGCCTGATATATGTTTCCATGAGATGTTACTCAGTTCAGCATGTGTGTTATCTATCTCTGGTATATATATTATTTTTTTGAAGGTAAAATTATTTCTGCAATGGGAGTGCACAAATACAGGTGAAAAACTGCAGGTACCTAAATGAGCGGAAAATTTAGAAGCCAAAAATCTTAACGACCTATATACATGTAATTGACGAGTGATTGTGTTCAAAAAACTAGTTTTTAAAACCAGTTAATTATCAAACATGTTTTCTTCAACTTAATAGATCGTTTGTTCTAGAAACACAATTGTTTTCAAATGAAATTCAAATAATCAAATTCTTGGCTGAACTTAACGAGGGAATGCATAATACCAGTGAGTAGGGATGCTGTCCTGCTACAGGATGCAATCCTTACACATTAGCAACATTAGTGGTCAAAACTAATTTCTGAATTCGTTTACTTGCATTATGATAACATAATGTTTTGAGGTTCATTTTTTTATTGATGCTTAATTCTCTTTCCGGTTATGCTAATCATTGAAGTGACCCTACTGTGATACCATACTTTTCTGGATTTGTTATCAATACACTGCCCAAGTATCATAAAGAAAAACATTCAAAATATGAGTATAAATTAAATTCATTCATAGCATTCCAATCTTACATTGAACCGAATTACAAAACTATGAATTATACAAGGTTGAATAACCAAGAAATTTGAAATAATCCACTGTTGATTCAGTTATTATATCAAATATAAAATGGCATCAAATTGAAGAAGACCCATCAAGAAATTATTCCTAGCACAAATAGATAGATTTCGCTTGATATAATGAAGGCTCTACATTGCATACTGCAGATCTCTGAAATATCAAGTTTAGGAGCACAAGACAGCACAATACTTTATATTCAAGGGCGGCCAACTGAGGCACCTTAAATCATAGTAGGGTACAAACAAGATGGAGATCTAATCAGAGTACTTAACCATCACAAAGAAAATTCTTTCTCCTCCAGTACAACAAATAAATTTCTAAATTTGGTCTCAAAAGTGTACGAATCAAGATAAACATAGTATTTATTACAGCTATCAAATCGCACAAATAAATGAAATCCGTTACAGAGATTCCCTCTTCCTTAGATCTATCTAAATAATAGCACGTTCCAATGGCCTGAAGCTCCCGCTGGGCAAAAACGGAGAACCAACCAATGAAAGAGGTGGTACGAAAAGGTTGGGAAAATGATGTATGAGAAGTGATATAACTGGTTATAATAGCGTTGATTAGGTAATATCCCATATACAAGAGAGATTATAAATCCTACAATTCTTCATTTTGAAGAGTACTTTTCCACTGCCTGCATAAGAAATATCATCTATTCCTCGTCATTTCCTGATCGAGAGGAGCTCAAAATTCCTTATAGGATCATCACGGGTGCTTCTAGAAGCAGCATTACGAGAAAAAGAGGATTGTCTGGACTCATATGCAGGTTGAGTCCGTTGTGTGGTTGACAAGCGACCACTGCTTGAGATTAGTCGGCTTGAACGACTCTCACTATATTCACCAGATGAACTTGGCTTACTGCTTGAGATGATTGCTTTTCTTGACGTGCTGCCATATCGTGAAGAACTCCGTCCTTTTTCTGAATCAGCATTCTGACATCATAAACAAAGGGGTGTTTTGTGAGAATGTTGAAGCACAATACTTCCAGCCTCTGCTATGACTTTAATACAGACTACTAGAATTAAACAGGAAATTAAAACTACTGATATATATTACAGTTCATAGAAGTGCAGTGAGATCACATAAAGGTCAAACAAATAGTTACATTTAAGATTTAAACAGATAAAATATAACTCTCAATGGTCAAACATGAAATCACCCGAGATTGCCAGTGAAAGTATAGTGGCAAAAAAAAAAAAAAAAAAAACATAACATTTCGATGTTCTCTTCATTACAACTCTCAAAACCAGCAAAAAATCTATATAAAAGAATTAAAAAAGAAGAAAAAAGGGAGTTTAGTCCAGTTCATTTGGGTTACAAAGTGATCTATAGTATTGAATTTGAACAGCGCAGGATATTTTTTTTTTTTAAATGACTGTATGTACTAGCAGGGACATTTAACAAGCATTAATTACTCTTATATATATTATATTATATATATATGATTAGCAGTTTTTAAACAAAAAAAAAATCGAAACATTACCTCTAGCATAGAATAAGACCTGGTGGCATCAATTAATAATTAATTTTCACAGGACCATAGTACATAAAATTCTACTTAGAAAAGGGTAGCAGCAATGAAATCACTCCGCAGCAGACTTTCAATGCACAATATAGGCAAGATGAAGCAATAGGAAATAATAAAAAACTTAGCAAACTTCAGTGGGACGGTGGGAGACCAGAAATTTACCACATGCTTTGACAAAGGTCCATCCTCAGAGGTCCTGTGTCTGGTGTGATCACGATGAGGAGTACCCGTCGTATTTTTCCTGGAAAATGCTTCAACTGCACCAGAGAATCTATCTCGAATTTCTTTCCCAACTGGAAGAGACAATAGTATCACAAAATTATGAAGGTGAGACCTTTCATACAAATGTTATAAATAAAAATTTGATTAAACCCAAAAGAAATAATCTAATAACAATAATTCAGGTTATACAATCTTAAGAAGATTTAGTGTCCAAGTTAAAGAGTAAAAAGCCATCTCTATAGTAATATTAATTATAAATCCAGGTGAAGGAAATAATAGTTTAAAGCAACAATTAAGTTCAAAATTACTTAAAATGGTAGTTAAGAATTAAGAGTCACAATACTTGACAATGAATTCTCTTACAAAAATAAATAATGACACTTAAATTCAAAATGCCGTTTTGTTTAGACCAGACCTGATATCCTTTCTGGTTTTTCTGCAGATGGTCCTGGGCTTAAGCCTGGCTTCCCACTAGAATGCTAAAAACAGAGACAAGAAATTAAGTAGCTTTCTTGACTTATGAAGAAAATTCACACCAAAGAAATAGCAAAAGCTTACCCTTCCTCTAGAGCTGGAACCGATCTGCGGATACTTCAATACAGTCCAATCAAATACATAGTCAAACTGAAAACCTGCAACATGACAAGAACCTATGAGTCTTCTGAAGTCATTTGATTCCAAATGTGTACAGAACCGAAAGTTGTAAACAAATGGCAGTAAAAAAATTTGCTAGTTAAGACTCAAATATTTGATTTATGTGATATTTGGTGCGCACTATGGGTATCAGAAATAAGTTTAATCCAACAACTAGATCAACGGAATTAGATCCTCTAATAGAGTTATGAAGTTGGCAAATAAGAAAGTTTTAAACCTGGTAACTTGATCCAACCTCAGGCTAAGTGCTAACACAGACAAACACACACGGAAGATTTCTTTTAAAAAGGGAAAAAACATTAGTACCTTCCCAAATCTTTCTTTGTTTATTGACTTTAAGCTGGGAACTACTACTGGACTACAACCCCAGTAGTCATAAAACTATTATGATCTCTCTTATATTCCAAGTGGTTGGCCCCAAGGAGATTTGAACCCCACTTATTGAAGCAAATTCCTTATAGAATCTAAATTCTTTAAAAATCAAAGCAGTACTTAAAATATATTCTCTTCTGTTTTGTTAAAACAAAACTATTTATTTAAGTTATCACTGTTTCCATTGTATACTAAAAAACAAAAATCCTACAGCATTATAATCCTAATTTTAAATTCAAAACAGTAGCACAGGAGTAATCAAAATGTCTAAACATTTATCAGTCTACCAGTGAATTATGAACATAATGAATGGCATAGTTCTGTCTCTTGTATGGAAGTTGTGTCAAAGTCCAACAAATACAACTCATAATATAGATCATTAATAGATAATATGTTTAGAAAAACACAAGGCTTATACTCATGATAAAAAGTCAAAGCATACAATAAGATTCTAAGAGAAGACAGCATGGCTGTAATTGTTCACCTTCCCGAATAAATAAGTCCCGGAAAAGCCTCTTCAAATATGAATAATCGGGTTTGTCCTCAAATCGCAATGATCTACAGTAGTGAAAGTATGATACAAACTCCGATGGGTATGATTTACAGAGCACCTGTTAGAATAATGACATAGAAATGTGTTGTCACAACCCAGAGTGAATTTTGAACGTGAGATGAAATGCCTAGTAATTAGTTGAGCCAAATTTGCTACACTGAGATAGTTTATAGGGAAATCTACAAATGAGTGCACGCACAAACAACAAAAGTTAGTGTCACAAATCAAAAAACTTTTCATAAATGACAATCAAAGACTGCCCCATTATGGAAAAAGACAGCCTAAAAGTTCAAGTCTGGCCTTGACCCGTTGACCATCATGCCACGACGACACATGTCCAAAGATAAGACCAGGCAAGGCAACAGCCATCCCAAGGTCAGGACAGCAAGCCCAGAAAAAGACTGACCAAATTTCTTCAAAATGTTCATGCCAGAGAACATTATCTCAAAGATGACATGCCTGAAAGATATCAAACTACTGCCAATATACCTCTATAGGAGTTGAGACCTTCTTTTCACTGATCTTATCGTATTTTTGCTTTTTGGTGCCAGCTTTTAACCCTTGCCAGGGAAGGCTGAAGCAAAGAAATCAAACAAAATAAATAGAAATGGAAGGATATTGCTGCAATGAAATGTTAAACATTAAGTTGAAAATGTCCAAAAATAAATTGACATAATAAGTGTCTAGCTGATATATACTCGACCTTCCTCTAAGGAAATACATAAGCACGTAACCCAGAGACTCTAAATCATCCCTTCGACTTTGTTCTGCAAGTAAAATAGCACAAGGTTACTTTTGAAATCAGGCATAATAAATTTTAAATATGTCAAACCCATTTCCTGTAATTAGTTGGAAATTTATTAAAACACATAAAATTACTCACCAACTCCAAGGTGAGTGTTGACACTTGCATAGCGAGCTGTGCCTGTGAGGTTCTTATTTTCCCTGCACCAAGAAAAAGAAATAAGCTGAAGAGAAAAATTCATGTTCATTAGAAAAGCATAGAGAACTATAGAAGGAATATTACCTGTATGGGATGTGCTTGTGAGTTTGAAGATCCCTATATTTTTTTGCAAGGCCATAGTCAATTACGTAGACCTGTGATAAGATATATAAAAACATGAAGCACCCTCAAAGTATTTCTTATCATAACTACTCTGTGTGAGCAATTACACTGTCAAAAATATCTCCGTAGTGAATTCTTTGTATAATCAAAGCTATTTTGACTACAGAACAAACTAATTAAAAAGCTAACGGTTGTTATCTGATGAATATCCACATCTACCAAGATTTAAGAAAATTAAATGAACTGCAATAAATAAGCACCTGATTGGCTTTTCGACCTAAGCCCATTAAAAAGTTGTCAGGTTTAATATCACGGTGAAGAAAACCTCTCGAATGCATGTATTCCACTCTATTTATCTGTAAAGATAACAATAAGAAAAGGACATTATTTTAATAGCTCAAGACTGATTTTGATTATATATATATACAATAGTGACATATACTTACTAATTGATCTGCGAGCATCAATACAGTTTTCAAAGAAAACTTCCTATTGCAATAGTTAAATAAATCTTCCAAACTTGGTCCAAGAAGGTCAATAACCATGATATTATAGTCCCCCTCAACTCCAAACCACTTCAGGTGGGGAATTCCCGCTTCATCAAAGAAAAACAAAATTTATTAGAAATCATAATTACTTTTGCACACAATTGCCTCACAAGGGTAAAATATCTGCACCAAAAGGACAGATTCAGTTTACTAGATCTACAGAACGAGCCCACAAATGGGTGCATGTTCACTCTCATGTTGCAACAACTTCAAAAGTTGAGCTAATATGTTATGAACCAAAAACTAATGAATAGATCGATGTGTGAATAATGGAAGGAAGAATAACATGTTACAAAAGTTCTCTACAGTTGGTCATAAAAATCTGTAGTTAAGACAGTGGAACTTGATTAGTAAATCAAAGTCTATTCTATTGACAATCGTCAGAACAACCACGGATCGTTGATTCATTTATTTTTAAATTGCTGTCAGAAAGGCCAGACCTACAAAATAATGACTAATATTATTGAGTCAGCATAACACCCTATCCCATAAAATGAGAGAGCAGAGTGCACACACAAAATTTCACATGTTAGCACGTATAATGTTTCTGAACCAGAGAAAAATACTTACTTCCTCCTTGAAGAAGCATATACAATTTTGACTCATAATGGAGCTGTGGATGCTTGGTCTTTACAGGTTCCTGAAATTTGAAAGCATCAAAAGTAAGAATCAAAACTGAAACTGTGCATAAATAATAACATGAAAATCTAGGACAAAAGGTGACATAAAGGGCAATGTAAAAGTTTTGACAAATTTAGATGTACCATTAGAAAATCAATTAAGTTGCATATTTCACAGTCGAACAATTACGTAAATACATAAGGACAGCATAAAATTTCACATGAACCTTGAATAACAACAAGTCTCCAACATTTGAAATGCCATCCCTACTTTCTTTTAACCCATGGTTACTCCGATCCAATAGGAATGCTTTAAATGTCTTAAACGAAATAGACTTAGCCTATAACTTTTAGGCGCATCGATTGCAAATTCCATGCATCACCTTAAAAAGGATATCATGCGATTACACCTCCCAAAAAAAAAAAAGCAATTTAACATCAAAACCTAACAGACAGCAACAAAGCGGGAACCAGGATTCATACAACTAATCCACAATCGACAAATGACACACAAGAACCAATCATAAAACGCGATTAAAGCAAATGAAACCATCCTTTAGAAACACAACAAATCATGTCATCATCAATTCATCATCACATTAATAAAAGCAAAAACAAATAATAATAATAATAATAATCAACAAACCCAAAAACAAAAGCACCCCAGTGAGTACCGGACACAGTATTATTACAAATTGAAAACCACAAATCAGAGGTCATTGACATCAAAATCTTCGAAATTCAATTGATGATATAAACACCTACCAGCTTAACAGCGACTTCCTCTCCAGTCTGCACATTCACACCTAAAAAACCAAACAAATCAGAACATGATAAACACAATCTAACCACATTGTCGAATAAAACGAAACGAAAGCTTTAGACAAGGCACTACCAAGATAAAGCTCTCCAAAAGAGCCACTCCCAATCTTCCTGCCAAGCTTGAACTTGCCACCAATAACATGCTCCATTTTCGGTTTTCTCTCCGACGAACCTATTTTGATTGACCTTAATGTGGCTTTTTCAAGCCAGATTCGTATCTAATCCAACAAATTATCGTCGATATTCAGACGGATTCAACGCCTCCCACAACTCAAAAGATCTTTCACTTTATCTTTCTTTATATATAAATTATCCAATAGATTCGAGTAATCAGAACTCCAGTCTGATACCTAAAACGGAGCACAGATTGTTATTGGAAAGCAAAAGAACAAGAGCCCCAAACTACATCACTCGACCCGATCCCCAAACCTTCGATTTATAATCGAAACCCTAATTTAGACGAAAATCAGCCACATTGACCGGAAAACCAATTACTAGGTAAGTTTTGAGAAAATAATCGGGAAATTTTTTTTAAAAAAAAAGTTAAATAAATAATTGAATTCGAAATCGGAAACTGAATATAAATTTTTTTAGGGAAAAAAAGAAAGAAAATATTTTGAGAAAAGAAGACGATGTGTTGAATAGAGAGAGAGAGAGAGAGAGAGGTGGAGGAGAATGCGGTAAAGAGAAAGAGAGGCAAAAACAAAAACAAAGACAAGGAAAGAGAGCGATAGAGAAAAAAAAGAGATTATATTTTTCTTTTTGGAAAAAATAAAAATAATGAAATTAATTAATTAATGGGATTTTTTTATAAGAAAAAAATGGGACGGGAAGGTGAAGTGAATGAAGGGAGAGGGTGGGAAAGAAGGGAAATCGTGCGCGGGCCAACCTAACACAACATATGGGCTGTCAGATATGATAAGATCGTATCCGGATTCTGGAGGTTTTGTTTTCCTTAAACGTGCCATCTCTTCCCCTTTTGTTTCTCTCTTTTTCTAAACCGGCTTGTGTTTTCTTTCGTCCAATTCATTCCACCTCGTCTCTGCCAAGCTTCTTCCATTTTTTTTTTTGCTTTTTTTAACCTATATGTGCTCTCTTTTTATTAACTCTTCATTATTATATATATTTTTTTAAATATGATACCAAACTAATGAAGATTTGTATACATTAAAAGAAAATTCATCAAACTCCATGCTCTATATCGAATACATCCTACTTAATCCCATAATTAAGAGATAAAATTTATACAATAAGAAGAACATACTACTCATAAGCTTGTATTTATCCAAAATTAAGAGATAACAATTCGTAGAATAAGAGAAAAATGATTACTCATATATTAGATCTACTCTTATGATCTGAAGATAAAAACATACATAATAAGGAGAAAAATTATAACATAACATGGAAATTGAACCCTCATGACCTTGATGTATATGAGAGATGTATAACCACATGTGTTAGGAGAAAATGTGTTATTGATAATTCATTTAATTGATAAATGTTGTTTTCATTTAATTAACTCTATGCTAAATGATTTTTTGAAGCCAATTAGGAAAGTGTAAAGTGATCACGTGTATAATGAACTTGGACAAGAAAATGTATCAATTCGATAATTCCATTAAGGTATATGACTTTAAAAAGTTATCTTTGAGAGTCCATCAATTTATTTAAGAAAAATTCCGATATATTTCTAGGGATATTGTGAGGCTAGTACGACAGCCTGACTGTTTTGATTACTATAACAAAATGAGTATGGTCAATTAATTTTGCCATGTGGTGATGTTGATTGTCGATCTTACAATAATTTTTGGTACATTCATAAAAACTGATGGCAAAAATGGGCCTCCATAGATTCAGTTTGAGATACATCTGCTCCCTATGTTGCAAAAAGCATGATTTTTATTGTTCTTTTCTTGTTTATTAAAAGCTCCTCGTCTTTAATTTCTTTTGTAGGTACCATGCATGAGTGGAATTTGATCTCCAATATTTTTCACATAATAATAGGAGACAAAACTAGTTTCTACCCACAAGGATAGTTTTCATCATTGATAAAGAGAATCCAAAGTTGGTTAAGGGAGTGATCCAATTTCAATTAGTAATAAATTAATTATCAACTACATTATTAGCTTTACTACTCTAATGGACCAAAGTGGATAATATCCTATATTGGTAACCTTAGGTTTTTGCCTAATAAGCCCTAACGATGCACTAACTATAGTTTAATCTCTAACTAGTTCCTCTCTCAAAAAAAAAAAAAAAAAAAAAAAAAAAGTCTCTAATTAGAAATCTCTCGGTAAAAAAAAAGGCCTCTTCTAACTTACCATTATTAGGACTCGTTTATTAATGGGAAATTATTGAGAATTTTAAATTAAGAATAGAAAATTTACCAGAATTCTCCTTTATAAAATTATAAAAAAGCTGTTTTTTTAGAAAGAAAACTTATTTCCACCCTCCACCAACCAAATCAAGTTCATTTATTCCCAGCTAATTCCTTTTCAAATGGAAATAGATTCACTTGGTTTTTCATCCTAACTCTTAGATCCAGTTGGGATTTTCAATGGGAAAGGTCGTTGTAAGATCATGGTTTTCAATAGCATTTTCACTTCATATGGCCATTCATACATAATTAATGCTGCTCTTTGACCCAAAAACAAGAAAAAAGAAGCAAATGTTTTTCTAAGTATGACAACGATTAAGTCAGCCATATATCGATTGGAACTAACTGCTACAAACATGATCCATAATGCAATTCTCATTAAGGAGAGAGGTCTCCTCATTCTTTGCGATTTAATGAACAAAGATGAGAGACTCCAACCTTTATCACAATAGTGAATTAGTAATTATAATAGTTTATTGTGAGTCATTCTAAGATAAAATTTATTTTTTTTTGGGAATAAAATTTAATTATTTTTGTTTTTGGGACATTTGATTAGAAAAGTCATCAATCAATTACTTTTTCAATAGCGGGTTTTATGTTACATATTATATTAGACAAATATTTAATCATTTTAGAGCAGATTTAAAAAAATAAAAAAAAATTAGCAACAGTTTTGAATAAATTTCAAAAGATCGAGAAAACTTAAAAATTACCCAAATTATGAAACCATTTACATCCATAATTACGAGCTGTAATTTACAAAGGAGTGTGAATCCCATGCAAGGATGCTGAAAGCAACGGTAGTAAATAATTATGATATGAAAAGCAAAAGATTAATTAATTAATTAGCTTCTAAAGATATAGTCATGGACAAACGTGTACTGCAACAATTACAACAGTATCTTAGCTATTGTGGGCCAATCTATATATCATGCCATATGGCATGATCAGTTAAATTACATTTTGGACTCGCATCACGTAAGTGATGATGTGATGTTGTAACCCATTCCATACAAGTAATTTTTTCTTGTAACCCCAACATTACCAGTACTGCGCTGTACACTTGATGGTAATTGATCACCAAAAATATACATCTCCATGAACATAATGATCTAATCTTATTTACAACCTTGTTAAGATCTGATTTGCTAATTAATTATTAATATCTAAATAACTCAAATTACACCAACAAAAACACACACACACAACCACAAGAACAAAAAGAAAGTAACATTAATTAATAGCTATCCAGATGCATGAGAGGTCCAAGCAGAAGCAGTGTACAAGCTAGTATCTTTCCATCCAAGCATGAGTGTCCCATCTCCTTGTACAAGGCTATAGCCATGTGCAGGAGGGAACATGTTTAGTATAAGTTGCGCTTGCGCCATGGAGTTGCTGCTCATCCCCACCTGAGCAAAACCATTCCTGGCGGCAAACTCGTGTCTCCACTGTCTAAATTTGTCCTCTCCACTTCTTGCTGGCCCTCCTACGGCCAATATGTTGTTGATTTCCCTGTAAAGAAGGCAATGCTCGACCCGGTGCCTGCCCGCATCATCGTTAGGCAAATATGCTCCTAGGGAGTCAAATGTGGTAGAGTAGTAATGTAAAGCCCCCACAAACCGGTCCAAGAAAGACCCTCCATGACAAATTTCTTGCTCCACCAATGTGATGATTCTTGGTGATATTTCTTCTAGTAGCCTCATTGTTTTCCAGTCAGCTCCCGTGGCATCATACATAGAGTGTTGTAGCCAATGCACGGCGAGTGTCTCTCCGCGGCAGAGTTGTAGCATGGAGGCATCAACTTCGCCGAATTTCTTGGCTATGGGGTGGAACTCGAAGGAGAGTCCAAGGCGTTTGGCAAAGTTAGAGAGTTGTTTCCCCGTCTCGAGTAAAATGTCCATCGAAGTTCCCATCCCTGTCATTCGAAGGTGGGGAGGGCCTTCGAGACGTGTAGCGAGGATGTGGAAGAGAGCAGGCCATTGAAGGCCTTGCATGATGTCGAGGTCTATTATGTGCACCCTATTGCACCGATGGAACGCCTCTAGAATGGCTTGGTTGGAAGTGAAGTGAGCGAACTTGATGAAGGGGGAGACATTGTTGAATGCTTGGAAAGCGGAGTGGACGCTCTTGTGGTTGATCAAAGGAGAGCAAATCCCAAGCCAAGAGTTGATAACCCTACTTGACATGGCCTTGGCGAAATAGGCCACCACTCTCTCCGCACAAGAAGGGCCATAGGGTGAGGCCATTTGGGTCAGCTCAAGTAGCATTCGATGAGCTTCACCGAGATTGTCAACAGAAATGGCCACCGCGCATTCCAAGAGAAGGGTTATCAGGCTTAGCCCTTGCTCGTCTAATCTGTTCAACCCTCTAGTATTGCTCAAGAGGGTCGCGTTTTGACAAACGTTTGTTTGGTTTCCAAACTCAATATTACTGCTCCATTGAAGGTATTCATGATGATCACCATCAAAATAGTTGTTTCTTCTCATGGTTTTTCTTGGCCTTAACTCACCCAAAAAAGATGCAACTGGGTTGATATTGTCCTCGCACACCATTGTTTGGTCGGGTTGGAGGCTGATATCAGAGCCAGTAGTGTCAGGCAAGTCATCGATGAGCTGCTTGGTGATGTTTTCGACCCACTCAGACAGCTCATTTCTCTCAAAGTTGACGCGATTCTCGATCATGGGTTTAACCGGGATCAAGTTGTTAGAGGTAGGAGTTGGTGGAAACCCAATAGAGGAGTAGTCCCATATTGGTTCATGATGGGGTTGGATCATGTCAAGAGCCCCATTAACCACTTCAAAACCTCCTTTCATCATTGAATCAATATGATAAATTGATTTGTTAAAATATATATACTTGTTTATGTATGTGAATGTGAAGGAAAGAAATTAAAAGGATGGTGGTGAGAGGGCGTGAAGAAGAGGCGGAGAACATTTTTAAAGGGGACATTTATAAGCAAAGATGACTTGGAAAATGACCAAAAGAAATGACTCAGAAAAGGACCAAAGGAAATGGTCTCATTAGCTTAGATTGCAGGTTTTTAGCAATTTTTTAATCCCTGACCACGGCCGGCATAGCCATGACATATACAAGAAGTTAAGTAGCTAAAAGCCAAGCATATACACGTTGGTTTGGTAGTGATTTTCTCATTTTAATAACTCTCATTTTAGAGATATAACGTCTTGCATTAACAATATTCGAGGTTTACTTCATCACCGCTAGTTGGAAAAATTAATATCATTAATTGTTCGAGTTTTTATTTGTAAAATTTTCAAATCTCGTTATAGTTACCTGAAATGTCAAGGGATCGGAAAACCTATAAATATGGCATAAGCTTGTCAGTACTGGTATTTGTTTTTACTTTGCATTGTGTTGGTTTTTTAGAAAAATATGATACCCTCTCATATATTCTTATCTGTTTTCCGACTTAAAACGTTCGATGAAAATAATAAATTTAAAAAAAAAAAAAACAAAATTATTGATTGTACATGTCATTAAATATTTATAAGCAGGAAAAATAAAAATCAATTTTGAATAGAATCCAAATTCTACGCGAAGATGGTGTTGCGTGAAAGAAGTCTTCTCTTCAAGAGAAATTAAAATAATTTTGATTATAATTGACGAGAGGGAGATTTTGACAATTACATGGAACTTATTTGACGGAAAATAGGAAGATGGGGAAAGAACAACTACCCCACAATATACATATTATCAAAATTAATTAGCTTGACATGTTAAAGGCGGGCCCATATGTCTCCTGTATGTAAAATAAAGTTGGTACAATCATCTAAGAAAGTTGATAGTTTTACCATAAAATAATGGTTTGGACAAAAACATGTAAGTTGATCACCATCTTCGGATTTCGATCAGGATGATTTGATGATTTAATCAAACAATACTGATACTTCATCATAACGTAATCGAAGATATACAGCATAGTGAGTGATCCATCCTGTCATATATTTACTTCTACCCGATCTAGGGTTTGTGATCATTGTCTTCTGGCTGCATACTGCTCATGATATATATATATATATATATGGGTTAGTATCAAAATACTCCTTGGTTTGCAAAATAATGTGAAAATACTCTTGTTTTGAAAGTATTATCCAAAAAGACCCAAACATTAATGAGTTGATGATTTGCGTTCATAAATTGACGGATCCGTTAAAAAAAGGCAAATGATAAATGTAGGTGTTAAAATCGTGTGAGATAGTTGTCCCCACCATTGTCACTCATCTCACCCAACTCAATCATTTCAATTTCTCTCTCACCATCACACCTTCTCCCTCTCTTTCTCTCTCTCTCTGCCCATTGATCAACTCAAATTGATGGTTGAACATCAATTATGCCGCCAATCAAATTTGGTTTCCATGAAAATCAGATCGATGACCATTGATTTAGTTTCCATGCAAATCATATTGCAGATAATCATCAATTTGGTTTGCATTGAACAAACCCATTGGGTTCATCGATGAACCGGTGGGTTTGTCCAGATCATCGAACCCAAAAAGGTTCGTTTGACGATGAACCCACTTAGGTTCGCACTTTGGTTGCTTACTGCTTAATGAATTTTGTTTTAGATGTGTGTTTGGTCGATGTGGTTGGATGAACTTTGGTTTCTTACTAAATTTTTGTGTTGTTTTGTGTTGTGTGTTTATTTTATTTTTATTAATGAAGATCTGGGTTGTCAAAATCTTTGAATTTTGAAGAATTTGAAGATTTAGATGAACCAATATCCTTTTTTAAGAAAAAAAAAAAGGTCATCGTGTTATTTTTTTTAGCTTTAAAGGAAATTTGGGTTCAATCTAGATTTTCAAAGTTAAAGATCCATTTTTTTTTTAATTAAAAAAAAAGTTGTCTCTTTTTTTCTTAAGTTTTAATAGAATATGAGTTTAACTCAGATCTTTAAATTTTTGTTTTGAAGAACCCAAATCTTCTAATTTTTTATTAAATTTTTGTTTTGTTTTTTTTTTTTTTTTGAGCTATTACAAAGATCTAGGTATACTTCAAAAAAACAAAAAGGAAGATCTAGGTTCACTTCAAACTTTAAAGATTTGGGTTGAATTCAAAACTTTTTTTTAAAAAAAAATTTAATTTAAAATTTTAATTTTTTACAAGTATTTATTTTTTTTTAAATTTTTTTATATAACATAGTAAAGACATTTTGGTATGTTTTAGGTTTTGTGATAAAAACTAATTATCTTTGGGACGGAAACCCTTTTGGACTAATGTTTGGGTGATTTTGGTAATATTTTTGAAAGTTAGTTTGACTAACATTAATTTGATTTTAAGGGATTTTTGATAATATCCCTATATATGATAAGATCTCTTGCAATATATTGCATGAAAATTATATATTTTAACAAACGAACCAATGGCAACTTGACGTAGAGTTAGGGGTTGTTTGTTTTTTTGTTTGAAGATTGAACAGTGCTACTACTGAAGACTGAATAGTGATTGAAATATGAAATCTGAATAACATTTTGTTTTTTTTTTTTTTTTTTTATCTCTGAATATGTTGTAAACTTGTTTGTTTTTAAATTTAAAATTATCTAAAAACTAGTAAATTGACATTTATACCCTTTTTATATTTGATATTATATAATTTTAATTATTTTAATACAAACATTGAAAATAAATAATTAATAAATTCTAAAATATTTTTTATGTACATATTAATAATATTTTATTCATACTTAAAATATTATTAAAAAATATAGTAACATTAGTCATTTTATATTTAAATATATTAATACATTTAAGAAAACAACTAAAAAATGAATATTTAAATTATAAATTAAAATATATTAGTTCAATTCCAAGATAATTTGGGATGAAATGTATTTAGGTTTTACTTTTAAATATATTTTTTGTAAGTATCAAGGTAAAAAAAAAAAAATAATATAAAATTAGAATAAATGTGAAATTATATTATTTTGGGATGATAGATTTGAAATAAAAACATTTAAATGTCATTAAATGATTTGTAATTAAATGAAAAGTTAAAAATTTTTACTTAATTTTTTCAGTTTTTTTTTTAGTAGTTTTAAGTGGTTTGACCACTTAAAAAACAAACGAAAACAATTAATAAATGTAATTCAGTACTATTAAGTTTTAAGTAAAAAAACAAATGACCCTTTACATACTTGTATATGAAAATGTTATATATTTTAACAAATGAGCCGTAATTGAGCAACTAATGTGGAGAATATTATATATGTTTATATATTTATTTATTTCGGATGTAGTAGTTATTTGAGACATGGGGAGGGGAGACTGAGTCTGTAATTAAGCTGGTCATATACGCTGTCAAGGAAAATAATTTATTGGAGATGGAGACTGTTTGTCACCAATTAATACAAATTATTTTAAAAAATTATTTTTATGACATTAACTCTAGGTTGCGAATCTTTTGTCGGAAGGGTATCGCCGTTGTATATATGTTGAATTGCCGCTAAAATATGGAATATATTGATTACTTTAACCGTGAAATGTTAATTGCTGTTGTTCTTCCACAGAATATTTATCGTTTATCACTGATTTCCTGTTGCTAGTTGTCTCTCAATAATGACATAATATATGTCAACGTACAGATTTACCAAAGCAACTAACCACTACATTACATTTATCGATCCAACAGACATCAATTGTAATTAAATTGTCTAAATTTTAAACAATCATGATATGTTATGATTGTTATTTTGTAGTGAAAAAATTTATTCTCTTCTATTTTTCCTTTTTATTTTTTAATAATAGTGATTCTAAATTTATTTACCAGTTGCTTAATGTCTAATTAATATGAATTATAGTCTCTATCACCACAAAATATATATTGCGTTATCTAAAATTATTATCAAATTGTGTGAATGTGTCTGTATGTATACGTGTTGATTTTTATTAAAATAATTCAATAATATTATTTTTTTCAGACTATTACCTAGAGTTTGACAGTTAATTTCTGAGATAGAACTGTGAAGAGCTAACTATAAGACCAACCTTATCTTATCATTTAATATTATTGTTTGGATTCTTACATATTAAAGTTTTTTAATCTAATAGTTACTTAACCTAAATTCCGCATAGGTCCCCCATCACATGCAGTGACGCAGGCACGTTTATTGCATATGCATTCAGGTTTGGGTCTTAATACAATTTTTTGGGTCACATAAACTTTTCAAATTCTAAGTCAAAAAAAGGTATGTCTTTTTTTTTTAAAAAAAAAAAAAACAGATTTATATTTTCCATAGATTATTAAAGTATACGAAGAAGTCTCAAATATTGGTGGATTTCAATTTTGAAGGGGTATCTATTGTCTCTCTCTTTGGTTGATTGTTAGTCTTACGAATCTTACGAATTAAGGAGTTTCGCTGTGCACAACCGTCGGATGAATGCAGTTTCCCATCCGACGGCCCTGAATTGGTGCTAGGCTGCTAGCTCGTTTATCAAACACCAGAACCGGCCAATAGTGAAGTTGGAAGATGCTGAAACGGTCAAAACTTAAAAGTCGACCAAGGGTCAACATCGCCAAATGAAAATGAAATCATTCCGTTTCTGCTCCAAAACAACTAACTTACGTCGCAAAATAGTGTTTCTTTTAAAATACGTTTCAATTACACTCTCATCCACACATTATTTTTTCTTAAAAGAAAAATAACGTTGGCGATCAGTATTTTATGGTAAGATATATTTTATTAATACTTAAAATGTTAGATATAGTACTGCACCATCAAATGGAGATAGTGAATTTCATTCAGTCTCGTAGCGTTTTACATCGAAATTATAAAAGGTATTTTGAAAAAGAAAAATAAATATTTATACCTATTAAGTATGAGACATTATAAGGTCATAATCTAACATATAACCGTTATGTTTTTTAGTGAATTAATAATTTATGCACGTACAATAATTCATAAAATTAATATAGAAGCACGTATAGAAAAACATAGATCCAATAATTACTTTATCTGTTTCTGTTTTTAATTATTATCTCAATTACTCAATCTATTTAGTGTGCGCCGTTACTATAAAAGATTCTTAGCATGGAATGAGAATTTAATTTTTTTAATTTTTGAAATATATTAAAATAAGTTCAAAATTTGGGAAATAAGACATAAGTCAAACCCATGACCTCTTGGCATAGATGCGAGGAATATGGTATACAATCAATCTCATCTTATCGATAATTTAATTTTTAATTTGCAATTATAGTGTTTATAAAAATTTTCGGAACGTTTCAAAAGGTTATTTCCCCTCCTATCCTTCACCGATTTCCCTGAATGCATTCAAAGTATATTTGTTATTCTAAAACAAGTTTAATATAGAAATTTGTTTGTGGAGTAGGAGAAAGAAGTGGAATATTCTGCACAGTTTAGTTGATGTGCGGCTTTTGAGATGGATGTTCAAGTGGTGAAAGAGTTCAAAAATTTGCCGTACTAACCAGTCAAATTGATAACGGTAGTGTTGGTTGGACATTGATTAGATCAGTTATATAGCTAATTTAGTTCACAATTATTTGGCAAATGAGGGCGACACAATGCTCATAATATTTTGACGGATGGCATCTTTACAGAGTTCATGGACCCAGGACCACCACTATACATTTTTGAACCATACGCTTTTAGCTGTAATCACATCCAATTTGTTTGATGTTTACTTTGATTCTCTTGATTTTTTTATTTTTAATCAAGTTCTTACCATTGATCAATCGATTTGATTTTATGTAAGCTTAATGATTTTTCTAGATTAATTAAATGAAAAACGAGTTCTACTTACTTGAAATAAGATTCATTGTTCGAATTTGAGTACTACTAAGTTGATATTAAATAAAAAATTTTCTAATTGAAGAGCATTTTAGATTCAATTTGTTAAAATCCAAAAGGAAGAAAGAAAAAAATCAGATGGAGCTAATTTAATGATAGGAACTTTTCTTCTGATCAGACGGGGGCAAATAAACAAATTATTGGGCTATGATTTATTGAAGAACACAGGTATACATGGTAAGAGTTTAACAATTATTTTTATACAATATGTTGCTGCTCGACACTAGAAAGAAAAAAAAAAAAAATAGTTACATGTTAATGGAGAATCAATCTTCTACCTTCCAAGGTTTCATTTTTCTTGGTGAAATATTACATGACTCTTATCCACATCTATGCTCTGATTAGTAACTTCAAAAATCCAGCAAATTCCGTAAGCCATCAGACCTGGAATTCTGGCCGATGGGCAGTAACAACTATTGATAGAGACGGCAGCATCAAGAACGTGGGAGTTCTGGCCGATTAGTGGTAACAACTATGAATATTGTAAGGCAGCATCAAGAAGGATGCCTATACAATGGAATGTCAAAATGAAGTCAAGGCTTCTAAGGCCTCATTTGGCTGAAATTCGAAGACCAGCTGGCTGATGGGATTCATTCTGCCTTTGATACAGTTCTACTTAGTTGGTTTGGCAAGAGATTCATAAAACTCCCTTGAGCAGGTTGATCTTTGGTGGACGCATCTGATGACTCTGATGGATCCAGCTCGTTCTCTGGCCCCGATAAGTTTCGAGAAATAAAAAATATTGTTCACAGATGAAATGGCAGTTAGGTAGATATAACAAAGCAGGAAAAAAAAAAAAAAAAAAAAAAAATCACAACAAAACCATCATAAGTTTTGAAGAAACATAGTGGAAGAGGCAAGAGTACCAAAAAGTGACTTGACGGAAGGCTTTTTGGGTTTGGAGGTCTTCTTCAACTCAGCTGCAAGAGGAGAGAGAATCAAAATCATTTGCCACAATTAACAATTGCCAAGACTAAAATGCTAATAAATGTAGTAAAATAAAACGTAAATTATATTCATGTTACATAAAAAAATGCTAATACAAACTACTCAACCTTTTGGAGCTAACTATGTATGAGTAAGATTTATTTTCTAACATCACTTCTTTTCGTTCTCTTCTCAAACACACACAATGCATTTGTATCTAAAATATTGTTCAGGCAAAGATAACTGAATTTGAACCTTTCACCAGGCCTATTATCATAGAAAACGTATGGCAAATTAAATGTGGGGAGAGAGAAAGAGATACCCATCCCAGGCACTTGATAATCATTGACAATTTCAAAATTCTTGTAAGTGTATCCCACAAAATTTATGTCCTTTGATGAGAGCATCTGCAGGAAAAGGGGAAGAAGAGGTGAGAAAAACACTAACAAAGATGCATAAAGGAAGAACTTGTCATCATCATCATATCTTTTGATTACATATCAGTAACAAAACAAATAGGAGGAAAAAAGGGGTCATAATCATTAGCTTATGGAATCCACACAAGAGTAACTGCAAGTAACACACCTCAAGTAACCAAAGAGAACACAATAAAGATACTAATACTACAAACAAATTAAAGAAAACAGAAACAGTAGAACAGTATCCTTAGCTTACCTTCCTCCATGGACCAGCCCTTGATGAAGTCTTAGTCTGTTGTTCAGCCTGCATAGCCAATAATAGCCCCCAAAAAGTATGATAAGCAAAACAAATTGTCAAACATAAATTGCTCTACCAGATTACCAAGAAATTGAAAATGAAAATACCTCATCAAACTTTTCAAAATTTTGAGTATCTAAATCATCATTAACAGTAGGGATAAATGCAGCTTCCATTTGGTATATCCTATCCCAATCTACACCATTAAACCATGGATGCTTCTGAAAAATGAAAAGACAACAAGGTCATTCCCCTTTTTGCAACTAGCTTGTTGAACAAATTTAAGAATTTAGAATAGGACACACCATACAACACCTTTATTTCATCAGCGCCTTTTGATCCCAGTCTTTGAGTGACATTACACAACAGTTTGCTAATGAGATCTTTTGCCTCTGGAGTTAATTTTGCTTCTTCAGGAAACTTCAAATGGGTTCTCCAGTTTACTATCTGCATAAAACAGAAGGGAAGAAATAGTGTCATTCTACTGATGTTACATTTTCTGATCCTCATTTTTGTCCATTAAAAATTTATTTTCCTTCTCCTTTTTCTCTTGGTGCAGTGAGGGGCAAATATGGCAGGAGTAATAAAAAGATTTTCCTTCTCCTTTTTCTCTTGTAAAATCTAAGAAGTCTGTCAATGTTACTATTTCATTAAACATTGGTCAAAACATTTTCACAGTATTTATGGAGAACAAATCTAAAAGTTCAAAGATGAAACATCTAAAACAATCCACATATTAAACATTAAGTACTTAAAAATTAAATGAGCCCCATCTCTCGGTGTACCTTTCTACATGTTGACATAGGATCATCTGAATAAAAAGGTGGATACCCCACAAGCATCTCATACATGATAGCACCGAGCGACCACCTATGGATCAATAATAACCACAAGTAACAATCATAATTAGTACATCAAAAAAGGATTAGTATATTCATGGAACATTTCAGTTAACCATTAAATCTTATCATTTCAGTTAACCATCCCTGCAATTTAATATGGAAAATTATTTTTTCCAAATTGGGTCTTCTACTAAAGAAAGGTTTCCGAGACGAACTCAAGACAAATTAATTACATCCATAAGACATCCAAATTTCCAAATGCAAAGCAGTGAACATGCATAACCACTCACCAATCACATTCCATAGCATATCCCTTTTTCAATAGCACTTCTGGAGCAATATAGTCAGGTGTGCCAACAGTAGAATAAGCCTGCAAAGTTATAAACAGTTACAAATAAATCAAATCATCAAAGATAACTTTCAAAGCAACCAAGAGAAAATGATTATCTATTTTAAAAAAAAATGAAGCAGTAAATTCTCCAAATAAATAAACAAGGGCAAAGTATTTGAAATAGACTGAAAAATTATTTAAACAAATACACACAACACATTTAGCAGACTGGATAAAATATAAAATATATATATGGAGGAGGATATAATATGATCATTCTTGATAATATCTATCTTATCCAATTTCGGAGAAGAATAGGATAATTGTTTTGTCACAATTAAATGCACATAATATAAACATCATAAATTATGAAAGGAGGTGAAATGATATGTTCCGCAACCTCTCTTCATCCTGTCCAAACTGGAGGATTTATTAAACTTCCAGCCCTGGGATAAATTATTCACTGCAAACTAGATAAATAACTTGATGGAAGCAACCCATCAAGTCCCCAAACCTCCATTTAGGGGAGAACAGAAAGAGAGAAACCTTAAGTGGTAGTGGTAAGACGTTCCATTTCCAACCAAGATGTCACACCCCTCTAAAGGGACAAGGTAATCATTTCCCACAAGTTTCCTAAATACCAAGTTTGTAAAGTCTATGTAGTATTCCCCAAATTAATGCCAGACGAATAAAGAAAAACTGGTGGATCTTTTTGGAAAGAAAACAAAGAGAGAGTAACTTAGGTTACATAATGGCAAATAACTTACAAGCGTTCTCCTGTTCTTCTGCCAATGTTGTAGTTGCTCTTGTTGTGTGCGTTTGGGCGCTGATGACTGTTCATCATTCTGGGAAGCATCATTTGGGTTGCTCCCAACAGAAAAATCCTCTTCCTGAAGAGTACTGCAATCTAATGGTTTACAAAGTCCAAAATCAGACAGTCTCAAGTGTCCATATCTATCAAGCAGCAAGTTATCAGGCTTGATATCTCTGCAAAACATTTAACATTCAGAAAAAGATAAGTCCAAACTTCCACTCCAACACAACTGAGTTTTTACTTTTTTTGTACAATGTAAAGTTGCACTCATACATCACAACACATTTGTCCACAAACCTATGGATATAATTGTGTCTATGGATAGACTCAATAGCTAAAACCGTCTCCGCAACATAGAATCTGGCTTCATCTTCAGTCAAAGTATCCTTTCTCATAAGTAATGTCATCATATCTCCACCAGGTAGATATTCCATAATAAGATAAAGAAACTCTTCGTCTTGAAAAGAACAGTAGAGTTTGACAATGCAATTGCTGTCAACTTCAGCGAGCAGATTCCTTTCAGCTTTCACATGTTCAACCTAGAAAATTAAGAAGCCGACTGGCAATAAATATAGGGGACAAAACCTCAGTGGTATCATTGGGTAGGTCAGATGAATACCTGGCCTCTACGAAGCATCTCTGATTTCTTAAGTTTTTTCATAGCATATACTTGACCCGTTGTTTTTTCCTTACATACTCTAACCTGTGCAACAAAACAAATTTAGGACATAGTATCAGCTGATTAAAAGAATATTGGCATGGTGACACATGCAATACATAAAGGAAATAAAACTAATAAAGATGATGCAAGTTCAATTGAATCTTCTAACTAGAATGATACCATATATACATTGGAAACATCTAAAATAACATACATGCAATATAAAGTTTATAGTAGAAAAATTGAACAAGACTGTCAGCAATCACACAGTTCACACTTGTGAGAAAAAGTGCATTTATTTGCAAGTACTATGATAAGGATGTTCAAATTTGACAACATTGATTACAGAGCTACAAGCATAATCAATAAAATATAATGAAATAGCAATATGATAATATCACAAGAAAATACCAACAGCTAGATATATGACAGATTGTACAAACACCTGAATTTGAATTATAGTATGACATCCTACCTTTATCCACAATAAATATACAGAACGAAATAAAAAAACTGAGAAAATAGATCATAAAATGTCACATTGAGAGAAAATACCTCCCCAAATGCGCCCTTTCCAATCATTGTTAACAACTCGAAATCATCAGCACCCATTTTATGCCTCTGAAGGCGCATATATTCAGTTTCCTTCTTTTCCAAGAACTTAAGTAGGTTGTTTTGATCTTCCTCAGAGACATCAGCATCAGCCAACTTCTTTTCCAGGATATGTCGCCTATTTTATGAAAATAATAATAATAATTAAAAAAAAAAAATTATAGAAAGCTTATCACTTTCAAAGCATTGTCAAACAAACAATTTTCTTATCATTCAAATAATGGAAAAGACACTCCTCTGAATATAAGATTTTAGATGATACTTTTTATCTGAACAAAAGAAAATAAACATTTCAACAAATTTATGGAAATACGAAGATTTCTTATCGCTCAACAAACCTATCATTTCAACACAAAAATCATAGAAAGCAACAAAGATAACACAAAAAAAGGGGAATAAACACACCATTGAAGTAAATGCACCTCGGTTACAATAAAAAACCACTCAAAAAGGAAACTTAAAAAATTGTGGCTACATTCAATCTATAATGTTCCCAACTTACATATCTAAATAGAGAGGAAGAATGAAAAGGCTGCATCTATCTCATAATATGAATTTTAACCAGCTTATTTAAACATTGAGCTTCAAACTACACTTATCAAAGCTTTCACCTATGCTTTTTAATCATGTTACTTAAACACTGTGCTTCAAAATGCAATTAACAAATCTTATGCCTAAAGTCTAGCCTTAAAATTTATAACGAGTATGCCTCATCTAGTTGCTGCTTCTGATACCTATAAAGGCAGCATCCTTTTCAATCTCATGTGTGCCAAAAAGGGCACCCGAAAATGGAAACTCCATTAAAAAATCATTTCATTATACTAGCAAATGTATAGGCTATATCATGGCTTCTAAAAACAATGACCCTATCACAGCACCCAACTCCCACCCTCTATAAAAGGACAACATGTATTCAGAAATAATCTACATTCATATAATCAGCCTCCGATTTGCAAAGGCAAAAGGGTAAGCGATATCAGGTCCAACATACACTCTGTCGAATTGAAAAGTAGAATGAATAAATGTAAAAATAAAAAAATAAAATAATCCTCAAAAACCAAAAAGAAAATTAAAAAAAAAAAAATGAAGGAGCCATCAAACTCAATCTAAGTTAAACAGACACAAGTCCTCCAACTACATAATTTCTAATCACAGCCAAAAACATTTCACTAACACCTTCATTTGCATGCAAAAGAAAAGAGAACAACTGATTTTTAAAGAAAAAGTCTCTTGTGTCAGCAACTCATTTTCTCCAATGTTAAACATTTCTAACTCTAAACCCGATACTTGAAAAATTTAGAAGTATCAACAAATACCATCACGAGAGTGATAAAACATCATCGGATCAGACACCATCAAAGAAAGGGAATAGCATATGATACCTCTCTCTCCTCTCTTGGAGATTCTTCATTTGCTCCTTGTAATGGTTTTCAATGTACTGCTTAGCGGCGGCGACCTTCTGCTTGGTGACATTGGACAGAGCTTCCTCGTCCATCATGCTCTCTTCGTTGATGATTCCTTCACACGTGTCCTTCTTCCTCCCCGAACCCCTCCCCTTCTCTCTCGGTTGTAGCTTCTGCAACCAACTCCTCGCCGAATCCATCTCTCTCTCTCTCTCTCTCTCTCTCTCTCTCTCTCTACACACACAACCAAATCTCAAACGCCAACACAGTCAATCAATTCCACGCATTCTGCACGCAAACAACCCCAACAAAATCATTCCAATTTACTCTACACCAACCGCAACCCAAAAGTCCACCTAAATTTGACCTCCAAACACCGTAAAACACAAAAATGCCTTAAAAATATATATACATATCACCAAACGAAAGAAAAAAAAAACAAGAAGAAGAAGAAAATAAAAACCTAAAAATCAGAGAGGGAAAGGCTAATAATAAAAAAAGAAAAAAGAGAGGGAGCAGAGAAGTCGGATTACCGCGTAAAAAGAGTGAGGTAGAGAAGGAGAAGGAGCAAGAAAACAGAAAAAACAGGAGCCCTCCTTCTGCTCGTGTGTTTCTCCGTTGTAATCCGCGTGATTCTCTCATTTGTTTTCTCTAATCTTTCTCTGCACAGCCTTTCATTTTTTTATTACTTATATACCTTTTTCCCTTTTAATCCACTTGTTTATTTTTGGGATATTTTTATATATATTTATTTGATTTCAGAAGGTTCTTCTTATTAGCTTGTGCTTGGCGCGTACTCTGTGCTCTTCATTTTTTATTTTTATTTTTGGGAGATGTCATTAATTTCCACTGCAGAATGATTAATTATTTCTTAAACGGGATTAAAATTAATAATATATCACTATTTTTAATCATTTTTGTAACTTCCTGAACTGTCTGCATAACTGAAAAAAAAACAGTTATAAGTTGGAAACTTCTCTGATAGTAGTTAAACCCTCTGCCTCACTGCTGTTAAAACATTTTTTTTTAATTATTTTGATTAGCTGATTTTTTTGTTATATAGAACCTTAACCATTTTTATTGTCTGAGTTAAATGGAGACTTCGTATCATCGTATCGCATTAGAAGTTGGTGATTAATTAAAATATTTTGCAATTCATTTTTTTATTATAAATAATATTATATAAGAAATTAAAATTTTTTACTTAAAAAAATAAAAATTTATATATTGTATTATTATATTTTTATATATTACATACTTTATAGCTAGTCGAAGTATACACTTGAATTCATTATTTTAATATATGAGTGTGCAGGGAAGAAATTGCTATTGAACTACTTGGACTTTTTTGTAGGCATTTTTTTCTCTTTTTTGTGAATTGCAATATTTACTATGGCAAAACTTAAACTTCATAATATAGATGTTTTTCATAATTATAGTTAATTTACTGTAACTATTATAAATCGAATTCAAAATTTTCTACTTTTTATATAAAAAATAAATCTTAATTTCAAGATCCTACAATTAATAATTGGTGATAACGTCTGCCTTTACTCGACCTCACTATATTTTCTTTTTTAACAAAATGACAAAAACAAAGGGAATGTTTTGTGAAAAAATTCATATAAACAAACGATGATAAACAATAATTTAATAACTTAATGGACATCACATTATTACAATGAAGGTAATGGGTTGGTTACCCTCTAACATACTAAAGTTTGGATAGTGTGCATCATCCAATTGTCATTTGTCTGTGTCCTTTTCTGGAGGAGTGAGGACTAGCAACAATGCCAACAAAGGGCAAGCAAGCAAGGTTTTCTTGCAGCAAGGGCATTAATGGGACCATCTATTAGTTAATTTTCACACCTTCTACTATTGTTCACTACTCCACATTTAACTATCAACATTTTCAAGATTGTCCGTTGCTTCAAATCCAATCTCATCTTATCTTTGATAGTTTTCAAAATTTTCCAATCCAATACAAATTTAAAATCTAATCTGGAAATTTGTCAACTGAAATGACTGAATTGAGACCTTAAACTCTTTGATCAAATTTAATGTGTCAGACTAGTTGAAATTTGATAGAAAGAATAGGAATTTGTCACTAAGGTTTGTATTCTATAATAAAGTTTAAGGTCCACTAAACTGGACCCGTTTGGTCCAGCTATTGGAGAGGTGAGGTCAACAAGATGAAACGGACAGATACTCTGAAATCTAAAGCAGAATGCAACTGCAAAGAGCTGCTGTTTGTGGGGTGGGGTGGTTGGGTTGTGTGGAGAAAGCAGGTGAAGTAGAGCTATCAAGATGTGATTGCAGCAAGTAGTTGCGTAGATACATATGAGAATTTGTCTGCATCTTCTTCCCAAATCTCAATCATATCACCCCCTTTTGCTCGCAACACTAATCTGACCCCCTTCATCCTTTTTTTTTTTTACTTCGGTTATTGTCACCATCTCCTCTACTCCACAAACCTTGATAGTTAATAGTATACAACTTCAAATAAAAACATAGCTAGCCCTACCAAACTCAAGATATTTAGAGTGAACTTGATACACAATGTGAATGTTGATCTTGTACATGGATGGTATTTAGTTAATACGAAAGAAAGAGCGAGAGAAAATCTCCACACAATACATTGATGCTGAATAATATAATAGATTATGAAACTTCCAAACCCGCAGGTTACTTGTGTCTCATACTTTTGTTTTTTTTTATTTTATTTACCTATCTTAGCTTCAGTTAACCTATAATTCCAGGGAATTCAAGACTAAAAGGTCCACATTTTAGGTTAATTAAACTGCATTAAGTTGGATAAATTATCCAACAACTCTATAGACCTATGTTGTTCTTATCTACTTTTCGAAATTATGCGATTATAATTCAGCTTGCACCTACCAGGAAGTTGGTAAGCTCCTTTGAGGGTGCTTGAGAGAACAGAGAAAGAGTAAAGTTGTGTGCCTATTGGGTTCAACGAAGCTGACACAACTAGCTTTGAGACACTGTAGATCTAGTGAGGCTAGTGAAGCTGTAGTTTACATGTATGTATATGTGTGAAGTTTATTTGAGAATATCCTACGACTAATGTGACCTCATAATCCTCGGGTATCTTTTCATGTTAGGTAACTTTTCATTTACCTGCCTAGTTTTCTTAAACTAATTCAAAATTAGATGGAAATGATGCTAGCATAAAAGGTGGTATATCAATCAACAAAATTATTTCGAAAAATCTTAGAATTTTTGGAATTTAATTGCTTCACTAAAATGAACAAAGGTCACCAGAATGACATGTATATAACAAAATCATGTGAGCAAATTTTTGCGTAGGGATATGATAACAAATTTTCATGACAACAAACAATTCTTTTATTGAATTGAATAAATTGATAACACTGTGTAAATCAATACAACATTATTGCCAACTTTTACATATCATCAGGGTTAACCATACCCGTTTACTGCCATCATCATTAATATAGGGAGATACTGTAGGATAAAAATCACTCAAATGATAAGAATTATAAAAGTATGTATTAACAAAAATTGACAAGTAAGAAATTTGCTTTCCTGATTTTCTTGTATATTTGACTTCGATTTTAAGCTTTGACAAATATTACTGAATCTGTTAGAGATCACCGGTAGTATGCCATGTGTCTGGATGACATGAAAGGAGAAGTACCAATGGAAGAAGTTTTTTGAGTACGTGCGATGGGTTTCTTTTTCTTAGTCTTGGTTTCAGAACGAAGCCAGGACTCCACAACTGAAAGCAGGTTAGTGAAGCTTTTCAACTCATCAACCTCTGTTAATCTCTCGGCCCTTTTCAACTCACCATCTTGGATGTACGCCAGATGTGTGGCCCATGTTTCCAATCCGTCAAAAATATGTGTTGCATATACAATCGTAGCTCCTCTCTACAATTGATTAAACGAAATTAATGAAAGTGTATACCATAATAAGACAATCACTTTGAGTTCTTGAACTGAAGACAAGTCATACTTTCTATCTAGGACCATAAACCATATGACTGCGCGAGAAATTAAAAAGATGAGGAAAATATACTAATAATAAAGGATATACGAGTACGGTGTTTCATTCAAGCCAATATTCCAACACACTAACAATGAAGAACAGAGTCTAGTAATTAAAAAGATACCCTTTTTCTGGTCCTTTATTCTGTGATGTGTGTACATGAGAACGCCATTATAGACTGTGCAAGTAGTTACCTGATCGCATTCTTCCTTAAAGAACTCAAGTAAATCCATCCTAGCAACAACATCTAGGTCAACTGTAACCTCATCCAACAAAAGAACCTGCAATTAAGTCAAAGATAGTTTCAAGTTCGTGAAAAAGACATACTGAAATGGTACAATGATGTTTAAAGAATGAAAAGACCCAAAATGCATAATGATTTAGCAATGAAGGCTGGACAAATGGTAAAGCTTAATGAGTTGGGTTGGATCAATGGAAATCAAGATGATAGGGAAGCATACACAAAACGTCTCCCCACATGTATGAAGTCAAAGTACTTATTTGAAAACCATAACTCAGCATTAAGAAACTGCAAATCGCTAAAGGTTTTTTTTTTTAATTAATTTATAATAATGAATTAGTTCACCACAAGTCCTGAGTCCACAACACGAACAAGATTGCAGCAAAATTGTTGGAAGCTTTTGACTGTTAGATATTAGAGAGTTACATGCATACTCTGAAATCACATTAAAGAATGCACTTCTACAATATATCTTGATGCTTGTTGAGTCATTTTATAGTCTAAAGCTATCTCATTCAAATCATAAGTTTATAGTACCTGAAAAGGATGAAGAAGACCCATACAAATTTGGACTCGACGCCGTTGCCCATCTGATACTTTATGCATTCGCCATTGCAGATCAATATCAAGCAGCTCAATTAACCTCTCTCTCCTAACAGGATCAATGCCTTCAACTGCCAGTAAAAACAGAAAGCAAACAACATTAGTAAGATACAAACATTGATATACACACCTGAAGTCTGTTCAATAATTACGTTCAATTAGCATTAAGTTGGCCCTGCTGAAAATTGGTTGGGGAAAGCTTCAATATTCACTTCTATTGGCTTTTGAAATTGAAATACAATGGTCACATCATATTCAGGGCCAACCACAAACCCCAACCCGAAATAGAGAGAATAAGAAGAAAAGGGAATAGTGACTTCACCTCCAAATATCATATGTTCTGCAGAGAAGTCTCCCTGGAGTGGAACCTCTCCCTGAATATTCGAATTACATACTTTAACTCATCAGAACAAATATATTAAAAAATATAGAACACAGAAGACAAGAAATTAACAATTATGATATGCCAACGACAATGTGTGCGTCAGTGGCTCCAAGCAAGCCAAAAACTTCCGAATCCGCATGAGTCCACTCATATAAACAGAATTCACATTGCTTGCAGTCTAGCCTCTAAAACCATGTACAAGTATACTATATTAAAAGTCCGACTATCAATTATGACAACATTGCAGTATAAGATTAAATAAAGAAAAGGGAAGCTAATAACTCACAGCAGAGCCAACAGTTTTACTCCAAGATCCTCCAAGATAGGCCAAGTCACCACTACAAACCAGTTGGGTGTCATGAAAAGCTGACCGACTCAGCACTTGCACAACATCCCTTCCTCCCACCATATGCTTCCCTGCCATTATTTTCAATAAAGTCGTCTTCCCTGCATAATACACACAGCAACCTCCATTTCTCAGCACAACAACAACAATTAAACAACGCAAAAACCTATGCTTGAATTCACAAGTAAAAGCATGCTACTATTTTAAAAACATTCAAATCTTCAGGAGAGTCAATGAGACCAAGATGTTACCAGATCCATTGGCGCCGACGAGAAGGCAACGAGACCCAGGCGATATATCGAGATTGAAATCGTAAAAAAGAGGATTATGCTCCTCGTAAGAGAATTGCATGCCGCATACTTTTATGCTGCTCGAATTCGATGCCATTTTCGCTCTCCTTCATTGCGACAGACGAATCTAGCTGATTCCATTTTATACGCATCTCTGCAACTCGACCCACCAATTATATTATAACACGTGTCTCCCTGTTTGGCGGGTCTCACACTGCCTGTCGCTTCTTTATTAGTTAGGTTTATACGAAAAACGACGTCGTTTCGAAATCTCATTCACGTCACCAGTCACGTCCGCTTACGTGGAAAAGAAGCCACTCGTATTCCTATATATATACACTCTAAATTCTAACCACGACCACCGTTCAACAAATGGAAAGCTGAATAAAAAATCCCTGAAGGAAGAAAGGTACGAGAAAAATTATCATAAAATTACCAATCCTCGAATCTAGGGTTTTTCGGTTTTCGAATTACTGATTAGGTTTCTCTACAAATGATTTGCCGATCGATAATATCTTTAATATCTACAATCTTTTTGGTGGAAAATTACAAAATTCCTAAAATTTCAATTGTGTTTTCTGTTCGTTCTGCATTTAGTCTTTGTATTAATGCAATTCAACTTTGTTATCGTCTTATAGTTTCCTAACTGTGAGTGGCTTCATATGGTTAATGTCAAATAGAATGTGAAATGTTTAAAATTATTTTGCAGAAATGTTGTAAATAAAAGTTGTAATGTTAGGTTATTGGAGTATGAATTGATAATGCTGATGAAAATTGAATGTGATTGTCATGTGTCAACTTTAAGTCTTAAATACTATAGTTGACCCATTTTCTATCAACTTAAACTTTTAGGTCTGATGATAACTAATATGATATCAAAGCTTGGGGGTCCCTGGTTCAAACACTTTCTCCCTTTTTATTTGAAAATCTTCTCATTACACATGTTAGACGTTAGTGAGCATTTAACATGTATCTGTCATATGTCATCTGTCCACGTTGTACGTGAGGAAGCGTGTCATGTGTCAATCTTGAGTCTTAAGTACTATGGTTGGTCTCTTTTCTATCAGTTTAAGTTTTTCGGCTAATAGTAACTAGTTTGTTTTGGCAGGTGGCTCTACCTGGCTGTATATATTATGATAAATATGTTGGAGTGAGTGGTTTGTTACTATGATTTGATGGAGGAAGATGAGGATAGGGTTTTGCTGAGTGGTTTGGGTGTGACATCAGCCAATCCTGAAGACATCGAACGTGATGTTTTAGCTGCGGTATTTACTTGGTTTCGTTATCATTTTGAGTTTGGTTGATTTGGTGACTGTTGAATATTGTTCATAAATGAGCGTTGATGATTGTGATCTTGATCAAATGTGTTTAATAGATGTTGTTTAGTATACTATTGCAGTATAAGAGGTGTTGATCAACAACTTAAAGATGCAGGAAGATTGCTTAAAGGCTTGATTGAAATTTGAAACAATCTGCTTTTGTGATAACTACTGCATATTTTGTTTTTCATGGTGTGAATCCAGTGGCATTGTCTGCTTTTAGCTTCTGACTGAGTAATTAAATTGATGTTTTATTATATTTGACAGACAGGCTATTGTTTTTTAACAGGTGAAAAATGTTGCTGGAAATAGTAATGAAGATGGAGGGAACAATGAAGATGAGGAACCTAATGATAAGTTTGAAAGCAGTGATCCCACCTCCACTAGTCAAGCTAAACTTTATAAAAAGTTAAGGGCTATAAGATTTGAAATTGATGCTGTTGCATCTACTGTTGATCACGTGAGAAGGGTTACGAGTAAAGAAGACCGTGATACTGATGTTGATGATAATGTGGAACGAAGGGATGAAGAGGATGATAGAAGTGCTGTTGAGGCATTTTCAAATGATTTGACTCTTCAGCATGCCCTAGCTGCTGATCGACTAAAAAGCTTAAAGAAAACAGAGGCTCAACTTGAGAAAGAACTTTCAAATTATCAAGATGAAAAGACTTTAAAGGGTATTGAGCATGAAAAGCTTATACAGGATCTGGTGAAGGAAGAACATAGACCTAAGAGAAAGTCAAACGATAAGAAACCATGCAAAAATATCTCAAAACGACAGAAAGCAGTTTCAGTTGATGATGATATTGACTTTGATTTGGTGTTGGATGCAGCATCTGCAGGATTTGTTGAAACAGTATGTCAAACATTATTCTTTTTCTATTTCTAGTGGTTTGCCTGATGAGATTTTCAGTGGAAATGATAGATTGATGATTTCTTTATTTATGACTTAGAAAAGGGATGAATTGATTCGGAAAGGGATTTTAACTCCTTTTCACAAGCTTAAGGGCTTTGAGCGCTGCCTTCAACAACCAGGATCGTCTGGTATGCACAATGTACCTCTGGAAGAAGAAGACAAGAGTAATGATCTGTTCTCTGCCAGTGTTGACAGAGCAGTTCGATCAATGTCAGAGGCTGCACAAGCTCGCCCGGCAACCAAGCTACTTGATCCAGAGGCTGCACCAAAACTTGATGCACCCACTCGTCCTTTTCGGAGGCTAAAAAAACCTCTTAAACTTCCTGACTCATCAGATAGTGAGGCGGAAAAGAAAAAAAAGTCAACTAGGAAAAAGAAAAGGCCTTTACCTGGTAAGAAGTGGAGAAAGCGCATTTCTCGCGAGGAAATTCAATTGGAAGAAAGTGGTATGTTCAATGTTGTTTTTCTTTGGTTATTGATATTTGTATGGCTAATGAAATTATTGTTGTCTCGAGATTTTGCTCGCTTCAAATCAACCATTTACATGCTATCCGTTCACAGCCATAAACAAGCCAGTGATTTGTAGAGTGTTTGTTCGAAGGTTTTTTTATACTACCATATATTGTTCAGTTTGCATTATCAATTTCAACGTTTTACATCTTCTGTTGGAAGGACAGAATCTATATGTGCTTTTCTCATTGTCCATTTTTGAGGTTTTTCCTTTGGTGCCCATTACTATGAAATGTATGAAAACAGTGTGATAAGTTTACTACTCTTGTGTGACCTGTTATTAGATTTGACCAAGTACTATGACTGTGTCATTTTTTTTTCCTTTCTAGAAAGATTTTTTTTTTTTTTTTCAACATTTCTTAGTTTTATTTGCAGTTGCAGTAGATGCAAAGGGTAATTCGATCACTTCTAGTTTTGAGGAAGAAATACAAGAAGATCTTGAAGATGCAGATGATGGTGAACCTCCTTTTGTAACACTTGAAGGGGGTTTGAAAATCCCAGAATCAATCTTTAGCAATCTTTTCGACTATCAAAAGGTGGGAGTGCAATGGCTGTGGGAATTGCATTGCCAAAGAGCAGGAGGAATTATTGGGGATGAGATGGGTCTTGGTAAGACCATCCAGATCTTATCTTTTCTTGGAGCATTGCATTTCAGTAATATGTACAAACCAAGCATTGTTGTCTGCCCAGTTACACTGTTACGACAGTGGAGAAGGGAAGCACTAAAATGGTATCCAAGCTTTCATGTGGAAATATTACATGATTCTGCTCAGGATCTTGGTGGTAGGAAGAAACAGGCCAAATCTTGTGAAAGTGATTATGACAGTGAAGGTTCACTAGACAGTGATTATGAGGTAAATTTATCAACAAAAAACAACAAAAAGTGGGATTTCTTGATAAAACGAGTTTTGAGATCGGAATCTGGTCTGCTTATTACTACTTACGAACAACTACGCTTGCTAGGTGAAAAGTTGCTTGACATTGAATGGGGTTATGCAGTTTTGGATGAAGGGCACCGGATACGAAATCCAAATGCTGAGATTACTCTGGTTTGCAAACAGCTACAGACTGTTCACCGCATAATTATGACTGGTGCACCAATTCAGAATAAGCTTACAGAATTGTGGTCCTTGTTTGATTTTGTTTTCCCTGGAAAGTTGGGGGTTTTGCCTGTGTTTGAGGCAGAATTTGCAGTTCCCATAGCTGTTGGTGGTTATTCTAATGCTTCACCCTTACAAGTATCTACGGCCTACAGGTGTACATTCTGAAAGTTTTAGGAGGTTCTATCCTTGTCTGATAGTATCCGTGTTTATAACCTGATCTGAATGACTTCTGAATCCTTTGTGCAGGTGTGCTGTGGTCTTACGGGACTTGATCATGCCTTATCTCCTTCGGCGTATGAAAGTGGATGTGAATGCCCAGCTTCCCAGAAAGACTGAGCATGTGCTATTCTGCAGCCTCACTGCAGAACAAAGATCTGTGTATAGAGCATTTCTTGCCAGCTCTGAGGTAGAACAGATATTTGATGGGAGAAAAAACTCTCTGTATGGAATTGATGTGATGCGTAAGATATGCAACCACCCCGATCTTCTTGAGAGAGAACATTCCTTGCAGAATCCTGATTATGGCAATCCTGAACGCAGTGGAAAGATGAAAGTTGTAGCCCAAGTGCTCAAGGTTTGGAAGGAGCAGGGTCATCGTGTTCTTCTTTTCGCTCAAACTCAGCAGATGCTTGATATTCTTGAGAGTTTCTTAATTGCTGCTGGTTATGAGTATAGGAGAATGGATGGTGTTACTCCCGTCAAGCAGAGAATGGCCTTAATAGATGAGTTCAATAACACGAGTGATGTGTATGTATTCATTCTAACTACAAAAGTTGGTGGTTTGGGGACAAACTTGACTGGTGCAAACAGGGTGATCATTTTTGACCCTGATTGGAACCCATCGATTGACATGCAGGTATTTTTGTGGTAAAATTCTGTTTATTCACATTTAGCTTAATATGCCTCAATTTTAAGTTTTACATCATATATTTGAAATAATATTTTGCATTACCGTCCCACTTATGTTATCTTCTTTTTCATTTTGAAATGGAGATATTTGGAATTGCAATTGTATTGCTACCAGTCATATATGACTTCCGAGATAAATGAGAACTTACAGCCTCTCATATCAAATTGTGTTTGGAAATGTATTTCAATTTTATTAAGTAATTAAGATGGAAATAATATCTGGTGATGAAATAAATTTTGTTTTACTGTAAATTTCACATCTCTGAACAGTGTAAAACTATTGTTTGTAAATAGGCCAGGGAGCGTGCATGGCGTATTGGTCAGCAACGGGATGTTACTGTATATAGATTGATTACGCGTGGAACTATTGAGGAGAAGGTGTACCACCGGCAGATATACAAACATTTCCTCACTAATAAGATATTGAAGAACCCACAACAGAGAAGGTTTTTCAAAGCTCGCGATATGAAGGATCTGTTCACCCTGAATGATGATGGCGATGGTGGGTCAACTGAAACATCTTATATTTTCAGCCAGCTGTCTGAAGATGTGAATGTTGTTGGAATTCAGCAAGATACAAAGCAGGATAAGCAGAAACATCGAAAATCAGCTGCGCCAAATCTGGATGATGCTGCAGGTGAGAAAGGAAACAACTTAGGGGTTGGATCTTCTAGTGAGAAAGGTAAAGAAAAAGCTGAAAATGGTGATGATGAAGTAGACGAAGAAACCAATATCTTAAAGAGCCTTTTTGATGCCCATGGGATACATGTAAGTTGACTTTCTGATTGTACCCTTGATTGCTTTAAATTAATACTCGTATAAAAATCTTGATTGGTCGTGCTTTCTTTCTCAAATTTAATGGTAGCTCTTTTGTAAGAAATGTCTTCTTCTTCAGTGTTGTTGGCTGCTTAAATTGCAATTCTCTTTGGAGGCCCTCTTTACCGCCCTAAATTTTTTAAACATAAGACATGTTTTCCATGACCTTTCTACTCTGCTATTATGACAAAAATTTTGTTGCGAAGAACTTTCAGCAAAGTGATGGTTGAAAAACAATGCACTGCCTTATATGTTGTCATTTAAAGATATTGCACCTGCTTACTTCTATGTTGATTATTGGAATTGTACAAATTAACCCTTGTGTCACTTTATGTTGGACTAATATACTGGGAACGAATGATTATCACCTAAAACTAATTAGAATTTTTTCGGATGCAGTGTTCCTGAACCAGCCCTGTTCCATGACATTCATGAGTTGATCTCATCTTGTGAAATTAATTAATTGAAAGAGAAGTGCATGTAAGCTGGCATATGCATAACTTACGAGTTTCTATTTATTAAGAGAAATACAGTGGTTGGTGCTGTATGTGTCTGATATATGCTTCTTGTACATGCTTCGAACTTGCAAGTTTTTTGAATCACTTATTCTAACAAAAGTGAGGTGGAAGTGGAAATATGAGAGGCATGAATTATTGTGTCCAAGGGTGTATTATTTTATTTTAAACAAAATGATATATCCTGAGTTAATTTGTATTTCATTTTTTGTTTTCCTTCACCCTTCAGAGTGCTGTGAACCATGATGTAATTATGAATGCACATGATGAAGAGAAGATGAAGCTAGAGGAGCAAGCTTCTAAAGTTGCTCAAAAGGCAGCAGAAGCGTTACGCCAGTCAAGGATGCTCCGCAGCCATGACAGTGTGTCAGTTCCGACTTGGACTGGGAAATCTGGAGCTGCTGGTGCACCATCGTCTGTCCGCCAGAGATTTGGTTCGACTGTGAACTCTCAGTTGATCAAGAACTTGGATGAATCATCCAGCAATAAAACAAGCAAATTGAATGGCTTTGCAGCTGGGGCATCTGCAGGGAAGGCATTATCTTCAGCTGAATTACTGACTAAAATTCGAGGAAACCAAGAAAGAGCAGTAGGTGCTGGACTTGAGCATCATTTTGGGATGACTTCAAGTGCTGTGGATGGAACAAAGTCTCGACATGTTGGAGCTTCAAGGTCATCTCGTAATTTATCTGGTGTGCAACCTGAAGTATTAATTCGACAGATCTGTACATTTATACAACAAAGAGGTGGAAGCTGCAATTCGGCCAGCATAGTGGAACATTTCAAGGACAGGGTACCCCAAAAGGATCTCCCTTTATTCAAGAATCTTTTGAAGGAAATTGCTACCCTTGAGAAAGACCCAAGTGGATCTCGTTGGGTGCTAAAGCCCGAGTACCTACAACAGTAATTATTGCTTAAACAGTGCTTGTTGGGGCATGGTTTCTTTTCTGGCCTATTGAAAGATCATCAGGGGTCTTCTAATCCTGCAAGTGGGTTGAATTTTGTCTTTGAGTTTCCTCATAACTCTAGATTTTCGTTTATTAGGAAAACCTGCAAATGGAGGATGAAAAGTTCCTTTGTAGTGTTTTCTTGATGCTGTAAATCACCGTACCTTTTTGCAGCAGATTCAGCAAATAGAAGCCAGTTTGTTCTACAGGACGTATTTGCTTTGTAGCTTGGATCCAGCAATTTTTACCGTAGATGGTGATAGGCCGAACAGCTGATCAACATGAGAAGAATTATAATTTAGTTGATTGTGTATATATTGAGCTACGTCAACCTAATCCTTAATTACCTGCCAACTACTTGTGCTCTCTTCTTATAATTACCAATATCACTGCATTATATGTGAAAATCCGTGGTGTTGGACTGAAGTTACTTCCACGCATTCATTTTTAATAGTTCCATTTCCAACTTTTTTTCAGTTTCCAATATGCAGTTAGTTTTAATTTTTTTTATCTTTTTCATTCTAATTTTAATTTTTTACCCTTTTCATTATTTTCCCAACTTGTGTTCAGGTAAAATCTCGAATTCTTAGTAAATATTCAAGTTTGAAGAAGCCTAAAAAGCAGATAAGAGAACACCACTAATAAGTGAAAATCAATCGACATTTTTTTTTTTTATTATCCTTGGAGGCGAGGTTGATCCATGCATACCTGCTAGCACACCCGAAGCGAAAAGAAAAAAAAAAAAAAAGATAGAAGAAGTGCTGAAAAATGACTCTTCATGTTAGTTTACAAGAAAATGCACCAGGCAAACCACTAATAAGAAAGAAAAATAATGAATTTCTCTATTATATAGAATGAAGACATTATGTTTCAGTTACAGAAAAGAGGCACATTAATGTAACATCATGTCCCAAATATGCAGGTATTTGGTATTCTCTCATACACAGATACACTTTATCAATTTTACGTAATATCTTTTTCTCTCTTGAACAAAACATCAAACAAAGATCTCATACAAAACAAATGCTCACACAATTAGAAAGCCGCCCATCCTGATGCAGTGGATTTGCTAGATCCGGATGTGTTTGTCGAAGGAAGATTTCTCTGCACAAATCAACCAGCAACTAATTGATGACTTTCACATAAAGTTCACATTTGCATATAACAGGTGCTTATGCCAGGGCAGCTATCATCACACATGCATATGCAAGCATAGTACAAAAGACTTTGTTGATGCATAATACTGCATCATAGAGGACCTATGAGGATATAACATTAAAGATAATCTACTTGACCAACTAAGCCACCTTATTTGCACGCATCGGATTCAAATTGTGTTTGATGATATTGTCCACAAACCATTTTCTACCATGGACTCCAAAAGTAAATTTCTAACCCAAGCATAAAATGTGAAACTGCTAAAATATTAAGATGTCAACCCAAACACAAATTAAAGGACATGGCATAGGCTAAAATAAGCAGACTAACAGTGCAACTAACCAAAACATCCATTTATGCTAAAACATCCATAGATTTAAATTACAATATCCAAATAAATAACATAATAAACCAACTATAAACATATGAGAAATAAGTCCATTGATCAATTAAAAGCAGTTAACCCCGCAACGACAGCCTAAGGAGTTCCAAAGGTATATAATTTCTAGCACCAACCTCAACTACAGTATAAGACATCATACGCACTAGTCCACAACCAGTTATGTGCAACTTTTTTTGTTCCTTAAATATCTTATTCTACAAATAACGAACTCCACAAGACACAAATCGTCCTTTCCTAACCAATCATTTAATCAACATTCGTAACAGCAAAACCAAACAATGAACTACAATCAAAGCTGCCTCACCTCAATTTGCGAAAGATCTGAAAGGGCATCAGTTGTAGAATGTCTCGTGACTTCCTTGGGTAATTTGACACTATCAACACTACGACCAGCAGAGCACATCCGAACAGCAGCAGGATCGTTAGGAGGCGGCGGGAGAGGCGACCTCATTTTCCCTGTCCCAGTAGGTGGTGGCGCTATACCCAAAGCTTTTGGCTGCTTCCCAGAAGCTGAAACCCCTCCCGATAAACCAGCAGCTGAAAGCATACCTGTCCCACTACTCGGTTTGGGCTTCACGTTGATCCGAATCGTCTCACCATCCTACATTATCCAAACCGTAATCAAACCAAATTCCAAACTCTACTCTCACTCTATAGAAGCTATCATACTAACTAGAGTTAACATATCGAAAAGCAAATGCAGATAAAAAAAACAAAAGAACAGTAAAGATATGCACAGCTCAAACAACATCAAAACAAAAGATGTGAACGGCATTACCTTCAATCTATGATTGACAGCCGGATGGATATCGATATGATTGTCGCCGTCACTCGTCTCGCCAGTCTCCTTCTCGTGTTCTCGTCTGACGTACTTCTCGTGATCCGACAAGGCGACGTTGAAATCGAAGGCTTCGTTTCTCTCGTTGAAGCCCAGGCCGATGAAGGCGTGCTTGCCTCGGCCGTCCTCGATCTTCAGCACGAAGTAGCGGGAGGAGTCGAGGACGGTCTCCACGGAGGTCTCGCGCTGGCCAGGGAGGACGAAGCAGGCGGCGAAGAGCTCGCCGGAGTTGGGATCCTCGAGACGGATCTCGCAGCGGTCCTTGCAGGAGACGACGCGGAGGCGGCCCGACCAGATCTTGTCGGACTGCAGCCACTCGCCGCACTTGTAGCCACCGGAGGTGGTCCGCGGCGGGATTTTGTAGACGGACACTTCGCGGACCACAAGAAGCGTGTGCTCGAACGATTCCTCGTCGTCGTACGACATCGTTTACCGAGATTCGATCCAAGTGCGAGATAATGCCAACTCCAAACTGATTAAAATGGAAAATGAATCCAAGAAACCCGTAAAGGCGTGAGAGAGAGAGAGAGAGAGAGAGAGAGAGATAAGGTATCAGAATTATGAATTTGCTCCAAGGAGTAGCATAGACGTGGCTTCTAAGACTGATTGATTTTTGATTGGTCAACTGTTCTGATGTCTCACGCACAACTGCAACTGGGCCGCTTATTGGGCCTCTTTTACTTGTTCGGCCTCTTGTGCTTGTTGGGCCTCCTCTTTTTCTCAGGTGGTAAGCACGTGGAGTCAAAAACCCTGTGTTTTACTATAAACCCTAGCCTTGCTGTTGTGTCTTCTTTGAGCCGAAAGTCCCAGACGATAAAAAGAAAGGTAGATAGTGGCTCCACCATTTTTTTTTTTCCTGATGAATTGTTATATTGTTGATTTTTAATGATTTTTTTCGTTTTTGTCTGGTTTTGAACAGATTTGATAAGTTTTCGCGATGTATCTTCAGTTCTACATAAACGAAAACGGTGATAAAGTTTACACTACTAAGGTTGGTGATTCTTACCTTCTTCTAGCTCTCTGTTGATTTTAGTAGTCATTGGAGCCTTAACAAGTTCATTTGTAGATTAATTTAACTCTAATTTATTATTATATTTTATTATTAGGGTATCGAGTTTTTGAATTTGAATGTTATATTACAAATATTTTTGTTGTCCTATTCTGTGTTTCACTTTAAAGATTTCATTTTCAATACAATAAATATTGCTATTATGCGCAATTAGTTAATGAAATACTCATGCTCTTTAGAGATTATTTTCTTCTTTCTAAACGTAAACATGGAATAAGCAACTGAATGTTGTGAGTTTGTTATGTAATAATGTTGAAGAAATTTATGTGCTTGATTTTCATTTTTTTCATCTATATTTGCCCCAGGTAGTTCTCCTTTTCTCTCTAATCACATTTTTTCTTTTTTTGGATGCAGAAAGAATCACCACTAGGGTTGCCTACTCAATCGGCGCATCCAGGTATTCTTCATGATTTATGCTGTATTATGTTTTTAGATAATTCCATAGTTGTAGCAGTTCTTGAATTTGCAAGATAAAATATATCTGATTGAGGTGTTAATTAGCACTCTAACTACTGCTGTTTGTATCTTGACTAAAAGTCTGATTTGTATTCCAGTCTTTTCTTATGATGAAACAGTGTTATAATATTTTCATTATTGAAAATATTTGTTTATAGACTCTGACAACATTCATGTTAGTGTTATAAGTTGAGTCCAATCAAGTATCTTGCATGAGAGGCTTTTGCATCGCATTTCCTTCCTCTAAAATCTTATTTCTTTCAATGTTCATATTTGTAATCGTTTCTTTCACTGATTTTGGTTAGGTTATTGGTTTCTGCCGTTTTGGGGGTCTTTTTGCGTCTACCCTGACAGTGAAAAGGAGTGCTTCATTAATCCAGCTAATGCTCTTATTAATTGCATAATATTTAGTTTAAGCACTCGAATAGAGTTTGTGTAGACGATAGGAACAATAAAGAAATAAAAACCAAGGGGTGGATTAAGTGATGAAAGACCTTTAGTTCCAACCAAGGGGTCATGTGTTAAAATCTCCTTTTGGCCACCTACATCTACAAGGGATAGATTTAACAGCTAACAAGTTGTCTGACCAAGACTTAGGGCTCTACAGTAGTTCAGCTGCTGGGTTTTAGATGCTGGTGAACCAAGGTCGTGGATTTTCTAGGCATCTATAGTATCAAAAGGGAACGTTAGATATATAAATCTTATGAGATTTTGATTATCTGAACACATTATCATTTTGGAAATTATGTACTGCAAGTTGTCTTGTGAAAATTTTTATATAAGAAAAACTGTATAGTTTCTTTGAGTCATTAAATTGTTTTCCTTTTCTTGTTCTTTTCCATCTGCAGCCCGTTTCTCCCCGGATGACAAATACTCAAGACAAAGAGTTCTTCTAAAGAAGCGCTTTGGACTTTTACCAACTCAGAAACCTCCTCCGAAGTACTGAAATGGTTTAAGGGCATGTAAACTGTTGGTGTATCATTTGACACTTTCTTACTTTTGGGGCTTTCCTTTAGGTCGTTCGATTGTTTCATCTTTCTATGGTTGTCTGATGTAGCAAAATTGACTGTTTGCAAATGCTGGATAATTAAAATATATTACTTATTTAGCTAATATTTTGCCAATCATTGACACTCAAATGTCTCAATGACAAAAATTTTCACATTGGTTGTGAATGCTTGGTTAGGATCTCAAACATGATGCATAAAACCTATAAATAGTGGTTTGTTGTTTATGCAGTAGCGATATCTATCTATGTACTATTCTGTTGGTTAATTAAGAATTATGCTAGCTTGGTTTCATGACTGCCTCTGTGGTTGACATTACTGTCAGGCCATGCTTCATTAGACCTTATTATGCTGTCACAATGCAGATGGATGGGAAGCAGCTATGTTATTGCAGCATGTTTTAAGCTCACAATAGACAACTGATGCTTACATGTGCTCATTGAGCTCAACTAGCTAACTTAACATCTGTAATTGCTACCTGAATTGAAAACAGCTTGATCAATTTGACGAACTCAATAGTTTAATTGATTGGGCAGTGAATGGTTTGAGGTATTACAAGAGGACGATTAATGAGAGTAATATTTACTGTTTTTAACTTAACTAGTTTGAAAAGGTACAAGGGTTGAAAAATAGTTGGTAGTTAAGCTAAGAAAGGGTGCAAGTGTTAATTATAGTTGGTTGTATTTTTTAATTTACATATTAAAATAGTTATTGTTAATTGTATAATCTCTGTACATGTTTTTTAGCTGCCACTAAGGGACATTGCTGCTTTGTTCTCTGATATTTGAATTCCTAGAAGTGCAACAAGGCATGATCATTATTGTGTATGTCTTAGCAATTTTACAATGCTAATGTGGACTAGCAAAGATATAGCAACAATTTGATCTTTGTGTAAACTTCTCTAGTGGAATGAAAGCTATATGTGAATTAACCTAAATAATGAATGGGAATTTAGTTTCAAACCACCATGTTTGGTGAAAAGAGCTAAGGGGCTATTGTCTGGGATAAAAATTAGCCTAAATAAAGAATGAGAATCTTGACACAAAGAAACAATTTATGTGGAGGGCTCTTCATAGGGCTTCACCACTTACTGAGGACTTTCCACAAAGGCTCACTGTCTATGAGAAGTTTTCCACATGAGTTCATTATCTAAGGGAACCTTTTCATAGGGGTTGTCATTTATGGAACCGTGTCGTAAGAAACATCTCCACAGGGGACTGTCTATGGGAACCTCTTCGTAAGGATCTCTCTGTGAGGGTCATCGCATATGGGAACCTTCCATAGGGATTCACCATCCATGGGAATCTTCCTATAGGGATTGAAAATGATATGTGATCATGTGAAAATATAAGATATTGAATTCAAGCTAAGGCTTAAGTCCCCAGTCATCAAAATAACTATATTGTCATTATTGACCATCGACAACCTAAAGGTTAAGAAGGAATAAAGAACACAACAAATAGAGATGTGGCCTCAAGAGAGCCAAGCAAATATTTTATATAAGGAACATCAGTAGAGGACAAGGTAAGTAACTCATTCTAATGCCTAAGAAAACCTTAGTGTCTGAAGAGACTCCTTTGAAGGGGACTTTTCAAAAATACTAAAAGCTTTTTCAAGCAATCATTGGTTCTTTTCTTCACCCTTTCTTTAGTTACACTTAAGGTTGTTTTATGAATATTTCACTGATGTGAATGTAAGAGGGTTTTCGGTAGTGACCCTTTACCTCATTATCTCTGTTCTAAATGTGTGAAGGAGACTTGAGTTCGCTTAGACCCAACTTGACACCATTCAATCTACCTCTTCTATCAGGTTTGCTACCCACACCTAAGAAGATCCTCAAGACAAAACTCCTCACCACCTCCTATGGAAAACTCCAAGGAATCTCTTTGTACTCATTGATGTAAAAACAAAGCTCCAATGTCAATTATATAAAATCACTTTAAAACATTTTCATGTGTAATGTTGAAACATTTTGTATAGGTGAAACATTTCTTACACATGAATTTTTTTATTTTTCAATTAATTATTGCACTAGGTCAAAACATTTTTAAGATCAGTTAAGATTAGACTCTGAAAAATGGTTCGAACTTTTACTCCTAGAAATAGGAGATGATTATTCACATAGAAGTGAGAAAACTATCCATATATTAATGGAAAGTATGCGAATCGAACCCAAGACCTTGAACAGGGCAAGGGTTGAGGGGCATAGTTTTATCTACACGAAATAGACATTGGCCATTGAAACTTTCTTTGGTTAACGAATAACCTAATTTTTAGAGCAAAAGCGAAATTTAAATATTTTTATGGGCATTTTTAATAATTTCCACGAAAGGTTCCGATACGTGCAAAGGGGCAAAATGGGAAACACGGTCTCGGGGCGATTAGCGGAGTCTTATTGACAGTTGACACACTCTCTCTTAAGTAGTACAAAGTCATCGCAGACTCACAACACTGAAGACCGACGAGCCTTCCATTGTTTCGGTAGGATCTAAACCCTAGGGTTTCTCAAATTTCTTCTCAGTTTTCACAATAATTTATGACACTGTAATTTCTTTTGCAGGAATGGCCAGGAGTCTAGTTGGATTTCTGGTTCTGATTTTGGCGATTTCGATCTCCGCAGCTGCTTCCATCTTTCAACCGATTTCCGACTCTCACCGATCTGCCGCTTTAGACCTCTTCAAGCCTGTTGATGGATCCTTTTCCAGGTGCATTTCATTTTCAAAATCTTCAATTTTCCTTCGTTGTTTTTTTTTTTGTTTTCAATCATCGAAAGTTTGGTTGTAAATAAGATCCGTTTTCTTTATCTTTTAAATTTAATTCATTGCGTTTGAACTGAGAGAAATGTAAGATTCGAGGCTCAATTTTGATTTTAGCTGCCTTCATTTTTATAAATGCTATTTGTCAATCTCGGAATGTTCATTTGAATCTATGTTTAACAAATATTTGATATGATAATATTTATGATTCCAGTTTAGAAGAGACGTATGAGGCCCTAAGAACCTTTGAGATTCTTGGAATTAAGAAGAAGCCCGATGTAAGCACTGCTACATGTGGGACTGTGTCGAAAACACTTGGTTCCTCCTCTTCAACTCCAAAGGATCTGTTTGATGCTTTTAGAGTTAACAGCATTTTAAAATGTAAAATTAATGCGGAAGTCTTTGAGGTATTTTCAATCTCTTGTCTCTGTTGTACTTCTTGGTTTGCTTAGGTAATTTTATATATGTTTCAGTGCATAAACGAAATGCTTATAGTTTTTACTTTATTTAAAGGGAATCATTTCGAGACTCCAGGCTTCAGTAAGTGGTGCTGGTTCGTTGCTTGACTTCTACTATTCAATTGGCAGTTTGAGACTTATCAAGGTAATGAATGCAGAATGCATAACCATGCTGCCTGTAGTATTATAATTAGTTGTGTTTAGGGTTTGACAATTTATCCTTTTTTTTTTTTTTTTTGTTTTCATGCAATTTTGCATATGTGGTAAGTTTGGTAGTTTGTTTTTTTATTATTTTTTTCTTTGTTAAATCTATGTTGATAGTTCAAATATCTTACGCATGAGGTTGTGCAATTCTTTTACTGTTATTGGAGGGATGCTTAATGTCATAATTTCTTTAGTAGTGTTATTGCTTTTTACATTTCTCATTGTTTTGATAAAAGTTCTATTGATCTGGCAGGAGCAAACTTCTAAAGCTGATTTATATCTCAGTGATGCTGAAGGAATTTTCCGATCAATCAAGGTGAGTGGCTACTTTAACTATCAGTATATATTTATGGTGGGATAACTTAAGCGTTGGACCACTATCTAAATTTGACAATTGAGATAAGACCACCTACTGGTTATGAGAGAGTTGAGTGGTGACTCCAAGACCTCCCATCTAGGTCTCTCACTTATCCCCCTCCCTTCCTCTGTCTGAAGGAGAAGCTCTTAGTTCTTGGTTACGGTATTATTGTTTTGTAAACCTTTTAGCTAATGCTGAAAATTTGTTGGCAGGCTCTTAGCCAGAGTGATGGAAGATGGCGTTATAGTTCTAACAATCCCGAGTCTAGTAGTTTTGCTGCTGGTAATGAATTATCAAGATCCAGCTAATGATATCTGTGTTGTCATGTTGTTGCATGCCATATTCATGTCTAATTTTGAATACGGTTCCAGTTGTAACATTGATGTTTGATCATAGCTATATGTTAATTATCAAATATAGTATTATGATACTTAGTATTTGATAAGATATTATGATGGAGGCTTGTGCAAAACTTTTGACTTATCTTGATTCTTACAGGTATAGCTCTTGAAGCCCTTGCTGGAGTTGTATCTCTAGCATCTTCTGAGATTGATCAATCCATGGTAATACTAATCTTGAACTTTTGAAAAGATATTGGATTTCAGTTCATTAGTGTTTTCAAAATTGCCTTTTATTTTCATATATGAGCTCATGCTTTAAACTTTTGTTTCATTATTTTGCTATTTTTTTTTTGTCTGTTACTTTCATTCTGGTTGTTGTGAGCTTGAACTAATTTGTATTCATATTTTGCATGTGTCTACTATGGACAGATTGGTATGGTGAAAAATGATATACTGAAGCTCTTTGACAGTATCGAGAAATATGGTATGTATAGTATTTTTTTTTCCCCTTATTTGATTATAAAGAAATTGATTTGAAAATTGTAGTCTTCTTTAATTGAATTTCAAATCAGAGAGGTGTCCTACAGATCATAGTTTCAATATCAGGGAGGATCTTCGTCACAGAATTAAAGCATGGTGGATCAATCGGATAGCTGAGTGCTTGGTCTTGTATTATTGTTGTAAAAAGGACCCGTTGACAATATAAACAAAATCTGAGAAACAAAATTGAATGTATTATTACTGGTAGCATGAAAATTATAAATTTTACATATAGCTACTTTTTTGAAAATATGAATTTAATTTGAATTAAATTCATAATTAATTGAGTATATAAACTTTGTGCATCTAAATGACAATTTTAGCCTTTTGCCAATTGATATATCAGTTTCTATTCCAATTGATTGTCGCCAGTTGTGACAAATTTTGGGAATTATAGATTATATGTCCATTTTGTAGTATTCTTCTCTAATTTAATTTCTTTATTGTAGATGATGGGACCTTCTACTTTGATGAGAAAGTCGTTAATGTAGCTGAACATCCGGGTCCTCTTTCAACTTCCTCCTCGGTTGTAAAGGGGCTGACAGTGTTCACTTCCGTGACTACTGGAAGCTTGAATGTAGGTTGGGGAATATATAAAGACAAGACCAGTTTTCTTAAATCTTAGAATGATTGTCATATTTTTCTGCTTTTGTGTTTGCAGCTTCCTGGTGATAAAATATTGGGTTTAGCAAAATTTTTCCTCGGCATTGGAATTCCCGGTGGTGGCAAAGACTTCTTCAATCAAATAGATTCGTTGGCTTGCTTGGAAAGCAATAGGCAAGTGTTTTCTTGAACATTCTCTATGTTATTCTTTCGGTTCAATGTACATACGTTATGGTGTTGTCAGCCAAATTCATTTTGCAAGTTGTTAACTTAGAGTGGTATCTGAATATTTACTTACATTCTTGCTTAAAGAACATTTTCTATAATGATGTTTCATAGGATGGAAAGTTCAATCATAATAGGTTTTTCCTCAATATTTGATAAAGCTGTAGCAGAATAATTGAATCATGAAGTCTGCTTTGCAACCTCGATTAATTTAGTTATCATCTTTTAAATTATGCTGATTTTTTTTTTTTTTTCGGTGCAGAGTTTCCATCCCTCTGATCCTGTCACTTCCATCTACAGTGATTTCATTGACGAATAAGGAGAACTTGAAGGTGTGTCTCCTTAGTTATGATCTCATTTTTAGACAGTTTATCATCGAATTGCTTCCTTTATCATCATCATCATCATCACTATTTTTTCACTTTCTTGGCATGTTTTGGGAGCCTATTGCGATTCAGATATTAACATATTTTTTCTATTTTTGTCATTTTTTTTGGTGGGTAAAGAGAGAAATGTGCAATGATTGGTTAACTGTGCTGTATGCTCTAGTATAATGCTAGAATTAAAACTTACTCAGTTTGAAAATTAAATCCCAATAATGAGGTCTGATAAGAGAGTGTGAATGAGAGTACTTCATGTATTTCCTGATGTGGATCATGTGGCATTAGATTCCTTGAAATTAAATGAAAATTGAAAAAAAAAAATTTGCAGATGATTGCAGTTATGTGATTTAATTATAATTTCCTTGCTCACCAGCAAATCTGATACCTTTTGTTTTCCTGTTTAACTTATTCTAATATGGTTTCATGGCACTTGCATGATTTTGGAGTGTCTACCCGTGTTTTCTTACTGTCTGAGCTAGGTTTCTTTTTTCTATATCTGTTTCTCTTTATCTTTAACAATATTCTTCTTTGCTGTCAATTATTTAAGTTTGCATCTGATTTATCAGTGTTTTACTACCCTTCACATGTTCGGAATTGTTTTCATGTCTATCTCTTGCATCTGCTGGTATCAATTGGTACATCGCCATATCTCTAATTTTTCGGTGCTTTCCAAATTGGGTAGTTTGTCAAATGACGATTGCTACACTGCTGGCTCTTATATGCCTGGTGTAAAGTATTCTTTAGTTGGTTTATAGGGTTTCTTTGATATATTTAGATTTAACATTATGTGTTTCATAAATGTTTTCAGGTCAAGGTAAATACAGTACTTGGTTCAAAAGCTCCTCCGCTGACAGTGAAGCTTCTGCGGGCATATTCCACTAGCTCAAAGGACACTTCTGTCATTGAAAACAAGGTCCTGGAATAATCTTGTTTTAACCTATGTTTATTGCATTTGCTTTTTTAATCTAGTATTTGATTATTTAAAACAGTTGCTTAAAAATTTGCCTAACTTCAGATGATGCTTTTCATCACTTGCATGATATAGGAACTCAGCTTTGACACTGAGAGAGCAATTTATTTCTTGGATACTTTGCCAGATAGTGTCGATGTTGGAAGTTACATCTTTGTTTTCAAGGTACCTTTTTGTAGTTTTGATTTTTCAGTGAGTGATCAAATCTTGTGTTTATCTCTTTCTGTGGATATCCTGATGTCGTATATGGTTTTTGTAGGTGATGCTTCACGAAGCTGTGGATAAAGATGTTTATGTCACTGGAACCCTAACTCAAGTACCGATATTTATGACGGGAATTATCAAAATTGGCAGTGCTGAAATTGCTGTTCTTGATAGTGACCTCGGGAGCATAGAAACTCAGAAAAAGTATATTGTTTATATATCTCAGTTGTTTGATCTTGCTATGAATTTATATTTCTGCTCGTCTTGGATAGCATGTTAGATGCTTGTAATTATGATATTTTTCCACATGTTTAAATGTTTTACTTTCTGACATCATGCTTATATACTCAATTCGAATTCTAAATGAATTTCCATATTATGTGCTGGATATATGTAGATTGGATTTAGCTGGAGAAAATGCTGTTTCCTTGTCAGCAAACCACCTCCAGAAATTGCGTTTGTCCTTCCAATTGACTACTCCTCGCGGGAATGCTTTTAAGCCACATCAGGTACATAATTGTTTGATCTACGTCTTCAAAAGTTTTATCACAACAGTTGGTTCTGAATTCTGTTGGTATGCAGGCATTTCTAAAGCTAAGACATGAGACTAAGGTTGAACATGTTTTTCTAGTGGGGAAGTCTGGGAAAAAGTTTGAGATTGTTCTAGTAAGCACTTCTTGTTTTATCTACCTTTTATTTGTTTTGTTAACATAACTTGCAGATTTAAAAAAAGAAGCCGGCACCAATGTGTGCAAAGCATTGCTCAGAAAATCAATGGACAGATTAGCAGTTGATAATTTGACTGCCCTTGTGTTGGTCTTGTAGGATTTCCTAGGATTGGTTGAGAAGTTCTTCTATCTCTCTGGTAAATATGACATTCAGCTAACTGTTGGTGATGCTGTAATGGTAAGCAAGGCTTTGTTGCTTGAAAGTTTTCCATAGTCTGTTCAGTCACAATTGAATAAAATATATTGTACCACTTTTCAGGAGAACTCTTTGTTACGAGATATTGGCTATGTTGAATTAGATCTACCAGAAGCCCCAGAGAAGGCACTGCGCCCTCCTGCACCAGTTGTTGATCCTTACTCAAGATATGGGCCCAAAGCTGAGATAAGCCACATCTTCCGAGCACCGGAGAAGCGCCCCCCAAAGGAGCTCTCTCTTACTTTCTTGGGTCTTACTCTTTTGCCATTTATTGGATTCTTGATTGGGGTGAGTCATGTATAATTCTACTTGCCTGTGTTGTCATTCAGACCAAAATTTTCTGGATTTATTTATTTTTTTTGCTTTTTAGTGACTAATATACAGTAAAATACTTTGATGTCATTGACAGCTCGTCCGATTGGGAGTGAACCTGAAGAACTTCCCTACTTCATCTGTACCTGCCACATTTGCCATCCTCTTCCATGTTGGCATCGCAGCAGTTCTGTTCCTCTATGTGCTTTTCTGGTTGAAGGTTAGACTTCTGTTTGGTGCTTGTATTTTGCAGAGGACCATTAGTTTGTTAGTGGTAACATATGCTATCACAAATGTCACTCATTGCAATCTTTTTTTGAGCAATAAAGGCTTCCATGTGAAGGTGTATTGTGTGCTTGGCAATTAATTTCTACATTATACCCTTGTGTAACAATTTGTCCACTTTCTGTATGCAGTTGGATCTATTCACGACATTGAAGACACTCAGCTTGTTGGGAGTTTTCTTGATGTTTGTTGGACACAGGATCCTTTCGCATCTGGCCTCAGTATCATCCAAGTTGAAATCCACTTGAGAGTGAAGGAATTTCCATTTCAAGAGTGTTTCCTCAAGAAAAATGAGGAAAGTTATCTTTCAAGGAAAACAATATGGACAGTTTGGTTCAAGTTTTGTAGGACTTGTTAGTAAATTATATTTACCTAGTTGAGAATTTTAGAGCTCACAGCCGATACTGAAATACTGGAAAGGATAGATTCATGAATTTCATCACCTGTTTTGTGATATAAAACTTGTTTAGAAAATTGTGAGTGAGCTGTTAGCAGGCCAACACCATTTTTATTTGGATTTGATCAGCTGTTATAAAGTATATGAATTCGTCATCTATTTAAATTAGGCATATTTAGTTAATTAGGTACTTTTTTTTTTTTGAGGGTTGGGATTGATATAGGAGGTCATTGAGACCAATCAGGATAGGAATACTGTTGCATGGAATGGGAAACAACTTTTAATTGGGAGGGATCTCATACAAAGATGGGAGAGAGTTTTACATAAGGGTGGGAAATTAATTCACACTTAATGATAGATGACTATTATTATTATTATATATTTATATTTGGATTTGAAGGAAGGGTGTCGAACTCATGACACACTCCAGGAAAGGCGTGGGGGTTGCTGGCGTTGGACCAAGGCGCCAACAACCAAAGACAGTTAATTAGGCACTTGTTTGATAGTTTTACATATTTATCTTAAAATTGTTAGATTGCATTTTATGCAATTTAAACTAATAAATAATCCAAATAATTGCAGTGAAAAAAATAATTTAATAATTATATTTGAAGTATTTAATTTATATTTTTATAAAATTTGAAAATGTGAAGGTTTGTTAATAAAATAAAGAGTTATTATCAAAATATATATTTATAGAATCAAAATATCCTTTGAAATTGAAATTAATATGAAATTATCTTCTTTTTTAATGTTTAATAACAAAATTCAGTTATACTATTTTTTATTATTTTTTATTTTATGTGAAAATGAATAAAGTTTTGATATTTTTAAAAGTAGAGAAATTACTTTTTAATATTAAATTTGAAAATAAAATGATAGTAAAATATGTTTTTATGTAATTGAGGTGGGAATATGAGAGTTTTATACCTGCAATTAATAAAGATAATTAAGTCCTTTTAAAAATTTATTAAGTTTTATAATATACTATTTTATAATTATTTTTAAAAATAATTTTTATTTCTTAAATTTGTTGTCAAATCAACTTTTATTATTGAATGATCACAAGGAATGAGTAAAAACATTTTTTTAGATCAAATTATATAAATAAATTTAATTTAATCTCTTAAAAGCAATATAAAAATATGTAAATTAATAATTTAGAGATGGGTTTTTTTTCAAGGGGTTTTAGCGGGGGGGGTTTGGGGGGTGTGGTGTGTGGGGTTGCTATGTCCATTTTATCTATTTTCTAGTAATTGTGGAAAGTTTGTGCTAGTGCAATGTTTTGTGAGAAATCACGTTAATTCTTTAAATAATCATCTATTCTAACTAGAGATGTATTCTGCTGTGGTTCATCTCCATTTATGAGGTGCTCACAGGTCTGAAGGAGAAAGTAGTTAATTGGTGACTGGTTTATTCGTACTTGTGTGATCAATATGTAGACAAGTTCTGCTTCGGTAGATGTTCTTTAGATTATCACTGAAACTTTAATGAACAATTAACATGTTAAAAGACTTCTCACATTGCATCAGCCATTCCAAACCTTGAATATGAGTGCATTATTTTTTAGAAAAATATCTTTTTTTTTCTAATAAAAATTACTGATTCAAAGAACAATCAGAATTAGATGAAATGACATGACCTAAGGAACAGCTTCCATATGGAAGGAAATGATCCATATATAGATAAGGAAACAGTCCACACAAAGATGAGGGACCAACCCATACGTAGATGAGAGAGAATTTACATCTTAAATTTTTTTATAAATAATTCATTTTGTGATTTGAGAAATCTTCTTTTAACAAAACATATACATAAGAAATTACATAAACTTACTTTAAGGTTCCATATTTTACACAAAAAAACAATTTCTCTAGAGGATAAATTCTTTAGCGTCAGTCTTACACTCCATTAGATTTAATAATTGATCAATTTTTTTTTTTTTTGACATAATAATTGATCAAATTTTAATATCTAAAAGACAAAAACACATTTGACATAACAATTATATATATTATTTTTATAATTAAATATACTTAATTTTAAAAAGTAAAGACCAATCAATCAAATTCATCTATTTTATTTGAATTAAATAAGAGAAATAATTTATTTAAAAGAGAAAATAAATAAATTAATTTAATTAATTAATTCTTATTTTTTAAATCAGCTACATCTAATTATAAAAATATATTTTTATACATATATATTCCATTATCCAAATACTAAAAAAAATGATTCCTAACTTGCGGGAGTTTTGGTATATAAGCCTTCCGGCTTATCAAAAGTTCTAACGTCCATGCAAATAATGAGATCATATCGTAATCGAGTTCTCTTAAACTGTGAAAAATATTGCCATTCTGGTTAACTAAAACCTTTCACGCAACCTCTACCTGTCTAATCAATGGCAAAAAAATTAATCATCTTACAGTGCCTGAAATAATGAATCAAGATTGTGATTTTTTTTCCGGTTAAGTACTTCAAACTTCCAAGGTTAAAAGACGAAAAATAAATAAGGGATGCCAAAATTGCGAAAATTACGTATCCATCAGCACAATTTGGGGAACCTTGCGCCCTGCACATTGCTGTGGTTATCGAAAAACAGGAATCAGGACGATGGAGTTGGTCATCTCATTCTGAACTTCTAAAGCTCTCGCTTGTAAGCCACATCTTCTTTTGAATTATAAAAACAGTATCATCCTCATCTTGCTCGGATTCTGATGTAGCTACTGCTTCCCAGTGCAATGCTTTTAGATATTTCTTTATGTACTCCACAATAGGTCGCTTATCACGTACTATGATGAAACCCGTTGGCCTCAGGATACGGTCCATTTCAATCAATAGATCCTCTATACTGCAGCCCCTCATTTCGATATCGGAGAAGATTGTCCAAGCATGAAGTAGATCATATGTTCTTGGATAGGTTGAGAAAGCTTCACACCTGTTAGATGCACACCCAAAAAACCATATAGCATCAATTAGAACTTGTAAAAGCAAAAGCATCTTTTAATTTATTATGGCGTGCAGTTCATCTACCTACGGTGTCAGTTCCAAGTTGTTAATCTAACCTCGTCGAAATTACAAAATAAGGCGAAAAGAAATGGTCAACTATGATGTCTAAAAAATTTTGAAATGTACCAGTCATGTGTAGTGCCTATCAGCCCTCTGTCGTATATTATCTTGAGGGTATTAGGTCCATTTTCTGGCACCACATTCATAACCCATACATCTTTGTTCTTGAGAGCAGCTGCAAACGAACCCATGTGTGCCTTCATGTCCATTAAATTCCTTAGTGTATCAGGTTTTATCTTTGCGCTCAAAAGACCCCAATAATTTTCAACTCTTTGCTGCCAGACTTCCTGCAAAACATATGAATGCTATCATTCAACACCTTTGTACATTCGCTGCACTGTTTTCACATGCAAATAATGTTGTGCAGTGCACATACAAATGAAAGTTTTATAATAGATTACCATGTCCTTTTCAAACATTTCATTAGTATAACCAAAATCAGCCAGACGGGGAGGAGGAGTTGTCAATCGAGCAGGCCAAGGAGCCAATCCACTACCTTTCGCTCTATGCATTTCTGATAGGATCAACAAAATAGTTAGGTACTTGCATTTTCAACTTCTAATGTTGATCTCATGCCCCAAGCAAAATAAAAAAGCACCAAATAATTGGCCACAGTCCTGTCTGTAAACATCATACAAACTAATACATGTATAGAGTGATGACATATTACAGATTCCAATCAGGTGATAATCGACATATAAATAGATGCATTCAAAAGAAAGAAATAAATATTGTCAAAATTCCGCCCAGGCTACGGTGTAAGTGGTAAGTTACTAGCTTCACACTGGTGTAGGTATTGACTCTTGGGTTTAGATCTTGTTTAATAATAAAAGGAAAGGTAGGGATATATTACATTGACTTGTGATTTCATCATCAGATATGGGTTTATTCTTAATGAAAGAGTCATGGATAAAACTGGAAGACTTTGTATCTTACCTAATCTGAAAACAAAGGTCATAATGCTTTAAGGACAGTGTATAAAATAACATATTCAAGATCAGGCATCAATAGTCTTTTTTCTGTTTTAGTTATAAATGATAGTACATTAATGAACAGTAACTAAGAAGATTAAAGCACCGCCAACGTAATATCCTGCACTTCATCAAAGTAACATACAACAATAACCAACATCACCAAAGCTTTTTCCCCTTGAGGCTATTTGTTTGACAATTAAATTTTTACAGTTGAAAAGCATACTATACCTAAATATTTTTCACAAAAAATATTGTAGTCACCTATTGTGTTGGAAATTGGTCAAATGGAAAAGCACAAAGACTTTATGTAAGAAAATTGAGGGCAACTTTACTTACGTTCAGAGTAAGGAGTGATGCAAGCGTCCATTGGCACACCCCACACAGCATCTGGATCGTCATCCGATTTGCAGAGTGGGGGTTCAGTTCCAGGTGCTCTTTCCATGTAACAGTCATTTGTTAGAGGTTTGACCCAAATAACAGTTTGATCCTGTTTAGAAGCAATTTTCCAACACATCCTTTCGACAAGGGCACTCATTGCTCTCCAAATTCTTAGATCCTCTTCATCCTGTGCATAGGCTTCAGGAGATGAGTAGGCAAAATATCCACCTGGTCTCAGTATCCTATCCAGCTCAAGAAGAAGAATTCCATTCCTCTGAAGCCAATCAATCCTACATCGAGAACAATGAGCAAGTTCAAAAGATCTACTTGGGTAAGGCAGTCTCTTAGTCCCTAAAACACCAAGATATGCAGGAATCCCTCTCTCTAAGGCAAATTGGATCTGGTTTTGATGGACATCGTTGGGTGCTAATGACATTGCTATAATATCAGATGAAAGTAGGTATCCTCCAAAACTTGCAACTCCACAACCAACATCAAAAACTGTCCTGAGATGTCCTCTATTGTTTAGCCTGTTGTTTGGAAACTTCAGCATCTGCCAATTTTAAAACATCAATGGAAGATCATTACTTCGCTCATTGAACAGAGAAAGGGAGTGAATTATATACTGAAATGATTGCTTTTCTTTTTTCCTCCAAGAGGAGTCAATCAACGTACTCTAGCAAGGGATGCGATATACTTATCGGCCCCATAATGAAAGTGAGTTCCTCCCCCAGGAAATACAATCCTTTCACCTTTGACAACCATCCAGTTCTGGTCAGACTTCTCAGTAGCAAGGTGGGTGTGAGGTATATTTACCTTCCATACCTCATCTCTGCTCTTTGGCCACTTGATTGGAACCTGTAATCATTGAAGTCAGTAAAATACTAAAACTTATTAATATTTCCTCACTTCTATACCTAACTAAGATACATATTACATATATTTATTCTCAAAAACTTCAATAACAACTTACCTTGTACCCTGGTGGAGGAGGAATCAAGCAATTGTAGCGTCTTTCAGGTTGTGGGCAATGTCTCTCGTAATGTTCCATCAAAGACAGATCCAGCTTCAATCGTGTCTGGTATATAAGGTGCCTGTCTAAGCAAGGAATCAGCTCTGTATGCTGATCATCACAAACCTTCCATACACAACAACTTATGTCAATTTAAAATTCATACACAAAACAACCAATTTAAACAAGTTAGCTTGTCTTTTCTACATATTACTTACAGGAAAACTCTTTAGAACAACACCATCATCTACATATTCGCCTGATTTGGTGGAAGAATCATCGCCTTCATCATCTCCACCCCAATATGAATGACCAAATTTCCTCAAAGATTTACTCCCATACTCAATAGCAGATGAACCATGGTTTTGAGAATACAAATACAGGCCACCGCCAAAAGCCATCAAAACCACTACCCAAGTAACCAACCGCCTTTTTTTATTCTCATCAGATCTTCCCCTCATAGTTACTACAACCTTAAACACACGACACAAAGAAAATTTGCCTCCTACTTTAACTTACAAATATAGCATGTTTCACTTCCAAATCAATCCTTCTAATAGGCCAAGCAATTTGTATGATAGGCTGGAATACGATTCACAATACTGCAAGAATCAAACCAACAGGAAAAATTGTAAATAGAAAAAATTGCCAGAATGCCAACAACGAAAAGCTGTAAAAGTAAACCAACCCATTTAACAATCAACTTTCAACCAGTCATCAAATCACTAAAACATCCCATTTATATATATTAGCATATAACAAAACAAGTGAGTGCATCAGCAATATTTATTAGTTATCAGTCAATACTTACTACAAACACAAATAAGAGAAACAAAAAGAAAAAGAGCAGAGACCCCAAATGAAAATCAAATCTACCCAGTTCAATAAATCCTATAAAAACTAAGAAACTGTTAATACAAGAGAGAGACAGAAGTCAAAAAAGGGAAAACAAGAATCTACATCAACGAGTGGACCAGCGACAGTTGCCAGCGAAAATGTCACCCAAAAAAAGAAGCAATTGATAGAGATCGAAACGAATAGACCCAGTTCAAACTTTCAAAACTTGAACACGAATCCACCCCAAGAAAATCGCATTTTTTTTTTAAAAAAAAAAAAAAAAGAAAGGCTGTCGGCAATGCTTTTAAAGTCACAAACTTAGAGCTTGGTTTTCAAGTTTCGATTTGTTTTTCCAAATTAACATAAGAAAACGACCATGAATGACAACAACAGTGAACGCCAAATCGGTGCCACATCTGAGAGGAATTCAACTGCTTTCGAGTGGTCCCGGGTGCGTAGAGAGGGCCTGTCTTGGCTTTCAATGAGGGATTTTATTATATATTTACCTGAAATGGAAATTCAATAATCAAGTGTTTGTAAATGAGAGAGAGATCAAAAGAAAGATAGATAAATTTGCCCGATTAAACTATGTCGTTTTGGCGCATGTGCCTTAAAGGTCGTTAATTGTTCTTGTTAGTTAAATATCGGATCGCTGCTTGGAATTTGTCAATGCACGATTGCACATACCTAAAGTGTCAATACTCACATGCACTTTTGTAGTTGACATGTTTTTTTTTAATATTGGTATATGTGTATTTTTATAATTTTTTAGACATTTAGGTTTAGAGCCTAAAGGTATAATTTTTTCTTTTTACATTATATTACTAAAATTGACTCAAAAAATAATCGAGATTGTATTCAAAAAAATAAAATAAAATAATCAAAATTAAAAGGAATTGAACATTAATGATACAGTCCGTAATTTATAAACGAGAGAAAACAATCCACACATAAATAAAAAGAATGTCATTATAAAGAAGGGAGAAATTAACAAACCACTAAATATCAAAATCCACCACTTATTTAAAGGAGGTTACTCATAGAAGATATATGTGGTGCTTATTCATTGCACCAAAACACTTTTGACCCTAGAGGAGTAATTATTATTTTAAAAAAAAAAGTTTATCAAAATAGATTGAATAAGAGTTCAAGAATAGGTGAAAATTAAATATTATAGAATGATTATTCTGACATATACTTGTACACAGAGGCGGAACCACGCCTGGGCCAGGGGGGACACGTGCTCTCCCTGAAATCTGAAAAAAAAAATTGTTTAATATGCTTTACAGTAAAAAAAAAAAAAAAACTAAAAAACTAAAAACTAAAACTAAGTTAACTGTTGCACGTCTGCAGAACTGCAGGCGTGCAACAGGGCGTGTAATCTGTTGTGTTGAGGCTGTGCAATGAATGTCGCAGCTGTCAATTTCAACTGATTTTTTAATTTTTAATTATTATTATTAAAAACCGATTTATACGTTACAAATTTGTTCTGCCTTATATGTTAAATATTTTTTCTGCCGTACCCCACATGTTGTCCAAATTCAATTCCTTTTTTTTTTTTCAATTATTAATTATTTTTATTCAATTATTTATTTTTCCTATTTCTAATAGAATTAACTTTCTTTCTTCTTTATTACTTCTATTAGACCTAGTTTTCCTACTTCTAATTAATTAATAGTTTCTTCTTTTAATTTTATTTTTTTAGTTCTCTTCTATATAAATTTTATTTACTTCTACTTTTTATATGCTATACAAAATTCATTAACAATTTGCAAGTTTAGTGAACAATTTTTTTTTCTTCTTTTTCTCTTCATCTTTATTTGACTTCTCTTTATTTTCATTTTAATATATTGTGACTTACCAGGTTAGTCTCCTAAATTAATTACTTTTTTAATTAATTTATTTTTTAATAATTTAAATTTAATATATCACATCAATAAACCCTAAAATCTTAAACTATAAATTATTGCATTAAAATTATCCATGTACAATGTATTATCATAATTCAATTTTAAATATAATATTGTTTACTTTATAGTTTTATTTTATTTAGAATCAATAAATTATTATTAAATTTTTATTATGGTTTTATTCGTTGTGAAACAGTTATGGAGAGATATATGAAAAGAAAATCATCACTTAAGTTGGAATCATTTTCTTCAAAAAAAAATTGTGTTGAAGTCAATTTGACAAAATTGATAAAGAAGTTATTATGAAACGATTTCAAGATATGAAGTCTCGTTGAGGAAAATTATAATTTTATGTAGTTTATGTTTTTTTTTTTTTTTTATTTATTTTAATGATTTTATTAGAATTTTTAAACATGAAACTATTTGTTTTGCCTAAATATAATGTACGTTTTATTTTATTTAAATTATATAACGTTATCAAACATTCTTTTATATAAAAACATTATATATTTAGTATGTTCTTAATTTTCGATATTTTTATTACTTTATTCATGTGCCCCCCTGAATAAATTTTCTGGGTCCGTCACTGCTTGTACAAAGAGTATGGTGACCCATCACAATGTAAAATAAGATTCGCAAGAATTTTCGAAATTGGGCTGGTTTGAATTATTTTTTGAGTTTTAATCAAATTTAACCTTTTTTTTTAAGTTAAAATTGAAAACTAACCTTTTTAAAAAAATATAGTATTAAAATCTATCTCTAAACTTAAATATAAGGGTTAAAAATAAATAATTTTTAAAAAAGATTATTTTTCAATTCCACCTTTCAAAAGAGGCTTTTTTTGCAATTAATTCTTATTTTTATATATTTTTAGTACGATGTGTACCAAGTTTTTCTAAATAGGGCTAGATATTACATAGATACTTATTGATATTTAAAAAAAAAAAAAAAGCATAACTTAAATGATACGATCGGATTCTTTATCAATAAGAAGTACATAAAAACAAAATTTAGAAAAATTAGATGGAAGTAAGAAACAAACATTATGCAAATCCCAAAAATAAATAAAAAGAACACTAATAAAGTTAATAATTTGCATCCAATTTTTTCCTCAACAGAAGGAATCAAATTTGCTTGCTTTATGAGGCTAATATTCCTGGGAATTGTGTTTGCAGAATCCATGGAGCTCATTAATTTCATTGTATCTTACAAATTACAAGGCACCGATTATAGTTTTAAGAATATGAAGAATTCATTATTGTGCTTTGACGCGTTTCGTTTAGCAAAAATCAAATCGTTCATTCAAGTATGATGTTTTTTAGATGAGGATTTAGTCCAAGGATGTTGTTCTTGTAATAAATAATTTTAGACAAGCCAACTGATCTTCTCTTGGAGGTCAGAGCACTAAAAACCGAAGTAACACCACTTGTAGTGTTGTTTGGATATACAGATGCCACTCGAAAAGATAAAACTAAGGTGTGTGAGTTTAGGGTAGTAATACAAAATTATGATGCATTAATTATGATATGTAGCTTGTTCACAATGGATTTGCTGACACCCAAAAATATTGGAAGTTGGTTCAGAGATATGTTTTTGGATGATAATTAGTGAGGGCTTCCTGCAGCCACAAGATCAAAGCTCTGGTGTGAAGGGCACTGGGTCTGGCAGTGTTGCCAATATGATCTCTCGGGCACCCGAATTAGAATTCTATACAAAGAACACAAGTAACATATATAGAAGGAAAATGAAAGAAAAATAAATAAAAGTCTCATTAATAAGATCCAGAAAAAAATATATATATATATAATCTCGTGAAAATAAACTAAAAAATATCATGCATTTATTTAATAGAAATAATCTAGAACCGAAGAAGATGGAATCGATCCCTCCTCATGATGCTCCATCACATATCACATTTTGATGGAGAGATCGCTACATTTGATAATCTACTTCCACTCTTTTTTTCTTTTTTTTTCCCATTCCGTGATTATTTTTTAATCTGTGTTTATTGAGTTTCTGTTTGTGTTCATCAATTTTTTCCAGTTTTTTCTTCTTTTTTAATTAATGGAAATTTGGGATTAACGTGGCATGTCCTGATTGTACACTCATTTATTTATTTTAATTTATTAAAAATACTAATAATAATAACAAATAAACGCAATTACATTTACGACCCCTACGCTAAAATCGTTATTCGTTAGCCAACCATGAAAGGAAATATTGATATGGTTGAGGGGTAGTGTAACGTAATGAATGGAAAATCTTCAAAAAGAAAGTTCGGGAAAATTTGCCCAATAAACAAACAATAAGAATCAAACCATATGTATTCAACAGTTTTCGTCGTGTCAAGTCAACAAACCGTGAAGGAGCGAGCAGGAATCCGAGTCTTGGCGAGTAACATGAACAACATAACAGATTCTTCCGAAGGCAGAAAACGCCGACGAGACCAAGACATCGAAGATGAGCCTCTTTCACTTGGTAAATTCGATTCCCGTTGCGTTTTTTAATTTTTTTTTCACATAATTTGGATATTATTGAAATTATAGTGAATTGCAGAGGACAACCTTACCTTTAGCGACACTTTGGTGGCGCTTCGCGTAATGCGATCTCAGTTTCCTCACATTGACAAGGTTAGCTTCTTCAAGCTCAATTCAGCTCTTCAATTTTGTTTTGAACAACAATAACAACAATTTTATCTTCATTATTGCTTTTATTTATTTAATTTAAAATTTCAGGTTTCAATTCGGCCCTTCATTTTACAGTCACAGATATACAGTAGTGTAAATGACAGAACACAAGTTGATAGGGAATTAGAGGTGGTGTTAGTTGCTTTTAAAATTCAGTTTTAATTAGAATTTATAGTGGTTTTGAATATGAATTCGGTTTCATCTGTGTAGTCTTTGAGGAGGGAGAAAGTACTGCGAGTTTTTAAACTAAACACTGGACAAGATGATCACGCTATAATGTTTTTGGACGATTATCTAAACCAGGTTCGTGATTGATTGGTGGAAATATATAGATTTTGAGTGTTAATGTATTTTGTGTGTATCATGTGCTTGGATTTTTGCTAATATTATATCTAAATCCCTTTTTTAAGTAACCAGTGACGTGTTGATGGTTTGGCTTTTGTTTTAAAATTTGTGTACAGATAGAGCGTGTTGTAAAAAGAATGGAAGAAAAGAAACAAGTTGATCTTGAAGTTTTCAAGTGGTTTAAGACGCATGTTATTGATTCCAAGATGGAACCTCGTATTGGACATCAAGAGCTCGTGAGTGATTGTGTTGTTCATCTATTCACTTATTTGTTTATTCAATTTTACTTTGTTTATAGTTTGGTATTCGTTAAATGCCCCCTAAGGATCATTTGGATGCTATAACATGTCATACCTGCATTTCTTTTTTCCTTTTTTGTGGGAGAGTAATTTTGTATATCTGAATCATTATATGAATCTTAGTGTCACTGCTTTGTGTATGCACATATTTGCCTGTTTCAGTTGGGTAAGGCCTTGTGAGTTCACTTAAAGGATGTAAGATTTTGAAGTAAACATTATATATATATATATATATATATATATCATTGCTCTTTGCTGGTGAAAGTCTATTCTGCCTGAGTTTTTGGCTTATCATTGCTCTTTGCTGGTGAAAGTCTTATTCTGCCTGAGTTTTTGGCTTTTGTAAATGGATGTTTTGCTTTCTGATGGCACTGGTCCAAGTATGTAACTTCTGTGGTGTCTATGCTTGTGTGCTTGCAAGATCATGCTTGTTGATACTTTTTTTTTCTTTCCCTCTTTTTTTTTAAGTAGCTTGTAGACATGTTTAGTTTCATCTATGGCGATGCATCTATTGATTATTTTACCTATTATTAGTTTCATGTTTTCAGCATTGATGATCTTATTTGAAAAGATTATTTAGTTTTTAGCATATAGATTCAGCAACCCAATGCTCTGGAAATTTTAAATGTTTGGTGCAAGTTACCTGAATTGGTATTGCTTTTTGCAAGAAATTTTAAATCATTTTATCATTTATTCAGCTTAAGAAGTTCCTTATCCTGATATAAGTCTGTGTGACTATTGAATGAAAAATTTTACTCTTGAGAGGCTACTTATTGTTGCTTATTCTCACTTATAAAGGGTTTGTATCATTTGTAAGTTATGAGGGTCTACTAGTTTCTATATAATTAAAAATGCTTCTTCTGTTTTTGCTATAAGATATAACTTCAGACAACATCTCTCATGAAGTCCATAATACCACCTTCATTGAATCATATGCATGTGGGTGTAGTAGTTATATTTTGATATTTCTGTTCTTTGTTGTAGTGTGAGCTCTTATCACTTGGGGGAAAGGTGAAGGATGAGCACATATCCTTATTAATTAATGCTGGAGTTCTAGTAAGTGAAGTGAATTTGGCTTCTCGTTGATCATTAATTTTTTTTTTTTTTCTGTTGTTGAAGTTCCATTATTGATATTTATGGATTTGGTAGTTGTTTCAATGTTATATGATGCTAGGATGTACAATTTGATGTGGAAGGATTAAAAAATATGGTTTATGAACATGGTGCCTTTAAATGAAAATGAAATGTTCAGTTAAATCTTTTAAGTAGTTTATATTGGATGAAAATTGTAACTGGTAAATGTGAGCATGAATTTATTTCAGTACCTTTTTGTATTTTCTCTTTTGCCAGTTGCATAACGTTTTTGGTCACTGGAGTAGTACATATATTATCCTTGTAATCTAAATAAACAGAGTGGTAGACAGGAGTCCTCTACATGAGTGCAGGGAGTGTTGTTCTTCATTTGTCCCAAATTCGCCCCACATGTATACTTCACTTTCTTAGAAGCAGCACCCATCTATATTATTTGACAGTTTGGTCTATACTAGAAAATTTGAATTTGATATATTTGTGAAAGAGTCCTATTTCTCAATTGAGGGTGTGGTGTTGGCAGAGTGGCTTTTGGGATGCCATTGATGACTCAACCTTAGAAGATAAATATTGGGGATTTTGTTTACTATTCTGCTGGAGAAGATAATTTTTAAGTTGGAATGCATTATTTTGTCATTGACCATGTTGCTTATTCAGCATTGGATATGCAATGGATGTAGTCGTTCTATATATTACTAATATCTATTATGCAATTTCATTTGATTCTGCTTTTTTATTTATGTTCTCCCATATGTATTTGGTGTCTTCTGTCTCTTTCTTCCTAACACTGATGTTTTACTAAACAGACTCGCCAACTGATTGATCCAGACATGTACTGGTTTGCAATTCCAAATATTGGTTCAGTATTAAAGGGCCTCTCTCAGGTATGTAGAGTTTTTCATTTTTCTTTCATTTTTTTCTGCCTTTTTTCAGATTTCATGTGTTGGAAGAAATTTAAATGCTTCTTTGGTAGGGTATTTACATATTTTTGCATACATTTATATCTTTCATGATTTGATCACAAGCCATTCACCTGTGTGGTAATTGTTTGACACACTGGTTTTTCTTTTGGTTACCTTCTAAGCTCCTATAGTCCTAGAAATGGTGTATGATTACAACATCAATGCTAGGTGTTTGAACTTGTAGATGATGGAAAAGAAAGAATTGTTTTTCCTTTTATGAGTTTGTAACTTTGTTCAGATACATTGATATTGTCATAATGTCATGTGATTGAGTTTGTCATGTTTTACTATTTGCCATTCCACAAAAGTTCACATTCTTGCAAGGAGAAGAAAGAAGGGTGTTTCTCTTCACTTTACCTCTCAATGACAAATTACCAAACTTTATGACAAAAGGAAAAATTGTAAAAAAACTGTCTTAGGTAATTAAAGCGTAAATAAATTAAAAACTCTCAGGCACTAACTAGGTTTAACTTAATGCTTCCAAATAGAGAAAAATAAAACATAAGAAAAGCTCTTTTTTAATTACTCAAAATGGAAAATTCAATGTTGGATTTTGTGCTAATATTTTTGGGATTTTTTTTTTTTTGGGAATTTAATTTATTGTAGTTATTGTAAAGTATACAAAGGAGATGTCAGCACAGAATTGGAAACTGATAGATTCTATTTCATTTTGGGTTTAAATTGAAGATAAACAGATGACAGGATCTCTATGTCCTGAAGCAAGGAAGCTAGATAAATTTTAAAAATTAGGTCTCAATTTTCTTTCAAAAAAGCAAAAATTCAAGTCTCAATTGAATGATGCAGAAATTTAAATGGCAATAACAAAAAGCCTTTGATGAATTTCACTGGGTGCTTAGACAAATTGATAGTTTTTGGTAATTAAAAAATTATTGTCTTTGGGATTCAGTTCTAATACTGAGAAGTGGGAGTGTTTGAGAATTTAAATAATCAAACTTCTTGTACTCATTTAGGGAAGAAAGGAACTTCTTTCTTTTCTAAATCGCAGGAGATACAAAGAGATGATGTTGGCTCCACTGGAGAAAAAGCGGCTCCGATTGTCTCCACTTGACATGAGATTTCATCTTCGTGACTTGATTGGATCTGGTCACCTCAAAACCATTCACTCGCCAACTGGCTTGGTTGTTCGGGTTTCAAAGGATTGAGAGATAGGAAGATACCAGCTCCAATTGGATTGTAATGCTCCTCTCTTGGTTGTCAATCATGAGAAGAGGTTTTGTTCCTCTTACTCTACATACATTAGCTTTCATATTTAATATACGTTATCACTTACATGAGTATAAGTTTTGAAAAGGTTGGCAAAATAAGATCAAAGAAGGATTTCAAGCAATCATGTGCATTGGCTTAAATGAAGGCAAGCTGATTTGAATGTCTACTATAACAGGTCTAGTAACTTCATTTATTCATTGATTTGATTCTTCAGTTCAATGGTAGCCATGTTGTAACTTTATTATGATTAATTAAACCACTTTGAGGTTCTACAGTGAATAATATTTCAAGTCATTGCATACAGTGGCATGCGATGACCTCTCTTCTCTCTTGCTGTCATTGCTGTCTTTTTGTTGTATTACTGTTCCAGAATCATATTTTTAGTAAAATGTTGGTCCAGTTGTTTTGTGTTCTACAAAATAACTTTCTGATTAATTATATCTAAACCAGCTACCTGTTGTTTATTGTTTGGGCATAACCATAATTAATAGTCATTACTAATGGCATTTTTAATATTGCTACTGAGTTTTGGTGTTAGATAATTCTCATGAAGTTGAGTGTTATATAGTTAGACGAAAGAAGAATGTTTATGTTGGAACGACGAAAGACGGTCCAATTAGAAGATAGATGTCATTTGATTATTCATTGCGAATAACTTTTCTTTAGTTTATGATGTATATTTATTATATGATTGGATGTAGGACAATCTTTATGTATTATTTATTGCCTATGACTTTTCTTTAGTTCTTGATGTATACGTTTTATAGGGTTGAACATAAATTTATTTTCATTATGGTACTGGTTGCAAATCAATATTTGATAGGATTTAAACCAGGTCCTGAAAAATGTTAAAACCTGTAACAAGAGGGCTGAATGAAGAAAACAAAAGCCAAATTGGTTCTGGACTGGAAATACTGGCATAACCTGGACCCCATAACTGCCCTAGCATTTCATCAATCACTCTAGATGTGTAATAAGTACATGCATAATCTAGAAGATATGACTAAAAAGGAAAGAAATGAAAAGAAAAGGAAAATCTCTGTAGATCGCAAAGATGAGTTTACAAGATTGTTAAGGAGGAAAATATGTTTGGGTTCATAGAGACTCAGAATTCACCAACAGTTGTAGTTTCAATGAATTTCAAGGATAGGATAGAATCTGTCCTTCAACACAATTAATGCAGAAGAGAAGAAAAATAAAGGGAGAGAGGACAATGGAGGGGAAAAGAGAAAAATTGAGATATAGGGGAAGGAAGGCTGAGAGATGAGAAGAGGCTGGAGGTTAGGGTTTTGTACTCTCAGACCCATCGAATGTAACCTTATAACAATTTTATTAAGGTTTATTGGTAGAGATGAACAAACTTTTGTCCGAATTGTGGTTTCACATGACTGATTAAATCTTATTCGGTTCAAAAATGATTTTGATTAGTATGAATATGATTTAAACTAGGATTTACCATAAATTGTGGATTTGAAGTATAGAGTGCTGTATCTGTTGGTCTAATTAATATTCAAAACTGATAAGCTTGGAGAGATATTGTGACTTGGTGAATTGATAAGCTATTTATGGAAACATTCATTTGGGGTTTTGCAGGCTAGACGAAATCCAAAAGTAAAACCAGATCAAGAAAAGTGTTTCTGACAGTAAAAATCTCTAAAACAAAATATTAATAAGTATAATTACAAAATCAAGAACATGATAGTCATTTAAATTGTAGGATGCAAAATAAGTACATATAAAAGTAGTACGTAAACAATCATGACAAGCTCCATCCGAATGACATCAAGTTGCGAGGAGGAGTAAGAGAGGCTGGGACTACTTGAGTTGATAGCGATGTTTCAGAATCCAATGTTAAATTGAGACACAAATTTATGAGTTTGACAGGCTGAGACAGGGGCTGGATTCTTCATACTCGCTCCACATAATTAGGACAAGGCAGTGCTGAATTATTATACTTTGAGGGACCGTGTTGTCAGAAACCCACTTGCAAGTGACAGAAGTAACCAAATTAGTCCAATGTCACCCAGTATGCATGAATTCTCATGATTGAATTGCAACCCTGTTGAAGAATAATCACTAGTCCTACTGTACATGGATTGCATTATGCTGTAATTTAAATTCAAGCCATTTCATCCCTTATATATACTATTATTTCACAGTAAATTTTGCCTGGTGAGCTTCAATTTTCAATATCGTCTTCACTGTCAGCCTAATTTATGAACTCAGCAGCAGATTAAATTCATGACTAGTCGATACTTTCTACACATCCTCATCTAAAATCTCAATGTCTACTGCCACAATGCCACCACCATCCTACTATGACAAGGTACTTGTATTCTATTGCTCTTTCGCATGATTGTATCTGCCAACATTGTAGCTGACAATTGCTGTTGTTGACTCCATGCTTTGTACTTTCACCCACCCATGTACTAGTTACTGCCAAAGTTGGCCATGTGAAAGTTAAAATTCTTTAAGGTGGATGATGCATTAGTCTTGGCATAGGTGATTGTGTGAGTGAGTGTTGAGGCAAGAGCCCCATCTGAACAATATAGGTCAATTTTCGGTTTTGTCTAATTTCAAAATCAATCCGCATCAATCTGTATAAGATAACACATGTAGGTATATATCATGCCTAATTCAAAAGTAGGTTGTTAAGTTCTTCTGGTTGAATTTTATGTGGAAGCACAGGGAATAAAGCATATACGTCAGGATCTGGTAGGATAATAGGCTTTATCACATGATTTACAAGTCATTGATGTTTACTGTTTACATAACATGTTAATTATTGTACTTTCTTTTGGACACGTTGTGCAGTATTGCACCATGATAAGGTATCTGTAAATTCTTGACTAGCATTCTGATAATTACTTGCTGATTTTGAATTATGACTTGTTTTGCTATGAAGAGATACTCCCAGGCCAAGGCAGGTTGTGGCTTCCGAGATCGCATGCTTGATATCCTAAACCTCGTCCCAATTCTCCACATGGGTTAACTTTAATATGAAACGCGATTACGTGAACTTTTACTGCTGCTTTGTTTTCAACTGTAGGTTTGTTTTATATTCTAGTTAAAAAACAGATTCTCGCGGTTCTATAATTTGTCGAAAATAACCCATGAGAAGTTAATAAAACAGTTAGGTCTGTGGTTTGCTCCCATAAGATTTAGAGTTTGAATTCTCGTAGGCACTCATATGGCTAGAAGTTATAATTTCTTGCTTCACAAAAATTGTAGAATGGGGCAGTGCCAATCAAATTCAAATTCAAATTGACTAAGTAATTCTGAAAATTTTCTGAATTATAAATAAACAAATCATTTAACGAAAGTGCTCTAAAAAGATTATTAACGAAAAAAAAGTAATATAATCCTGTTTGTATATATTAAAACCCTTTTAACTAGATCAGATAAGTGCTGTCTACGTAGAAAATCCTGCCGCGAATTGCTGCTGTTTTTACTAAAAAGGGCAGTTAACGTTGCCCCCACAGAAAGAAGATCGACAAGGCTTGTCTTAATAACAGCTGGGTTATGGTGTTATAAGATTAAAAGCTTGTACGAATTTGGCCATTTGGTAGGGTAACCAAAAAATAATTGTGATATCAACTCAATCAAATGACTTCGAATCTGTGCTAACAGAGTAGAAAAGGACCTGAATTGATGAACCTGGAATTTGACATCTGAATTTTTATCTGAAATGGAACCGTCTGACAAAGAGACCCTCAAGGGACAGACAAACATCGCAACACTCCCACTTCAATTATTCTATTGTAGGACACGTTACAAAAATGATTTTCTCCCACGTGAAGCTCTCTACTAATCTAAAACTAATAATTCAACAAGAGATAAGTTCAGCCCAAATTATAAATTCAGATGGTTTAAATTTGGATGATTGAATCATATACTCCCGTGAAAACGAAAAGTAAAAATAAAAATGAAAAGCTGTTATAACATGTGCTTAATTCGAGGTTACAGTTTTTGTTTTTTTAAAACAATCTTCATTTACAACAAACAAAAAGAAAACACACACACACACAAAGCTAGAAAGAGAGACCCTATTTGGATTTAAAATTTTGACAGTGAACGATATCACTATAATTAATTCCCAACATGCCAAGATAGTGACCTTAATTCCCTTTTTTTTTTCTAATTTCAAAAATTATTATAATACCATATCCATTAAGATTAAGTACGTCTTTAGTAACACGTATTACATGAATATTACCGACACGCATCCGGTAGATAAATAAGTTGGGGGATTTGCTACCATTTCATGACAAAACATAGGAATTAATTTATATTTTTCCCATAAAATTTGAAGTGACTTAATCATAAAATGTGTGTATATATATATATCTTTGTTTTTTTTGTTTGGAGAGGATATCTTGGTATTCATTTCTCATAATCAATGACTTACAAACTTTATTCTAATTTTATGAATTTAGGACAATCTTAAGGAGAAAAAAATTATTTAATAGAGATTTAATATTCCACTTTATATATTAAATGATTGGTATTAGCTATATAATACTTATATGGCATGTTTTGTGTATAATAACACAAATTTAATACTTTACAATGTTAATTAAATTTGATTAGTGATCACGTAATAGGATTATTTAATAGAGATTTAATATTCAACTTCACATAAAAAATGATTGATATTAACTTTGTAATATACATAAAGCATATTTATATGTAATAACATAAATTTAACACTCAACTATATAGATAAATATGATTATCAATCACCTAACGGGATCTTAGCAAAGACGATAAGTTGGTAGAGGATATCGACTAAACAGCTGGGGCAAATATATAATAGATTTTGCGGCGTGGTTTTGCTTACAAAATAGAAAACTGAAAATGGGTACATCATGGACACTGTTGATGATATTCCATAACAGCGAATTAAATTTTCGTTAAAGAAGTGTTTGAAATGCATCACAATCAATCAGTTTTGCAATCTGCCTTGGAGCCACGTTCGTGTAATCTGTTGATTTCAATCATTATGTATTTAATTGCAAAAATTATCACACAAGAAAAGTTTTATTAAAAAATATATATCTTAATCGAGAGTATATCTTAATTGGATACTTAAATCTCTCGTGAAAGCTATGCCGATCTTGTTAGACATTTTGTTTATATTTTATTTATTTATATTTCTTGTGAGTTAAGGTGTTTGTTTGGAATGATGGCCGTGGAAGTGTGACCTAATCATCTTCTTTTTTAATTTGTTATAATTTTTTGGTATGTTAGGACAAATGTTAAGCAGAGTAGACGGAGCTAGGAGGATAAGTTAGGCATTTAAGGTTGTTTGAACGGTTAATGTTCGAATGCTTTATTGGTTTTTCTCATCTTCATTAAGAGATGCTAGTACTTGTTTAATGACACAAGTATTCATTTGGATAGTTTTAAGGGTAAATTGCACAAACTTCTCGAGATTTGGCGAAATTGCACAAAAATGACGATGTTTAGGTAACCCACATGACCTCCCCTAAGATATCACAAACTCAACACAAACCTCCTCTACCGTTAGTCAACCATAAGTCAACCTCTGTCAAGTCAAAATTATCAACAGTAAATGGTCAATACACATTTTATAAATATTTTAATTTAGTATATATTAATTTAATTAATAGATAAACAAAAAATTAAAAATATATTTTTAATTAATAAAAAATAATATCTAAACCCTTTAAAAAAAAAAAAAAAAATCTTCATCTTCTACCTCTCAATCATTATCTTCCTCTTCTCCATTTCCTCATTTTTATCATCCATCTCTTATTTTCATCAAAATCATCATCTTTTCATCAAACCAACATCACCTAAATCAATCATCATCATCAAACCAAATATCACTCAAATAGAAAAACTTGAAGTTCATGAATTTAAAAAAAAAAAAAAAATCACTCTCTGGAGACCAAGTCTAGTCTCCATTGTAGAAGATCAGATTTGGTTTCTGACGAGGGAAATCTGCAAACAGTGGTCTCCTTTATCAGAGATCACTGGTCCCTAGGCAGTCTCTAACAACAGAGACCGTCTCTATTGCTAGAGTCCAACTCTAGTGATAGAGACATTCTCCATCATTGGAGACCTTTTGGTCTCCATGGGAGACCACCAAATCTTGGTCTTCCATACAGACTTGGTTTTATATATGTATGTATGTATATATATTTTTTATTTTTAATTATTTAATTTTAAATATATATAATATTATTTTAAATTTATAAAAAAATAAAAAGTTTGACTTTAAATTTGACTTGAGGGATATTTAGTTTTTTATATATTTGACATTGTGTGAATTTAACAATAATTGACTAACAGCAGAAGAGGTTTGTGTTAAGTTTTTGAAATCTCAGGAGATGTCATTAAGAGTTATCCAAATATCATTATTTTTGCATAATTTCATCAAACCTCATGAGTATTTGTGCAATTTGCCTTAGTTTTTAATACGTAATACAAAGGATTAGATTCTTCTTTGAGTGTTTTTTGACATCCTCTAAAGTATTTAATTTCCAATTTTTTTGAAAAATACTTGTTAGAACTTAATTAGAAAAACCGCCTAATTTTTCATCCGAGGTAAAAGAGGTAGAAAAAACAAAATAAAATAATAAAATAGGCCTAGAAAGTAGAAACATTCCATCCCAAGTACATATATATAATAAATCAACAGCTTGTGTCCATAGAAATTGTACTACGTTATTGAAAACTCTGTCAATTGTGCAGCCAATGATTTTGAACCAAGTACAAAAGGTTGAGATGTTGGCTAATTCATATTATCCATAGTTTTGACTTTTGAGTCACTTCGACATATTTATAATTGTGTAAAATTGCATGGTACATTATATTAGAATTACACGTTATTATGATTATGTGGTTAGCTAATTACAATTTAACAAAATTAATACACTCTAATATGATAGTTCTAATAGGTTATTAACTCAACAATTATCTCTCACTCCTAAACTTTTATTAAATGATCGTGTAATGTTAGAATACTTGTAAAATTAAAAGACTGATTAAATGTATTCTCACCCTTTTATAATTACATCTTATGTATTTGTGATACATGAAGGTCGTGGTTGGAATCATGCAGTAATGGGTGAGGGAAGTCACAAAGAATTAGGATGATAGTGGTGTTTGACTTAGTATACGTTTGGTACAGTTTTCTCTACGGGTCAAAAATATTTTTTAATATAAAATTTTTTTTTTTTTTTTTTTTTTTTTTCGTCGTTTAGTTGTCATATTAATAGAGTTTTTGGACAATTAGAAAAACTAAAAAATATCTACTTAAAGAAACTCAAATTTTGAATATTTTAAGTAAATTTTTTGGAACTTTAAAAAAAAATTAATAATAATAAAATATCTAAAATACCTCTACTATATTTTCTTAATCTCACTATATCCTTAAAACTCTAATATATTTTCTTTAAACGTATAAACATTCCAGCCTCTCCTTTGATATACATTTTCAACAGCACAACTCTGCCTCTTTTTGCTCACTGGCAGTTTAGATGACCAGCCCCTTAGCACTGCAAAAATTTCCCTCATCAGTGAGCGAAATATAATGCAACAACAGTCTTGTGCATCGATGAGAAAACAACAAATCATGGCCGCTGATCTACGTTTACAATTCGCTCAAGAATTCTTTGTTCTTTATCTGGTGGGATTGTTGTACATCACTTCAAATTACTGCTGCAAATTTAGGCGATTGGTATAAAAATGACACCTGCTTATTGTTCTTTCGCATAAGTTACATAAGCAAGTGATGCAAGCTATATAGGCAGTTGAAGGCTTTGTAAGGCTTTTGAGAGGAACCAAGTTGCACAGTTCATATACTGTTCTTGATTTCCTGTCGTAATTTACAAAAGGTTGGCAATATTGGCCTCATGTAGTAGCTTTGTTTCATTAAAATTTCATAAATCTTGATAATTTATTTTAGAATAAATTTCTTAATTTTATTATAATTTCACAAATTGTCATCTTAAGATAATTTAATAATTACAAATCATTCACTATAAAATCCGTATTCAAATTTCATGATGAGCACTGCTCATGTTTTTAATATGATTGGAATCAAAACTGTAATTACAAAAATAATGAATAGTACTAGGTGTTGGATGTGAAGGTTCATATATATTTTTTTTATTTACACTGGTAGTGGAGGCAAACACTCTTTCTTTTGGTAGAAATTCAAAGTAAAAAAAAACATAATTATGTCTCATGTCCTTTGTAGTAAATTTATAATCTAAAACAACTTTCAAAAGTAATACAATCAAATAACTTACGATTTAAAATATTTTTTTTAATTAATAATTAAACAACCAACAATTTTGTTATAAAAACTGTACTTATAAAAGATTTACTTGGAAAAATTATATCAGACGAAACCTTAATCAAATCACTAAGTAACTCGTTGAGTATCAGAGAATTAGTGATTCTATTTTCAATGTATTGTGCAATAATGATGCATGTATTTAACTTTCCATTTACTAGGACTATCTTGTTTTCTTGTTACTTATTAGTAGTTGCTTAGTGGTGTTCAACTGTACTTTCATTTGACATTAAATAGCCTAGAAACAAAGAAACAATTGGAGTAGTAAAAAAGAATTACACTACTAATTCTTCCCTTGTGTTTTACCTCTACAGGTTCTCTTGTTTTTTCTCTACAAAATTATTATCCTCTATTTCTTTTTTCTATTTTCTGCTTTCTTCTAAAATCAAACATATTAATTGGTAACGGGACACAGTTTCGATCATGGAAACTCAAGGAAAATCCAATGTTGAATTCTATAATGATATCAATGAAATATTGACTCACCATGAGTCAAATTTCCATCAAATGCATGCTACACTTCAATTAATCGTGACTGTACTTCAAGCTCTAAAATAAATTATAAATTTCAATTATTTTTAGGCTATTTAAAGCTAAATGAAAGTACAGTTTAATATCTGCAGGTCCCAGCTAGTAGTAAGATAAGAATTACACTTCTAATTATACTGTCTCTTCCTTTGTCTTTACCTCTACAAATTCTTTTGTCTTTTCTCAACAAAAATACTATCTTCTTTCTTTTCTCTATTCTATTCTCTGCTTTCCCCCAAAATTAAACATATCAATATGTAACCATCACGAATCAGGTATCAGAATCCAAAATTTAATTAGATGAAGTGGGAGAAAAGATAACGCAGATAAAGGCTTAAGATTGACTGGTTATAGCCTATGGAATTGTAAAGAGCAAGTCTGCAAAAGCTCTACCAACCACATAAACCCAGGTGACAAAAAGTTTAAGAAATAATAATAATAATTGGTGTGGATTAGGTCATGTGGCTCCCAGCCGAGTTAAATCATAATGCAATCAAACGTCTGCAGGCTTCATGAAATTCCATGCAACTAACTATTTGATTATTATTAAAATTGTAGGTAGGTCCATCCCCATTTCCAATAGAATCTCAGATTGACAGATATTAGACTAATGATTGATATGTGCATATTAGCTGCTTGTGAAATATTGTTCTTCGTCAGTACTTGTGGACAACCAAACATCACTGGACACCTAACAGTTCTATTTTTGTCTCGCAACAAGTAAATTTAGTATATTTTTCTGCTTGATCTACTATATATGCCATTATCATGAATCAAATGATAAAAAAAAATTGTTACATAAAAAATACAATAATTTGGATTACTTTCTTAAATATCAATTGCTGTTAGTTTTCGTAAGATCTTACGGAAATTGGTTGGCATATTTGGCTTGATCTTTTCAAATATTAAGAGCTCGATGCAGAGATGCTCCTCCAAACTGCATAAATGTCGGTTGCTTCTGTCACACTATGTTAGTGCTTTGCCTGATTACTGTTTTAGTTAGACAGCTGATTTGTTATTGTATCAATTTTATTTTTTAGTTGTTTTTTTTTTTTTTTTGAATTCCCATGTATCATATATTTTTTTAAATGTAACAACTGTTCGTTACGTCCTATTCTGATTAGATTTTTTTTAAATAATTTATTTTTTTGTATTATCTTAATAATTTATCAAAACAAAAGGAAAAGTGGCATCCGTGACTTTATTTTTTGTTTTTATTTTCATAATGTTAAATTATGACTATTTTTGCAATGTATCATACTAATTAAAAATTATTGTAATCTAAATTTATAAAAAAAGAAGATCCAATTGTCTTGTTTATGGGTGCAAGTTCAAGTTTCATTTTCTCAAACACTGCTGCAGACATATGATTGTATATAGGGAATCAGAGTTTCCTTTTAGCTTATAGATCACGGATGCTAGTTAATCTAATTGATAGCAACCAAGCCACTCCATTATTGGAAGGTGAAAATCAAACAGGTGGAAAAAATAAAGAAAACAAGCACCATCATTAGTCAGAGCTGCCTATATGATCTATGAATTAGTTCCAAAAACTTCAATTAGAGTATAGGGTCCCCAACACTTAACAGTTAAGTATTTAAATAAACAAAAGCGTGAGAATCAATATTTAGTTAAAACATAGCTTTCAATTGATACCAGATACATCAATGTTGGGATTTAGGTTGCGTTTACAAGTGTTTTTACGGAATACTCTTTCGGATTTTATAAATGATTTGTTTATAACAAGTTAAAAATATCTAAAACCATTTTATAATAGTATTAATCGATGTCTAAAGTTGTACATATATATTTAATTCAGACATCATCTGAGTTTTTCTTTTTGTTTTGTTTTGGTTTTTTATTTTATTTTTTGGTGGGGGAGGGGTTTTTTGGGGGGGGGGGTGTGGCGGTGGAATATAAATTCCAATCTATAATTTCAGTTCAAATAAATTATAAAGGAACCTCTAAGTTGAAAAATAGTACTAATCTCATTATAAAAGGGCCTCCTTGATTACATATGATACTTTTAACTGTTAAGAAAAATACAGCGTGTCCAAAAACGCTGCAGGGCGCACTTAGAACGCGATAGATAAATGGGAGAATTGCACAAACTCCCTTAGGTTTGTTATATTGTGTAGTTGCATGCAAATTTGGTGTTTATTGCACCAATATCGCTACCGTTAGTGGTCAACGGTTGGATTTTACTGTTGACCCTACTATTCACATGAAAAAGTCTAACTACCCTTTAATATATATTAATTTTATTTAATTAATTAGTAATTTATACATAACTATTTTATTTATCAAAATTACAAAAAAAAAAAGAAAAGAATTCAATCATCCTCTTCTCTTTTTATCATGATTCATGAGTGTTTGTTGTTCAACTTTGCAATCCATTTTTGCTCTTCAACTTCCAAATCAATCTAATTAAAATTAGATTCAATCACTTTCATCAAATCAGATGACATCTTCATGTAAGTTAGACCCTTTATCAAAATCTGGAATTTCAAACATATCCTAAATATTGAACACAACCCAGATCTCATCGTCATCAACATCATCAAGGATGCAAATCTTCATTAAGACCCAAATCAACACAACCTAAAACTCCACAAATAACCAAATCATTTCAAACAAATCACAACAAATTAAAAACAGAAAATTTGATGGAGCCACCCGTCAGACATGGAGTAGATCACTTCGTATCCATCTTAGATTGAGTCGTTCGGCTCCATCTAAGATGGATACCTATCGGAGATGAAGTAGGTTGGCTCCATCTTTGATAGAACACCTTCACTAGCTCAATTTTCGTCATAGTTAGAGCTGACCATTTGGAGACGAAGAACAAGATGAAGGTCGATGAAGGAGATGAAAAAAGGAGAAGAGACAAACCGGTTTTTGTGTTTGTTTTCTGAACTCTTCCAAATAAAAAAATAAAAAGAATTTGTTTTGTTTACTTAATTTGTTTTATTTTTTTAAAATAAATATTTTTAATCGTTAGATGGGGATGGATGGAGGAAATTTAATTTGTCCATCATTTTTTATAACTTAAGATAAATAAATACATATATAACTTTTCACTCTAAAAAATATAGATGGATCATTTGACCCATCTACTGTTAAGCACTAACAGGGGACCACTAATGGCATGGGATATTAGTGCAATAAACACCAAAAAAAGATGCATTCAGCTGCAATTATAGCAAACCTTAAGGCATGTTTGTGCAATTTATTCTAGATATATTAATGTTAGCTAGTTCAGTCGGTAAAACTTGTTAGACAAAAATTTTTATTTCAAATATTACGTATTAAGATTGAGAATGATTTTATCCACGTTTATTATAATTAAAAAATGAAAACATGATAGACAGGCTGCTAGTTAATGAATGATACTAAATGGAGCAATCGCATCCACGCAAATAAATTGAAACCAATTATTATCAAATCTCTCATGTGATAATTGAGCTCATGCATGCATGGCTGGCTGCTGGTCTTTAATTGTTTTTTTTTTTTTTTTTCTGGAAAACACCCTCTTTTCTTTTCTACATGTTGTTTCTCACACGTTTGCGGCGCCCTAGAATAATACTCTGATTTATTATTATTTCTTCATCAGCTCAGCCTCCCCAACACGTTTTCTCCTTCAATAATCGATCCGTTTCCAACGAAGAAAAACTTGTGTAGAATGAACGCAGAGTCCATATCTGCCCAGTCCTATATTTACGATATTGTTGTTTAATTTATAATAAAAAATATATAATTGTATATAATACATTTATCATGTGTCATGCTGTTAATGGTTTGAATCATACGAGTCGATTTATACGAGTTTTCTCTGACAAGCCTCAGCCTCAGCCTGCTAATAATTTCACGCCAGCTGTCGCCACAGGAACCATGCAGCCTTCTGTTTGATTAAATTTCCACACGTCAAATCCAAAAAGCAAAATATTTTGTCTGTCTGTGTGGTGTCTTCGAAATATATTAAAGCGATCGAGAAGACTGGCCGACGTCCATCATAGCAGACTACTTTTGACTGCCCATAAAACAGAAGCTGGTCGTAGCTCTAATGCTTGAAGCATAACCCTACTAGAGGAAGGAAAATGTTCAGCCTTAAAACTCAGCAGTTTTGAGAGAGACGGAAGGGTTTGAAATTTGCAAGCGGGGCTATTAATTTAAGAATAATGATAGAACTTTTAAATTTTTATCAAAATTTATATTCAAATTATATAAGATATGAGTTGTTAATATTATATTAATTACTATTATCATCTTATAATTTATAAAATGTTGATAAATCACATTTCACGTTATTTTGAATATGAATTTAAATAAAAAAATATAAAAAAAAATGAAAGTCTATAATTACTCTTAGTTTAACTAAACTAGATAATTTTAAGAAAGTATTGCAATTGAAGCAAGCCCTCAATGCAGCTATGTTTATACCAATACGTTTAAGGATCCATATAAGGTAAAATTTTATTAAAAGAGTATACATAAGAGTGATATGTCTATGAGATTTTTTGGATGAACTTTGGATCACAATTTTATCCATATCTAAGTTATATACATATATCCAAATATATATAAATATATATCTAGATAACAACTTAGATTTGGATAAAATAATTGTGATCCAAAACTCATATATATATTTATATATAAAAACTTTTTTCTTATCAATAGTTAAAAGAAAAAATGTAATAAAAAGTATGATCTTGATTAGAAGTAAAATATGTCACGCTATATGCTTTAAGATCTTTCAGAAAAAAAATTAGGAATGTTTGGATGAAGAAAAATTATTCTCCTTGAGATTTTGCTCTGATTATTTTGAGTCACATCTAGTTAGGGCTGTGAGATCAACTATCGATGCTTATACTTGTAGATAACAATTTCCACGTTTTCAAGTTATCAACCTAATCTTTTGATGTGGGTATCTATGTTTGCAATTTTCTTTTTTCTTTTTAAGTTTTAATTTGAAAATGACATAAAGTAATAAATTGTGGCTGTGTCTGACTAATCATTCAGCCATTGAGAGTGCCATTTTATTCCAATCAGCCTCATATGAAACTGTTAGAAATTCCCTTTGATGCTGCCGTTTCCAACAATCCCGTTTAGTTAATTAAATGCTACGTCTGCTTTGTTGACAAAAGAGATATCTAGTTTCTTTAGACTTATATATTAAGTTCAAAGGTGTACGTGGATTAATAATATTGAGTTACTTGAAACTAACTACCCTATAATCTTAATTTACGTCCTGAATTTTTAAAGATCTTGATCCCAACAACAGGTCTGCATTATTACTATTAATGTGTGTGATAAGTTAATAATTCTTCAGCTTTTTCATATTTTCATGTTAACTATATGAGTATTAACATAACTGAAACTTATTTCGAAAAAAAAAAAAAAACATAACTGAAACATTAATGCGGTGGGAGCACTAGTTTGTCCCTCGTTCACATCACATGCTTCATGATATTGATAATTGATCAAATCATAAATTCAGCGTAGAAATTAGCACACTACATGTACTCTACTCTTAATTTGCAAATAGATCACTTTCCTAATCCTCTTGGTTGAATAACTTTTATCTTTCCTTCTGGTTTTCATAGAATTGAAATTGGACACATTTCTTTCATGGAAGAGTGCAATATCAACATATCTCGAAGGATATCGTCCAAAAGTTTATTTAAAAAGTATTGCACGACTAGAAATGATGAAGTGTTCTTTTTATTTAACTATTTATTCAAATGATTACTATTTTATACATAGTGTTTTAAAAAGCAACTCAAATTATAACTTGATAATGTTTGAGTCATAAAAAAATCTTATCGAATACCACAATTTTCAAAAGTGTAAAGTGAACCATATACTTTTCTTTTTCAAAAAGGCGTTCATGGAATCCAAGTGCAATAAAGTTAGCTGATTTAATTAATACACAAAAAAAAAAGTTTTCATGTATATTAACGGTTGTAATTTCTTTAGTAAAGAACCGTTTCCCGTTTCGTTAAACAAAAATACTTTTTCTATAGATTGCTGCAAATCTGGAAGCAGTTCTTGACAAGTAAGTCACTGAGCTCTGTCTCTCTCCATTTCAGCCATATCATCTCTGGCTGGTCCACATTTACTAGCTTTCGTGCTGGCTTGAAACTTCATATATATTAATATTATGAAATGAAATTATAAACTATAAAGTTTTATTTCTCTGTCCCCAAATAGAGAAGATCCAAAACAGTATTAAATTGAGAGAGGAGCTGGATTACTGACTGAATTGCAACAACAATATTATATATATATATATAAAACATGCAGGGCAAAGAAGGATTATACCATTCTTCATTTTTAAGTGCATACATCCGTCAACCTTGTTACGTAGCATCGTGAATGTTCTTGAGAAAAAGCCTGGATGGTTTTATTACGATTGTGAATGCTCTTAATTAGATTTGTCATGATATTTAATGACCATTCACGAAAATGACAATTTTCATTAAACTATTCATAATTAAATTTTTAGTATTTTTGTTAAATTCGGTGCCACTTATATTATCTTTATTGTGCGTAGAAAAGCAATACGGTTATAATGTTCAATGATTCGCAGGAGAAGAATTGTTGAAGTAGACTGATGTTTTGTTGTCATAGAATATAAAACTGTTAATTAATGCATGTAACTTAGGAGTAAATAATATTGAAAATTAAATCATTGGAAATTAAAGGAAACATTCTGTCAACTCGCTGTACAAATCTTAGTATAATCATTGAAACAATAATTTTATACACACACACACACTAGCATTATATTATTAATTCAAATATTATTGCAGGCCACATAAATAATCACGAATCAAGAGTATACATATACATAATTGCCAAGCAAAGAATAAATAAACACTTGAAAGTCATGCCACGTGGATTTTAATGCATATTTCACGTTGAATTGGCAGGACATGATTGGTCACTGTTTGGTTCTAATATTGACACGATATAATGTAAACCCTCTAGATAGAATAACGTGGACCCACCAAAGAAAATTTTTGAAAACTTTTATAGCTTATGCAAGCGTATAATTAAGTAAAAGTACAGTTTTTTTTTTTTTGGTGGGTTTGTGAACAGAGAGAGATGAAATTATTGGAAGCAACAAAAGAAAGAAGGAATATGAAGCCGTCACTCATTGTCCAACATCATCACAAGCTGATTGATCATCATCATCATCAGAAAAATGGAAAGAAAAAAAAAAAAAAAACAGAGAGAGAGAGAGAAAGGAAAATATACCCAGCTAGGGAAAAAACCCTAATCCTAGAACTGACAATCATTTGTGTTAGCTTTCCTTGGTTGGATTTTGATTTAGAATAATCTATACGTCATCTCTCTATGACGTGTACCTTTCTTTGTGGTTTCACATGTCTTCCGGCGCATTCCTCTCCCGTAATCTATGCATTTCATTATTACTATTTTTAATTATTTATGTATATCCGGTTTGTATTTAATCGATAATTTAACATCTAGCTATTATTTTTGCTAATGATTATATTACTATATTTTCAGTTTAGTTCATATTGTGGAAGTGAACCTACGTGAAGAAAATTACATGACTTATCTTGACTCGAGTTTTTGAATCTACGCGGTTTCTTCTTTATATTAATTTCTTTAAACTTTGTCATCAAACCTAGAAATGATTAATCCTCAAGTTCACAGTAGTTTATGTGTTTTAAACATTTAGCAGCATTTTTCAACTCTCTATTATGGTATATAGGGTTGTGACAACTTTATTGCATATATATTGTAAGGGCTGAATAAAATTGTACTAATTTTAAACTTTTTTTTTTTATTTAAATCTAGATTTAATATGCAACTATCTATTATTCTTATATATAGGGTTGTGACAATTAATACTATATATGATATTTTTAAAACTTAAATTTTTAGAACTTAACAACTTCAAAACATGATTCAATCATGATCGTAAAATAGCCTAGATAAACACATTTTTTTTAACAAAGTTGAGATTCTAATTTGAAATTCATCTCTTCTATGTTAAAAAAAAAAAAAATCAATCATGACATGACATAGCATGACCACTATACAGTATGCTATAATATGCTAGTACAAGATTTATTCTGATCCAGGTTCACGTAAACTTATGATTGATGATAATTTATTAAGATAATGATTAGAATACAATAAATACTAAATATTTATTATTAATAATATTAATATAACTTGTGGTTTAACAATAGAAAGTTTTCATTCAATCCAACAATAATTAGGTTTAATTGGCTACATTGCAGATGGTATTTAAAATAAATAATAATATTAATATACATCAATATGTTTTTGAAAGCTTATTAGTGAAGATTAGATGAGAATATCCTGATTCTATACCTAATTAACACATTTATTAATTAACTAATGTTTTTCTTTATCCTGATAGCCACAGATCCAATGACTGTTATACATTTTAAGGGTCAAAAACACATTTTAAAAAAGAAAGAAAGAAAGAAAAAAGATTTATCATCTAGAAAAGCAATTGACCAGCCAGTTTTACTTTTACAAGATATCCTAATAGAGAGGATATTTTGGACTTTTCAGTAACTAACATATATATGTTACATAAGAAAATGTTAAGATTTTTTGTGGTCACATTCATGTACAGAGTGATTTTCGAACTCCATTATTTCAATCTAAAGTGTAACATATTGGTGAATGAGAGTGACCCCACTGTCCAGTCATCATCATCCGCTCTACATACCATCCCTAATTATTTTCATCAGATGATTCATATTATGACAAATATCCTTTTGTCCCTATTTCCATTATTATTATTGCCTTTCTAAACATTAGTCGCTCAAAAACAAATATCACCAAATTAATTCAGATAAGTTCATGATGCGCATGATGGCTGTGATGTACTTGATCATTTGTGAACCCCGCATCCAAAGGGCCCTACCAATTGCATCCATCCAAAGTTTTCTTTATGTGATCGAAAATTGAACAGATAGGACTGCACTTCTATGAGTTCATGATTAACATATACAACTCTCAATTTTCCAGCTTTTTTTTTTTTTTTTCTTCGAAATTTTTTTGGAGGTGTCCACGTTTTAGCTTATCAGATCAATCAAATGTTCCTCCTGCTTTGGACAAGAGGATGGCCCCCCTTGATAGAATGGTCTGACCAATTGATTAATTATAAACCTACATAAGCAATTAAGATTGGTGATATATGTGAACTTGGATTTAATAATCATACTTTTTTTCATTATATTACAGTATGGAACATCATTAATTAACCCACATAAGATTAGTGACACCATGATAATTTGCTGATATTCTTGTTTGTAAGTGTTCTTTTTAATTATTAGCCTAATAATTTTGCAGACCTTTAAACTTTAGAGCTTTTTTCGTAGTTCATTTTTCTTTTCAATGGGGTAACCATTTGCCAAAGTGGGGAGGGTGAGAGATACCCATATTTTTATAACAATTTATTATAAAATTTAAATTGTGTCTGTTTGATTTGTAATCTAGATTTACAACTTTCTTTTTAATTTATTTAAAAGAGAACAGGTTTTATTAGGATTCTTAAAATCATTTCAAACATAAAAATAGAAATTAGTTAAAACATGAAAACAGTGATATATATATTTTTAAAAAAGCCCTCTTAGTTACAGTGTATTGGAACATATGAAAATACTATTGGAATTGTATGATTATCTAACGTGTAAGAAAAAAAAAATTACTTTGAAAAAACAAAAGAGTCAAAAGTCCAGTGATCAACAAATCAAAGTGAATGAAATTATATCATCCATAAGAAACTTTACACATAGGATCGATATATATGATTACTTGAGGATCAGTTAATTGCTTCGTGTAAATGTGCTGGCAATGTGTATGACACGTGTTATGTGTATATATATATATATATATATGTTTGTATGTATGTATAGTTACCTCTGGTACTTTCTCACCCTTACGTAAATCGCAATCCAGTTGCAATTTAATTAATTATGTAAAAGCCAAAACAATTAATAGAATTAATTAACAAAAATAAAAAAGGGTTGTTTTGGAGGGTTTCTCAATAAAATCGTTTGGATTTTTGTCCATTTATGTTTTCATCGATCGTTAGACCCGCAGACATACACCCTTCTGTAAAGAGAAAAAGATTTCTTGTGACTTTGGTTTTTATTAAAACTTCCTACTATAACTAACTACTTACACAAGCATGGCCCTTGCTAGAATATTGTAAGAAATTCTAACTCGCAAAGGCACTTAACCCCACCCCCATAAATTTTTGTTTATGTATATATAGAGAGAGAGAGACACACACACACAGAGATTTATATGCTATATATACCATATAACACAAAACTTTCTCCTCCATATAATATACCTATTCCCAAACCAAGAAACCCATTTGGCTTCTTTTATATATGCATATATTATTATACATTCCATTATCCTAGCTAGCAACTATATATTTTAAGTACTACAACTTTCTTGGAATCTTGAAATTCCGTTGGCTTCGCTTTGTCTTCTTTTCTTGCTTATTAAGAAGAAGAATATTAAAAAAAATATGGGGTTGAGAGACATTGGAGCTACACTGCCTCCAGGGTTTAGGTTTTATCCAAGTGATGAAGAGCTGGTTTGCCATTATCTCTACAAAAAGATTTCAAATGAAGAGGCTTTGAAGGGAACTTTGGTGGAAATTGACCTGCATACTTGTGAGCCATGGCAGCTTCCTGGTATGTTTCGTTATAATTAGCTTGTTTACTTCCGTATGGTTTGCTTCTTAGCTTATTTTCAGTCTGTCAATCTTTGATAAGAAATTATTGTTCTTTTATTTTTATCGTTTTGGTGTCTTGGGTGAATAATAATCGTTAAAGTCAAGTAGGGTAGTTCGTACTAGCACTTTGTTGGTGGGTTCAGCTAGCTAGTAAGGTTGAAGACATACAGAAAACAAAACATGATGGAGTTGAAGTAGGAGGCAGACAGACATATTTGTAATTGTAAGAGAAAACATACACATTCATGTTCCTCCTTGGAAAGAGAAAAAGAGAGAGAGTGAGAGAGAGAGAGACGGAGGACTTTTTCAAGTCTGTATTTATAGCTAATTTATTCATCTGTTTGAATGTAATTAATGCAACTTACCTGAGTCATAACATTCTAATAAATGCTTAGATTATCAAGTTTTAGTGATCTCTGCTTGTCCTTTTGTATTTGGGAGCATGCGAAACAAGAGAATAAACCTAACAACAAATTTTGATTGGATTATTTCGTATGCTCCAAATTCTTCCTATTCAGATGTAGATAGAGAGAGAGAGAGAGAGAAGATGAAAATTTCTCGCAAATTATTATTACTAACCCCACATGCAATGGTATTTCAGGTTCAATATTTGAACAAAAATTGAACCTCGAATACCGTGGTATATTCGTTTGATATTTTCAAATATGCATTATTATGTACTCCTAGGTTCGGATCCGATGGTAATCATTAAATGACTGAAATGTTTTTGATAAGGATAAGATCTTTGTTTCTAAGTCTTAGCAAAGTAAAATCAGCTAAAAATAATAAGCATTTCTTTTTTCCAAAATAAGGTAACTTTAAAGAAGAATATCTAATAGTGGCCCCTAGAATAATATTGTATCGTATATCAACCCAGGGGATATTCTTATCCTATATAGACTGCACTTTTGTTTTGGTCACACATCCATTCACCTTATGTAAACATAAAAAAGCAACTGTGGATTTGGCATTCTTACGTACGTTACTTATATTTGTTTCAACATATTCTCTCTTCTCTGTCTCTTTTTGCTCTCTCTCTCTCTCTCTCCCTCCTTTTCACACACACTGACATAAAACTCAGAATCACAAGCATTCTCGCAACTCCTTAATTGGTTTTGCTGAGTTCACGAGTATGGCAGCCGCCAGCTGGTCCCCTGTCATTTTTGTTATATACATACATATAGCCTGCTGCTATCTCTAGCTAACTTTCTATATATTATCTACTACACGCGAAGTTGTCATGTGCACCCATTCATGACCGTTTGATTAAATTTCTAGATCATCATATATTCCTACGATGATATTCTTCCATGTCTCTATATTTATATATATGGTCCATGTTGCTGTGATCATTAACACACATCACTTTCCAAAAGTAAAGTTTAGACAATTATTAGGAAAAGTTTAGACCCTAAAAGCAAGCGGCTATGTAATTGCTTTATTAAAGTTTGTCTTGAGGTTTTTAGGATATATTTATACGAGACTTACAATCAGAATCCTCTTTTTTTTCTTGCTTTTTTTTCCTTGACTTTGTGGACCTTACACCAGATAATTTGGTGGAAAGGGAGATGATTTTATATGTATATGAACTTGACTTTTTGTCTTGCGGTGCAAGTAAGGAGCTGGGCCAGAGCTGGCTATCTGCTTGTTGTAAAAGCACTTATAATTACAACGTGTAGTCATGAGTTCCTAACTATGCAGAAGTAACAGTATGCTTTTTACAGACTACTATTCTATGGCTTCACTTGCACACTACCTTCGAAGCAACAAAAGTAAATTAATAATTGAAAGCACTGTCATTTTCACTAACTCCACCTAGGATAGCTCAGTTCTTGGACAGATCGGTTTTTTTCTTTGATATTTACTTGTTTAGGTTTCTTAGAGACCTAAACTATATGGTGATATGGACTTATCAACATGAATATACATTTTTGGAAAATTAATTTTTTAACTCTTGTATACATGTTGAGTGAAATTTTAGCACTATTTGTAGAGCTAGGTGTTGTTAAGCATAACAGTGCAATCTTATATAACTGATATAATTAGGCTGTTTTACCCACGTGTATGTTTTGCAGAGGTAGCAAAGCTGAATGCAACTGAGTGGTACTTCTTCAGCTTCCGGGACAGAAAGTACGCAACTGGGTTCAGAACTAATCGTGCCACGACATCTGGATACTGGAAAGCCACGGGAAAAGATCGAATGGTGCTTGATCCCACTTCACGTGAGCTTGTAGGGATGAGAAAGACCTTGGTGTTTTACAGGAACCGGGCTCCAAATGGAATCAAAACCGGTTGGATCATGCATGAGTTTCGCTTGGAGACCCCACATATGCCTCCTAAGGTCAGTTGTCAGACACCTTCTTTCAACTATTCATATCATTATCATTTAGAATTAGATAGAGAAAGAGATCGATAAAATTTCTAAATAAATGATCATCATGCGGTTTTATCATTCGTCATTTTTAATAATAATTTACGTAATAAAATAGAAGAAGATCATCGATCTCATTCCATCAATTGAGTAACAGTTTTGTATTATATATAAATTGCAATCTCATATTATATATAAACTTAGTAAAAATTCAATATAGTGTATTAATGTTTACAGCTGTATTTAGTTATTCTCTTCTCAACCTTAAAATTATAATAATTATAATATTAGACTGAAAATAATGAAAAGAAAACCTGGGCACGCAATTGTCCAATAAGATTGCTACATGTGTTGCCAACTTATTGAGCAGTGATTAATGTTCAGAGAAAGAGAGAGAATATTCATTCAGAAGGAAGTTGGAGGAAAGTGTGTTCTGTACTTATGTGCCACCAAACTTTACATGATGATGAAACTCCTTTATGCATGTTTTCTTCACTTATTATTAATATTATCATTTTTAGCTAGCTATAATAGACGTTGCGTTATTTGATCAAAACAGGAGGATTGGGTGTTATGTAGAGTTTTCCACAAGAGCAAAAGCGGCGACAATAGCACCAAACTCAGCCCACCGTTCCTGTTCGAGACGACAGCCGCCAACAATGCTTCCTCTTACATCAATTCAGCTGCATCTCCTGCACTAACAGACACATCCACCATGCCTTTTGGATATCATCCGCAGCAAATCTCCTCATCAACCCCTCCCTATCAAAACCACAGCAGCCAAACTAGTTCGCGTCTAAACCTCCTCCAATATTCCCAAGAAAATAACACCAATCAAGTCACTGAAATCACCTCCAAATGTGACGACGAGTATGGCTTCTTGTGGGACATGAACTTGGAGGAAACCAGCTTGGAAAATGGGGTGGCTCCAAACATGGAGGACATCAGATTTGAGATGGATAACGGCATGGTTTTCCTCTGAAGTATATCAATCGCATACTAGGAAAAGCAAATTACATGCATACCCATTTGTTGATTGTGATTTCTATATGAATTTGTGGTATTTGGATTTGAGGGACAAGTCATGTTAATTATTGATTGGATGTTAGAAATTAAGATTGTATGTACGTGCTCTTGTACAGTTAATTAGGGTTTATGCTATTTTTTTATAGTACACAACGTTGTCATTATGTACAAATTAAATATATGTTAATCATATTCTATAATGATTAGCTAGTGTCATCCTTTAATTAAATTAATCATATGATTTCATAGCCGCCTCTACTAAACTTGTTTGGTGAGTTTAGCTTCATATAAGTATAAGGATAATGTATATCTTCCACGATATCATCCTATCCTTAATTGATTAATTTGCATCCTCAAATAATTAAGGAGATTCTGAGTTGTACTACGTATAATTTAAGTTTTTTTTTTGGGGGGGGTTTGTTTTTAAATGTATATAATACAACTCTTCCAAAAATCAAAATGTCTGGAAAAAAAAAAGAAAAAAAGAAAAAAATGCATTCAAGAATAGTTTTGAATACAATTGAGATCAAAATTAATTAAGTTATATATTTATATACGGAGAGAAAGTAATAATAGTAACAGATCCCGATTTACATCAATATAAATTGAAATTATTATTAAAAAATGTGCGAAAATCTCTTACCCAGTAAATTACTAGAAATTGAAATCTAATTTTTCTTTTGTACTAATTTCCTTACATTTTTTTTTAATGTTTTTAGCTAAAATTTTTTATATTAATAGAGTTCTTGAACTTGAAAACATATAACATTAAGTATTCATTTTTCTAATCATTCATATAAAATTCTCATCAAAGTTCAGAAGAAAAAAAAGAGGATGGTTTGAACATAACTCCTACGTTATAGATATATATGTATATATGTATATTCTTTTCAACTTAATTTAAAATTAAATATTTATGTGTTGTCCGAAATTTATTCTTATAACATCGAGAGATGCTAACTTTCATAATAAAAAATAAAACTTCTTACACATGTTTATATTTACATAGTACATATTAAGATTTAATCGAGCAATGATTTTCTGTCAATATTGACATGATGCTAATTTTTTTATGAAAAAATTTAAGTTTGAGTGATGTAAGAGAGATAAAAAATATAACAATTTTGATCATCCATTATTTTTTATATTGATGTGTCAATAGATTATTAAAAACTTAACTAAAAGAAGGATAGTCGAAAATCCTTATTTGATCTAGTCTTCTATAACTTATGTGAAGTAGTGGTGCATCGCTACCATTATTTATAGTGTAAAAGCAACTGTGTTCCAATATTTCATTTTAATTTTAAATTAAGTTAAAAAGAATATATCTATATATATTTGAAATGTCTATACAACAAAAGGATAATCCTAAAAAACTCATTATAATTTATAAAAATATTCATTTTATCATCTATGGTTTCATTTTTATTTAAAATCTCCTCTAACGTTAATAAAAACACTCAAAATACTCATTGGAAACATATGAAATAATTAAAATACTCCTGATAAGCATAAATTAACGATAAAGTTATGGAGGGTAAAATTGATATTTTTTGTTAATTTTTTAACATTATGGGTGATTTTGGATAAAAATGAAATATAGATGGTAAAATAAATAATTTTACAAACAATAGATTATTTGAGATTATATAGAGATTTATTTTGATTACAATCGATCTTTTTAAATTGCTGAATAAAAAATATGTGAAGGACTAATTTACGTGGAACTACATGTACATTATTAAGTTTGATCTCCAGTATCCCTTCCCTTTCGTCATCTATTGACTAGTACTGCTTCTAAATGACAGATGTAATAGATATGCTCAAATCATAGAGGTTGTGATCGTGACAGTTGCAATCACACAAGTTATTTTTCATGTTTTTTTGATGTAAATTACGAATTTTGCGTAATAATTTTTATTTTGTCTTCCTTGAACATTATTACGTCGTGACACATCTGTTGACACGTTGAAATTGAATTAAATTGCAAATTAATTATACTATATTGATTAATTTTAATGGAATAAATTAATTAGTTCACTAAGATATTTTTGTATAAATTGGTAAAGCAAAGATTTTAAATAGAACAAATAATTTACTAAATAAAGGTTGACAGACTACTCCAAAATTTTACTCGAATTAGTTGAGATGTTCGTCTTAATTCTGTCCATTCACCAAAAAATAACTACATTTGCTTTTCAATAAGATGCTAAAAGTTAATTATATTTCATTTTGTATAACAATTAATTAAAACATTAATAATGTGAATTTAAAAATTTTGAAGTATGTCTAACAAAATTACAATTAACTGATTAAGATGATTTATTGTATATTGTAAGACCAGTCATTTCATATATTTTATTAACGTGCATTTTCTTACTGAAAAAAAAAAAAAAAAAAACTTCAATTATTATATGAAAGCTCCTTTTTTTTTATTTTAATAACATTCAACAGGGCTTTTTTTTTTTTTTTTTTTAACACATAGAAAAAGACTTTGTACCCATACTTTTTTTTTTTTTTTTAAAGGATCTGCATCCACATACATATATAATGAATAAAATTATTGAATTATTTCATTCATGATCTCTTCTGGGGTAATGAAATATATTAATTTATTTGTTTAATAGTTGATATTTGTTAGAAGTATCTAATAATTCGTATCACACTTTCTCCAAACGATTCCATCTTAGGACGGATTCATGAACTACATAATTACACGAACTATCTTAATTTTTTAAAACTAACATAAACTGCGACTTGAAAGGTTTAATACGTTAGTTTGATAAATTACTTAATTTAACACCGATATTTGAAATTAATTTTGGACTTTTTTTTCTAATCAGTGTGTGGATGACTTAACTGTTTTACACCGATTATAACTTATATATTTGAAAAAACATATTTTTTTAATTTTATTTTTAATGATAAATGCATCTTACCATTTTATATATGGTACTTAAAGTTGAGCATATTAACGTTGACTTGGGGGTCGTTTATTTTTTTATCTGAAAACTGAACAGTACTGCTGAAAACTGAAAACTAAATAGTAATGGAAATCCGAAATCTGAATAACATGTTTGTTTGTTTGTTTTTTTCTCTTATTTCTGAATATGTTATAAACTTGTTTATTTTTTAAATTTAAAATTATCTGAAAACTAATAAATTAATATTTATACCCTTTTTACTATTTGTTGTTATGTAATTTTAATTACTGTAATATAAAATTTGAAAATAATTAATTAATAAATTTTAAAACTTTTTTTTGTAGATATTAATGATATTTTATTCATAATTAAAATATAATAAAAAATATAGTAGTATAAACCATATTTAAGAAAACAATTAAAAAATTAATGTTTAAATTATAAATTAAAATGTATTAGTTTAATTCCAAGATAATTTGTGATGAAATATATTGAGATTTTATTTTTCAAATATATATATATTTTTGTAAGTATCAAGTAAAAAGAAAAAAAAATTAAAAAAAATTGAAATTATGTTATTTTGGGGATGATAGATTTAAAATAAAAACTTTTAAATGTCATTAAGTTATTTGTAATTAAGTGAAATGTTAAAAATTTTTACTTAATTTTTTCAGTTGTTTTTTTTATAGTTTTAAGTGGTTTGACCACTTAAAAAACAAACGGAAACAATTTAATATTTGCAATTCAATATTATTAAGTCTTAAATGAAAAAAACAAACAACTCCTTAATTGTTTCATATCAATTATAAATTATACTTTATGTCCAAAAAAAAAAAAAACTTATACTTTAAAAAACGTTTTTAGTTTTACTTTTAATGACAAAAATATCTTACATTTTTACTTAAGGTACTTAAAGTTGAGCATATTAGTGCATAGATGACCTAACTATTTCACATCGATTATAACTTATACTTAAAAAAACGTTTTCAGTTTTACTTTTAATGATAAAGTGTTTTACTTTTAATTATAAAAGTATCTTTCATTTTTACTCATGGTACTTAAAGTTGAGCATATTAGAGTGTAGAAGACTTAACTAGTTCACGTGACTTATAATTTACACTTGAAAAAACATTTTTAGTTTTACTTTTAATGAGAACATTATCTTATAAATATTCTTACTTATGGTACTTAAAACCCGAGCATATATATATATATATATATATATGCATACATATATAGGTTCTCCTAAGGTTTTTAATGCTTGATTTTGATAATAACAAACAATTGATGAAATTTTAGTCTGTTTAATTTAGTTTTTGTTTTCAATAAAAGTTCAAACATAAATGAAGAAGGCAAATACAGTATGTAAGATTATAAAACTTGAAGGTATCAATCTACATGCATAGAGAGGCAACACATTAAGCTTTCCAATGTCAAGGCAAGCATGAAGCAAACAAGTTTTAAGTTTATATTTTATATTTTTGTGAAGGAATATTATTAAAAATCTCTCTGAAAAGTAAACTAATCAGAGTTAACCTCCAATTTTTATTTTTATTTTTAATTAGATGAACCGTCTTTTGTCTTTAAGTTTCTATAAAAAAAAAGTTAACATTTTCTATCCACAATCGTAAAATGACCGAAATACTTTTATCAAAATTCTATGAAATCTCTATCGTACATTTTAAACTTATATAATGACTAAAATACTATTTAAATTATTAATTAATAAAATATTAAATAAAAATAATAACATAAAAAAATGGAATTCTCTCTCATCATCAACAAACTAGTCATCCTCCACCATCATCAACAAACTCACAAACTCTTATCTAGTCATCCTCCACCATTTTCTCTCTCATTGTCTATTCTCGTATTCTCTCTCTTTATATTTTTTTCTTTTTTTTTTTCCTCATTTTTTTTGTTGATAATGATACATGTCATCTGAGACGAACTAAAATGATGTTCATATAGGTTCGTCCTAGATGATCTATCTCATTTGGGTTTCAATCAAACCTAAATGATATATATATCATCTGGGATGAACCTATATAATGTTTAAGTTAAATAACATTTTTTTTTTTGTTTTTCTAACAAAATAAAGTCTCAATCTTGATAAAAAATTTGGTGGCTTCAACCATTAGGTATGACGTTTTTTTCTTCTTGATAAAGCGTAAAATCAGAGTTAAGGTAAAAAATTTATATTTAAGATAAATAAATAAAGAAAAATATAGATTTTTTTTAAATGAATATAATTGATATTCTTTAAATATGTTTAATATTAGTATATTCATGGATGCTTATATTAATATGTAAATTTTTAAATTTAATTAATGAATGTATTACTAATTTAAGTGTGAAAATCATATTTCTTAGTGATAGTTAATTGCACTCTAAGTCCCACATGGAAAAGTAAATTCACTACAAAATAGTTGTTACAATTTAAATCGTCAGCCCTAACCGGAAAGGTAACCTCAATTTCCGTCAAGACAGGACTAGAATAAAAAAAAAAAAAACCAGAATATTGTGCATGTACCCTCACGTGATGAACAGGTGTTCCGGTCATGTGCTGGATATCTGTCACATTTCACGCACAGCACAAACAAGGGTTTAATAGTAAATTGAGTAAACCCCTTTCCGGAGATTCCACCAAACAAATCAAAATTTCAATCCTTCATAGTACGGGAATCAGCGCTTCCTCAAAATCCTGGGAACATACAAACACCCTTTTCTCTATTTTAACTATTATTTATTTGGGTAAGTAATTTTTGAATCTTTATGTTTTGTTATAATTTTTTTTTTTTTATGCGTATGTCGTCTGGTCACTTTAGATGTGGTTTTGATGTCTGATGATGATATACAGTTTCTGTTTGAAGCCCTTGTCATGTGATTGTCTTGTTTTGATTCTTTTGAATGTGTTTTAATGAATATATGATGGTGGGTTGGAACTCATGAATTTTTTTTGTTTGAAAATTGTAAGGGATTTTTTTTTTTTTTTTTTTTTTTAATGCTGATGGTTTCTCTGGTTGAAGTTTGAATAATGGCATCGATATCTTGTAAATTTTGATTTGTTTTGTTTTCGTTTTTATGTTTTAGTCAAGTGGGAAGTAAGAATTGTTGCTAGAATGATTTGGTTTTACTTGGGGATTTTATAAATTTATTGCATTTTAGTAAATTAGGGTAGTATGTAGATGGATTGCTAGATGCAATATGTTGCTTGTAGTTAGTTATATGTGGCACATTTGGAGGATTGTCAACAATGCGATGCTGGTTTCTTTCCTCATATTTTAGGAGGTTAAAAAAGTGTAGAATTTAATGCCATTGCCAAGTTGATAGCTTTGATGGGAAATGAAGCTTATGCAGTTGATCAGATAGTTTTGGTTTCATTTTTTGATTATGTGATGAGGGTATCTTTATGTTTGGCATGATGTCATTCTTTTGTGTGGTAATAAATCATATATAGCTTTTCTAAAATTTGTTGCGTGGAGTATGCTAGTAATCGTAATGTCGGTGCTTTTACAATGTTCTTAATTTTTATAATTTTCTGCATGAATCTTTACTTGAGGATTTTGAACTCTACATTTCTATAGCTGTTTGGCATTTAGTGGTGGTTGATTGCTTCCAAATTTCATTTCTTTCCTTTACAGCAGCCAATTCTGCATGCATAAGGATAACTTTTTTACTCTCATCCAGTTATTGTTATTGGTCTTGACTTCTGGGAAAAAATGATTGTTTGAGATCAACTGGAGAACGATGTGATTGGCAACAATGTAAAATTCCCTTCGAACATAAGCTAATCGTTGTACAAACATTATGAACCTGCACCGACACTAAGTTTGTGCATTCTTCTGCATATTGATCTAATCTTTCTCTTTCCTGGGGCCTAGTCTCAGGTTTGTTCTTCCCTTGCCCCTACCTCAGACAAAAAGAGAAGTGGTAAGATGGACTGTTTTTGTTAAACTCTGGGGGAAATCTTGGCTTTGGATAACCTGAAAAAAATTAAATGATGAGTTTAGGTTATTACCCAACTGTACCATGAATCATGCAAATGCAGTGTTTAATATACGCAATAATATAACTATCTCATTTGATGGTTTCAGTTGTGGATCACGAATTTTAAGATAGATGTGAAGCTTGTAAGCAATTCCTTTTAGGCCTTGGATATACAGCCTTGAGTAGAGAAGCAGAAGAAGAATTATGTTCATTATTTTTTTGTAAACTGTCACTAAGTAGGTTTTTGATGAAATTCTCAACCAATATTAGTGTCTCTACAAGTGGTGAATGGTGTTGTAGGAACTCATTTCTCTAACTACTGGTATTTCACTCTCATATCATTTTCATTTTCAAAGGAATCATTTGCTTATTTGAAGTTGAACTTTTCTAGGTTTTTTTAATTTTGATTTCAGATGTATTATCCTCTTTTGAACATGGTTTTAATTGGTCTGAGCTGTTTTGCAATTGTTACAATGGGGCTTACAATCAGAATCTACTCCGATAGTTTCTCAATATGCATATTTCTATCGATTGATTAGTGGTTTTAAGGCTTCTTTCTGTTTTTTTGTTTTTTTTTTTTCCGTCAGAACGCTGATGGGCACAAAACGCAAAAGAACTGATGCAACAAATGATGACAAACTTCCAGTACCACCAGGCTTTGTGTCTCATACATCTTTTTACTTGAAAAAACTAGAAAAGACTGAAGAATCCTGTCACACCATGGCTTTTGTTAGTGCATCCAAAGAAGAGTCAATCCCGACAGAAACAACCTTGGATGTTGATGTTGCAACACTGAAGAGATCTCTTAGAAATAGACCATGGATACTTAATGAAAAGATCAATCATCACCAAGAGGAATCTGATTCTGAACAATCTGTTAAGGTTTGCATCTTTCCTCCTTTTCCTTTCCCCATTTTTTTTCTCTAGGTAAAAGCGGGTGGTGAGATGGAGAGAACATACTTGCATAGAGCAATTTGTATGAGGTATTATATTTCTATAATTGAACAATTTTATGCTATTTATAAATCAATCTATACGTTATTGGCAATAAACCAGCCAGTGGTTTAAAACCCTTTGGTCTCACATGGGATATTGTAGCCCACAAGTTTCTTGATTCTTAGGGTTGTAGTTCGGTAATTGTCCCCAATTACTGAGCATAGGAAACAAAGGAAGGTCAAGAGGTTTCTGAGTATTGAAAGTAAGACAATATGTACAAAAATGGATACTGAGATATGAGTGAGTCAGTGACAATAGAAGAAAAGTTTGAATTGTAAATTAATGCCCGTAAATAAGTTTATCAGAAAATTGATGAGGGTAACAATAAATGTTGTTTACTAATCTAGTTATGCTTTTGTGACAGCTGATGACCCTTTCAAGATATGACCCTTCACTAGTGGAAAATGGAAAAATGGGTTTTGTGTAGCTAACTTTGGAAGTTTGCTCTTTGCAGTTGGGTTGAGTTGAAAAGTGTGTCTTGGTTTAAATTTTAAAAGTTAGTCATGCAAATAAATGTTTTTCTTTTTTTGTTTCTCTAGAGTGCATCTAAAGTTGATTTTTTTTTTAAAATTTGTTTTGATGATTAAAGCATTTAATTTTGTAATATAATTCAGACATTGGGATGGTTTTTAATAGGTCAAATGACAAATATACTGCAACTGCAGAATGACTTTTATTGGGGTTGTGTGAGTATGCCTTTTCCTCTTGTTTTTGCTAAATTGAAGGATGGCTTGAGGGTAATAATCAGAGTAAAAGGGCTTGATTTGTTTTAATGCTTTGGATAGAAGTTCTGAACATTATGTAATACTTTTTTCATGCAGGAGGAACTCTCTTCAGGAACCCGCCTTCCAAAGGGGGTTTACCGGGGATGTCCAGATTGTAGTAATTGTCTAAAGGTTGATGTTCATTTAATAAATGATTGTTTTATTTGAATTGTATGAATTACATATTTCAAAGCATTATTATGTCAATTTTCTCTCATGCTATAGCAATTTACTGATTGCTGGAACAGTTGAAAGCAAGGTGGAGGCCTGATGATGCTAAAACCGTTGTCCTTGAAGATGCTCCAGTCTTTTACCCCGCTGAGCAGGTCTTTCTTGTCACTGTTACAAATGGCATTTTTTGTGTTTTATTGGTTATGATTCTGTTTTCTTTATACAGTCAATATCTTATTTTAAAATGTGTTTTGGCTTATAATAATGCCAATTCTTGAAGGAGCTTAAATTTTTTCTTTAGGAATTTAGTGAGACACTTGAGTATATTGCAAGCATATATCCCAGATCAGAGAAATATGGAATTTGTCGTATTGCTCCTCCTTGTTCTTGGAAGCCACCATGCTTGATACTGGCAAAAGCCGGATGGGAGAGCTCTGCTTTTGTTACCCAAATTCAACGGGTTGATGAGCTTCATAATCAGTATTTACAGAACAAAATGGCTAAAAGTTATGAAAAAACAAACGGCAAAAGAAGCAGTCTGAGAACCAGTGTGGAGCTTGGGGATGGTAAGGGATATGCTATGAACCCTGAGGAAGTTGGATGCTTTGGAGGATTTGTATCTGAAACTGGTCCAGCATTCACTCTTCAAATGTTCAAGAAATATGCTGATGATTTTAAGCACCAGTACTTTGGCATTAAAGATAAGGTGCTTCAAGAGCAGAGCGAACTGTCTCCGGAGATCATTGAGGGTGAATATAGACGAATAGTTGAGAATCCAACTGAAGAAATTGAGGTATATAGGAGAAGATATGCTGATATGTACTCCATTTTATTTGAAAATTTATATTAGCACATTGTGTACTGTTGTAGGTGCTTTGTGGAGATAATTTGGATACTGGAACTTTTGGCTGTTGGAAACATCCGAAATATCTGAAATCAGGATGGAATTTGAATAATGTACCTAGGCTTCCCGGTTCTCTTCTTTCTTTTGAAAGCAATGATACCTCGGGTTTATTGGTGCCTCGGGTACACATAGGAATGTGCTTCTCATCACTTTCTTGGGTAAGATTAAATGAATCTTCATTGCTGGGAATAAGTTGACAGTTTATATCTAGTCAATGTGTGAGTCCTGCGATGCATGAAGCTTTTTGTGGTAACTTGTGTGGATCTTGAAGTATTTTTTGAGCACATAGTAAATAATTATTGTTGTTAGCTTGTCTTTCTACTTTGGAGGTAGCATTCGTTTGTCTCCTTTTTCTTGGCTTTTAATTGTTCGTTTGATGTTGAAAAACAGAAAGTCGAAGAGCATCATTTATACGCGCTCCATTATTTGCATTTTGGTGCACCTAAAATATGGTATGGCATCCCAGTGACACATGCTGCTAAGTTTGAGGCTGCTACAAGGAAGCATCTTTCAGATGTTCTAGTAAAGCAGCCTAAATTGCATGGTAGATTGGTGAGCAATAGCAACTCTTTTAATTGTGGCATACCAAATAATTGCTGCTATCATGTTAAAGTTATGGCACAAGATGTAAAATACCACTACTTCATAGGCATGCCTTTTGTCTTTCTATGAGCCAAGGCCATCATGTAGAAATTTTGCAAATGACATGCTTTGTGATAACAATCTAGTAATTGTTAGCTTATTTGTACCTTTAATAAATTTGAGCGCATGACTCCTAGTTTATGCCACCTTACTAGAATCTTCATGAGTAAAGTTTCTTAATGTGATATAGAATATCGTCAATAGATGTGCACATATGACAGGTGTAGGAAGAAAATTTGATTGATTTGATTTTAATTTGCATCTTTGTATTCCGTTTTTGTTTTGTTTTAATTTCCATGTTGGAAAACAATCTTCTTTTGTTTTCTTTTTGGCCGCACTACAAATAGGGCCCTGGGTACTTTCGTTAGTTAGAATTGGTAAAAAACTATATATAATTTCTCTCCAATATTTTCTAAATTTCTCCCCTTTCTCCTGAGTTCTTTTTCTCTCTATAGGTTCTACACCCTAATTTGTAGTGTTATACCATCTGCTTGTTTGCTTTGCTCACCTCTCAAGTCTTGTAGATGGAAAGATAAAATTTATCTAATAGAATCTTTTTTCCTTCTTGAAAAAAATTATTAAGTTTTTTTTACAAGAGCCAGTGGATCAATGCCTCACTTTGTGATGGTCCTAATGGAGGAAAAGTATCATTCTACTATAAATCTAAGGCTTTCTTAGTTTCTTTAATAAGCTGCACAATTTTGTGGAAAGTCATGAAGAGTGGCAAATGTTTTCCACTATTCAGAGTAGTACTACTCGGCTTAAGAAATGGAATTTTTTGTGGATACTAGTTACTACTCAAAGTTATGGCAAGTTTTTGCCATAGAGATGTCACTGTTAGTGTATAGATTATAAAATATTTGATATTTTAAGTTATCTGCATCTATTATAGGATGAATGAAGGCACATAAGTGTCATCTTCCCTGTTATATGATTATCAGAACTTTGGATGTTAAGTTAAAAATCTTTTTTCACAGGTTACAAAATTATCTCACTCTACACTGAAGTCAGAGGGTATACCTGTCTATCGCTGCATTCAGTATCCTGGAGAATATGTTCTGGTTCTCCCTGGAGCTTATTATTCGGGATTTGATTGTGGCTTTAATTATTCTGAGGCAGTAAATTTTGCCCCCATTGATTGGTTGCCTCATGGACAGCTTGCTGTAGAATGCTATTTTGAAATGGGGAGGAGGACATCAATTTCTCATGATAAGCTGTTGCTTGAAGCAGCTAGGCAAGCTGTAAGGGCACAGTGGGAGATCTCACTTTTGAAAAAGCACACCTCAGAAAATTTAAGATGGAAAAGTTTTTGCGGAAGGGATGGGATCTTAACAAAAGCACTCAAGGTATGGCCTTGATTTCATTTCTTCTGGTTCTCTTTGTAATGGGTATGAATTTAAGCAGTTTACCTTTGAATATTCATGCGACTATTGAACTTGTTTTTCAAATACAAGGCCTGTTTTCGGGTTATTCTTCATTATTTCTTTCGAATTTTACTTTCTGACTGCTGCTCTGCATTTTGCGCAATTGTTAGAAATCTGCTTTTATCTTGGTCAGCGTAAGAGGCCTGCTTAAGAGTTCACTTAGAGATTTTCTTTGATATCTTTTGCAGTCACGAATCAAAACAGAAAGCAATAGAAGGGAATATCTTTGCTCCTTGGCACAATCACAGATGATGGACAGAACCTTCGATGTTGTTGTCAAAAGAGAATGCAGAATATGCCTCTGTGATCTACACCTTTCAGCAGCAAGTTGTCTATGTTCTCCGAACATATATACATGCCTAAATCATGTGAAGCAGCTCTGTTCTTGTGCTTGGAGTGAAAGGATTTTCCTATTCCGTTACAAAATCAGTGAGCTAAATGTTCTTGTTGAAGCTTTGGAAGGAAAATTAAGTGCTGCCCACAAATGGGCTAGGGATGATCTTAAGCTGTCTGTGCACTCCCATGTTTTCAGAGATGGTTTACGGCCAAATTCTCAAGCGGACGAATCAAAAGCGAAAGAGCACACGTCCCTGGAAACATTTGTAGTTGATTTCATTGGGAGGAATACTGTTGCTGCTAGCTTCAAAGCAGAAGCGAAGGCACGTGCCCGTGCAAAAATCATGAGTGGGGAACTGAAACCAAAAGAAAATAAAATAGAATTTACTGCTGTAGCAAGTGGAAATGTGGAAAATAAATCAGTTCTGCTCACGGGTACCGCATCAGAAGAATCTTCTGACAGCTCTAGTGTCTCAACAAGTTCCTCAGATTCCGATGACACATCAGACAATGCTTTCAGTTTTTTCAAAAGGGATGCTTCGTAGATTCAATCTCCAACATTTCTTGCAGTCTAGAAAAGACATCTCTCTTTTCTGCAGGTAGAATCATGTAGCAGTTGATGACAAAGGTCACTAGCCCACACGAGTAATTCCAGCTAGTGTACAATTATCATAAATACGATGCACACGTATTCGCATAGTAAGAAATCCCCCATGACCAACTTAGTATAACAGCAGTAGCACTAGCATCTGCAACATGAACCGAATTGCACAGCAGCAATCCCAGGGTGCATGATCGGTGTTGGCTTAGTATTGACAGATGTACACACAGCAGCAATCCAAGGGTGCATAATCGGTGTTGGCTTAGTATTGACAGATGTACAACAGTAGTATAGTTACATTTTTGAAGTTTAGTGTTCAATGCATTCTGTTTATATCTGTAAAGGCAAAATGTCGTCTTCTTTGATAATGTGTAGCACATAGTTTTTGCATACGCTGCTCATACAGTTTTATATCTTGAAATATTAAGTTAATTGAATATTTGTTCCCCTGGAGATTTTTATTTTCCAAGTATTTAGTGAGAGGTCATATCACAAGAAAAGAATCCAATCCAGTAAGCCGAAAATAATTAATATGCCAGCGATGTGTTGATTGTGATTTCTATAAATGACGTTTTAACAGACTCTGTTGTGCATTAACAATAAACAAAGTTGGGTATATTCTACATTTTCTTTCGACTTGCTCGTCCAGGCCCTCCCATACATCCATTAGAGATTAGGCCACAGTCGGAAAACATGTCCAATAATGGAAGGGTCCATACGTACACCCCTAATAAACTTTTTATACACCGCATTCAAAAGAATATACCATTAAAAAACATTTTAATTAAAAAAAGAAAAGAAAAGAAAAAGAAATCCAATTTATAATCGCAATCGATGACAAAAAATCACCTAATAATGGAATCATGTGAAACCCAACTATTAATCAAAGAATCACAATTTCATATCCAATAATGCCAGGATAGAATTACAAGTGCTCCCAACTGACAGGTAACTACAGATTTGTATCATGCTACAGATGATTTTCATAGTAGAGACTCAGGAAAACATACAGCCTCACAAATCAAAGGCCAGCTGAAACTAATCCGTGCAGAGTGACAATTCCAATCAAGACATTTTGGTTATTAATCACAGGCAAAAATTGTACAGGAGAAGGTGGCGATTCCATCTTTTGCATAGCTTCCACTGCCATAGCGTCTGGACCGATTGTTCTTGGATTCCTGATGCAGAAACAAAAAGATCATTAAGAAATTCGGAAAATCATAACATACACATGTTTATGCCTCCAACTTCCTTAGAGATAAATCAAAATATTTTATTGATTTATTTCATCACATCAACGTATTTATGTGCCCCATTGACCAATCATACACACTTGATTAATCTTAAAAGAGCTCGATCAACCAATCAACAACATACACATTTACCTATTGCACATTTGGCCGACAGTGAGGTTAAAGATGGCTTCTTTACTAGCCTTGAGGGTGCGACGCAAATCACCATCAGTGAAGGTGCCAATTAGGTGATGGGCTTGATCAATAACAAGCAAGCAGCCGCATCCTTTACTGGTCAGCTCCACCAGCTGATCCATTATCAAGTCCCCCTCTTTGCAAACCGGGAGCTCCTCTTGCTTCTTCATTACATCTTTCACCTGCCGTTAATCAACCCAAGAATTGTTGACAAACCTCATACAAGCATTGCGTTAACATGCTTTGCATACTAAAAACTAACAAGAAAAAACCCTTAATGAGATCTAAACCTTGAAAATCAAGCTCTTGCCGATGCGTCCAGCAGGGTGATTGGCGGCGTACTGGTCTTTGGTCAAATTGCGGGCACCCATCATCGCAATAGCCACCGTGTCACCAAACACCATCTGTATGGCGGTGGAGGTCACCGGCGCCAAATCGAACGGACACAGCTCCCTCTCCACCGGCAAATGCACGTTCATATCACACAAACCGGAGAGCGCATTGCCCTCCACGGAGGTGATGGACACGAGAAACGCCCCTTTGGCTCTGGCGCAGGGGACCACTCTCAGGAGCTCGTCGGTGTTGCCGCTCTTGCTTAAGAGGACGAGAACGTCGGCGGCGGAGAGGATGCCGATGTCGCCGTGGAGGGCGTCGAGGGGGCTGAGAAAGCCGGACTTGATCCCGAGAGAAATCAAAGTCTGGGAGATCTTATTGGCGACAAAGCCGGACTTGCCGACGCCGGAAAAGAAGATGGTGCCTTGGCATTCGAGGAGCGTCTGGGTGAAGAGTAGGGTCTGGGGCACAGAGAGGTGTTGGAAGAAGTAGTTGAGGTGGTTTTGCTGCGATTTGAAAAGCTCCACGAGGCTCTTCTCCGATACTTTCGATGCCGGAATACCAAGCGATACAGGCAGAGACCCCATTTTTGTTGGTTCTTTTTTTTTTTGGTTGGATCTAGAGAGAGAGAGAGAGAGATCTGCGGGCGATTTTGGGCGAGAAATGTGGAGGGAGAGTTTGGTAAATTTAATAATGTCGTTATTTTTCGCGGTGAAGTATTGATCAAGTGATGCTTTTGGGTGTGTGTCGGTGTGCAGTGATTTTTGGGACTTTAATTGTTGCTGTGTTGACGTTTTGCGAGGATGAGAATCTCCCTCCGCATTCCACCACCCATCTTTCTTTCGTTTTTTTTGGCCGATTGTTGTTTTAATTAATTATATATACGTTATTTTTGGAATGTCTTAATCAAGGTTTAAACGTTCTTCATAAATTTGTGGTACCGTTGAGAGTCTTTCCACCATAACGACCAACATGGTGATAATTCGATGCATTTGATTTTTTTTTTTTTATAATTAATATTAATAAAAATTAAATCTAAAATTCTTTATATTTTCAAGCAATATTACGAAAATCTCATAAAAAGTAAATTAATCATTATTAACCTTTGATTTTTTATTAAATAAACCGCTTTCTACCGTCTGAAAAACCTAATTGGTGTTAAAATTTGAGAACAAAATGATAATTAATAAAACAATTAAAATTTTAAAATGAGGAAAATTGATAAAAAAAATTGTAAAATTATAAAAAATAAAATTAAAATAATTTTAAAAGATAAAAATTGTAAACAAATTTTAAAAAAATAATTTTCTAAAAAAAATTAAAATGATTTTTACTAGCCATCATGTTGATAAATAATGGACATCATTTTAAAATATTATTTTTAAAATTTAAAAAAAAATTAAGATCTCCACCTTCCAGTAATTACATCATCAACCAAATAACCCACTTATCTTCATTTAAAAAAAAAAAAAAAAGATTCATCAACCTTAACCAATATGCCTAGAAACATTGACAAAACATCATTCTCAATCCACTATTATCAATATCAATCCATCATCAACCCATCATCAGCAACATCGACCCACCCTTATCATAACCAAACCATCAATCTACTATCATCAACTCATCTTAAGAAAAATTTTTAAAAAATAAATTCAAATGAAACCCATATTCAATTAGGTTCGATGAACCCAGATTCGTTTTGATTCGAACTCAGAAGAAGAAGAATAAGAAGAATAACAGAAAAAGAAGAAGAGAGAAATGGGGAGAGAGAGAGAGAGAGATGATAGTTGCTAGCGAAAAAGTTGTTTATTTAATTATTTAATTTTTTATGTTTTAATTTTAAATTTTCTATAATTTTATTTAATAATATTATTAATTAATAATCATTAATTTGAAGGCCATTTCAGTCATTAGATAAGTTTAAAGGGTATGATAGAGATTTTCTAGTATCTTGACAAGGATATTTTAGTCATTTCATGAATTTGGATAGAAAATATTAACTTATTGGATGGAATGTTAATGGCAGAGGCGGTTCATCTAATTAAAAAAAAAAGGGGGCTAATCAAGATTAGTTTACTTTCTATGAGATTTTTCATAATATTTTTATTTTCAATTTAGGTTTAACTATTTTATTCAACCACTCACCTTAACTCTCAATTCAAGACATTGAATTAACTTCAATAACTATCCTTACAACTAATCCAAGGACTTTAATTGAGATATAAAGTAAATGGTTGAGTAAGGTATCCAAACTTGTTATGTGTATCTTCTGGATTCACCAAATGGGCTGGTAAAAGCTTGATAGAAGTTCAACAATTCAGCTCAATGAAGTGGCCTAACAGACAAGGCTCAAGTTATCCATGCTAAGCTTAGCGAGCTCTACAGCTCGCACCAGTGAGCTTATATCACATTGTTCATAGATCATTAAGTAGTTCGCACCATGTACAACTCGCTACTCAATGAAGTGTAGCTCGAGATCGCTCAATACCGCATATAACTCGCTCAACGATCAGTTAAACAATGACATCTATAAGATAAGGCAGTTACCCGATTTGATCGTAATTCTCTCATCATAATTGGAAGTTAATTCAAATTTGAATTTAGTTAACGTGATCTCGAGATATACGAAGCAATTACCTGATTTTGCTCCAACCGATTAAGAAGTACATTCAATGTAATTATTTTCCTATTTTATTGCTACCCAATTTGTAACGTCTCTTTTCCTATAAATAGATGTTGAATTCATTATAAAATAGATATAAGTAATATTATACTGTCACTCTGTCGGATTATTGAGAGACAGTCGTAGATGTAGGCGCACTCGCTGAACCACGTTAAAAATCCTGTGTCTTCTTTATGTGTTTGAGTTCTCTGCCTCATTTTATCTTTTTCTTTGTTGTTTGCGTTGTTTGAGATTGATTGTAGGTATTAGGATTTGAGCTCTCATCAACCAGAAAACCACATCGACAAAACTCTTATAATTTATATTAAAAATCTACTTTTTTAAAAAATACATTAAAGAACTAATTGAATGTTTAAAGTTTAAACAATGACATCTTTATCAAACATAATAATAATAGAAAAAGAAAAATTAAAAGGGTGTATCTAAAGTTTATTAGAGCTTCATGATTTTTTTTTTTTCAAATAATAGATTTTGATAAAAGTCACGGTTTTTATAAACTTCATATTGATTTTATTATAATTCTTTAAAAAACTCATTGAAATCTTTTAAGAGATGATAAAATATGTTATAATTTTTTTTCTTCACAAAAATCACTTTAAAATAAATCCAAATTAATCACTTAAATGAAATTTGTGAAGTTAATGATTTTTTTAATACACATAGATTTTATTGGATTTCATACAAATATAAATTAAATATACCTAAATTTTAATAAATTTCATATAAATATGAATTTAATACACTTAAATTACAATTGAATCTATTTAAATTTAAATTTAAATGTTGAATAGACAGTCTAAATATTATTGCATTAGAATCATATCTTGACCTCTAATTTTACTTTTTGAAGACATTAACATGTGAAGTCAGAAAATTCGTGGGCCGCCTGTCAATAACAGCGGCACACTAAATAACTAGAGAAGTTCTGAAGCATTTGGCAACCACACCCAAATCAAAATGACAATATTACCCATGTCATCTCATATTTTGGGTCCCCAAATGGATAATCCTATTTTTCCTCATAGAGTTTAGCACAATAGTCAAAATCCACTATTAATTTATAAAATTACTAAGAACCCCTGATCGTTTGATTAAATAAACAAAATAACACTTTTAATTTAAAGAAATGTCCATAAAACCTCTTATAGTTTAAAAAAAATCTAGAAAACCCCTCAATCTTTTTCATCATTGTACCTATCAAAATCACAAAAAGAGTAAAATAAGATTTTTACAAACTAAAGGTAGCTAATTGGCGATTACGTCAAATAAGAGAGTAAAAATTGAGATTATCCCACCCTAAAATGGACTTGAAGCAATTTAAATATGTTTTCGGACAATCCCAAATGAAAGATATTTACCCGATATTGAATAAGCGGTGGAGGAATGATTGTATGCGTTGCTTCCATCCTTATTTCAAACTAGTTGATATTTAAACTGTATAAATAATATTCAATCGTGATGAGACTCAGTAAAATTCTAATTCAATGTTAACTTTAGAAAAATAAAATAATCATGTAAAGAATTGGTCAAATACTTATGATTTTCTCGGACCTAGTAAACCACCTTTTTTTGGTTATTGATTACACATTAATATTGTTAGTCTTGAATTATTATATATATTAGTTTGATCGATTTTAATTGTTGGTTCTAAAATACCCTTTGTGACCTCCAAATATATATATATATCGAAATTCTTGAATTTTTAGTATTTTTCACTTCTTCTTTTTTTTTTTCCATATCACCAAATTAATAATTTAAGTTTCAATGACATCAAAGTATGTGCATGAACAAAAATACCGTTGCACCAAACTTGATTTTTATGTGAAAGTCATTTTCTTTTTGATAAATGGTTTCTTCCTTCAAAAATTATTTCCTTATTTTTCTTCTCTTTCGATTTTTGCCACTTTTCAAATCTTTGAACTTCTTTTCTAAATTCAAGTTTTTCTCTTGTTTTCAACTATTAATTTAAAGAATCTTATAAATCCAAAAAAAAATGAAAAAAAATAATAATTATGAGAAAAGTCTATAGATTCAAATAACTCAAATTATTTTGTCACTATAAACAAACTATTAGTATAGGATTACTGAGTATGATCTGCAACACACACCAACAAAGGCACACAAAAATGGAAAAGTAACATAACAAACAAATGAAGAGGGTTATAAAAAAAAGGTATCGAATCTCATGAGCTGTGCTTGGTACTGTTTATCTTATGCTCTATGTTTTCTTATCCGCGGCATCCTTTCAGCAATGTTGAAGCACCGTTTCTGTACGTAACTATGAGGAATTAAATATTGGTTTAACTAAAAATACCGAAATATTAAATTTATAAAAATTTTGATAAAAATATCGGAAATATCAAAAATATTTTCAAAATATCAGGAATATTATGAGATAATTTGGATATTGATCCTCTCAAAATAAGGAGTTATCGGTGGATATATTAGATTTCGTTTCAGATTCGATTTTAATATTCAGTTCTACTTATCCATGATCAAAATTTGTAACGGTGACATAGATACGCATACCAACTAGCACGGACCAAAAGAAAAATTTGCTTATCAGTTGTTTGTTTACTACAATTATAAGCCCTTATAAGGCTATATAGCACACAACATGCAGCCTAATAACACAACCATAAGTTATTTATTTAAATATCCAAGGATGCATTCGACTCCTCTAGCTAATTAATTCGGAACCAGTTAAGCATAAACTATTATTCTAATTAAAAATAAAAGCATAAAATAATATTAAAGTCATCATACATCAGGTTAATTATAAGTAAAAGAGATGAAGAGATTCTTATACATTCAAGTACCTATGCGATCTAAATTAAATATCAAACACAGAAACTAAAACAAATTGATGAATAGATGAAAATAGGGTTAGACTATACTAACCTTAAAATCTTGACTTAAAAAGGTGATTTTAATATTCATCAATTCATTTTCATTCAATCCAAAGGTTATCGATTTTTAATTTATGTATATATATACACTTTACTTTAGTTACAATTAATGTAAAACTAAAAATTCCATTCATTTAATTTTAATATTTAACACTTTTGTAAATAAACTTCACTCACAACTATTTTATTATGGAAGGCCCTATTGCCACCCATAAAATATCTCCCCACACCCATTTTTTTTAGAATTATTTTATTACTAATATAACATATAATGAAATAACCTTAATATCCAAATGATATTTTCGTTTAGTCTTAATTTCGATGAACTGGAGAAAATCAACAATAAAACTGAACTTCATGAAGACTTTGGCAATGCCTTTACATATCTGACTTTCGAAAACACGAATGCACAAGATGATTGAGAAAACTAGGGGTGGGCATCTCCAACCCAACCCGACAAACCCAACCCAACCCGACCATTTTTTATTGGGTTGGGTTGGGTTACATCTTAAAAAAAATTAGATGGGTTGGGTTGGATTGGGTTGGGTTAAAAAATTTCCAACCCAACCCAACACGAACCCGACAAACGTCTATCCCTAATTCTAAATCCAAGATTTTCTCCCCTCTCTAGAAGAACATTTGTTCAGGATAAAGATTAAGGACAACCTTTATGTCGAATTTACTCTTTTATTTACAATAATTTGATCTTTATTTGTATTTATTTTATCTGTAATCAAATTACAAAGACTAAGAAAGTTATCAATTAAATAATTTGTACCTTTGTGGTAAATTAAATCTAACTCAACCCAATCCAACCTAACCCAACCCAACTATATTATTGGGTTGGGTTTAAGAATTTATTGGGTTGGGTTAGATTAAAAAATTTTCAACGTGGTTTGGGAGATTTTCAATCTAACCTAACCCGAACCTAAAAACGTTCACCCCTACTTTTAAAGACTTTAATGATAGCAAACAAGTTGCATTGACGAATTTTATTAGGATTATTGTCCTAGATTTTATTTATTTATTTATTTTTGCCTTTTTATTGTGAATTAAACCTTTTTTTAAAAAAAAATTATGTAGTGGCTTAAACTTTATTTGTATTAAATCTATTATGTAATCAATGAGAATGTTTTGCATTTAAACAAGTTGATTAATAGGAATGTTTTGTATTTGAGCGAGGTGCTAACCCGATCGACTTAACCCAACCCAACCCGACAATTATTGGGTTGGGTTGGAAAATTTTCAACCCAACCCATGTTGGGTTGAGGGATTTTCAACTCAACCCAATCCGAACCCGAAAATGCCCACCCCTAGAGAAAACGGCATGATACAAAATTTAGAGGTGCAAGCCTTGATATACAGCAGAAAGAAGCAAGTAACAGGACAAGCCAGAATTTCATGCCAATATTTGTTGACGATCGAATATGATAGCAACAAATAGAGATAGATATAAATTTTAGTCAGCAATTAAGTGGTTGTTAAACAATCAACGTCCCGGTCAATGGTAATGGCATTTGACATATGAACCTACTAGTCACCCTTTCTACTTCGTGTCTTATCCAAAAATCTCTCCGTCTGTTATCCATCGGATATCATGCAATCGTAACGTTAGAGATATCAAAGAAATTAGCATGTCAATTTCAGTTATAATTCTATCACGCCCTTATAATATGATGATGTTGAAATTATGAATCTTGACTTAAAATATATATATATATATATATGATCACATCAAGCTGAGAGAAGTTAGAATTCAGACATTATCACAAATAATAAACCCCAAAACTTATGACGAAGTATTTAATAAAACGTGAGATGACCTATTGTTATAATTCTCACAAGAATCAAAGATAAGAAAAAATAAAACATGAAGAGAAGATTCATATTATCCAGACCGAGGAAAATAAGTGTGTCTCGAAGTATCAAATTTTGATAATCTACCCGAAAGGACAGATTATAAGATGGTGCATACACTGCCGCAAGAGTTCATGGCAAAGCCAAATCAAACAGAGACGTTAGAGAAAGCCATTCTGAAAGCAGTTCCAACCTTCTTTTTGCAATTCTTAATCTCCAATAATTGAGCAAACAAGACAAAAGAAAATAGAGGATGCTTTCCATGACTGGGAAGGGGACGAAAAGCATGAAATAAAAAATGGATGAAAAGTGATGTAAAAAGAACAAAGTTTTAAGAAAGGTGGCTACAGAAAATTATGGCTTTTTTTGTTTTTATCATGGGTGTTTAAAGAAAATGGGTGTAGGGGGAAGCTTTATGGGTGGCACCAAAGCCACCCTTTTATTAGGATTCACTCAATATTTATTTATTTTCATTACTATTGTTATTATTTAAAAGTTCAGAAAAAAGTTTTTTCTTATTTTCTTATAAATAATGATAAATGGGAAAAAAAAAAAAACCACATCCAAAAATTTAAAAATTTAAAAAATTGAACTTTCAAAAAAAAAAAAATGAATATGAAGTGGGAAAAAAATATTGAGTGGATAACAAAAATAGTTGTTAGTGGGAATTTACAATGTAGTAGAGTAAAATTAAAGCAATAATAATTTAGAATTTAAATGAGCTCCAATTGTAAATTAATATTTTCTTATAAAATCTTTGTAGTGAATTAGTGATTACGAAAGGGGTTTGCTTACAAACATCGACACTTTGTCAATCCTGAAGGACTCATTAGCAGGTCCATTATCTATCTTGGGCTTTCTTGGTATTATGTGCACAAACGGACTCAACTACATGTCCTATCTATATTTGCCAACTGCCCATAGCGGAATCACACTTGAGGGCCAGCCCACAGCATTGATTGGACTACACCCCGCCATCATCATGATTCATTCATGACTATGTAACTATCCTCCCCGAAGTACTTCAATTTGTTATGTTTGAGTATGTGAAGTTACTTTCGTATGTCTTTGTTCATGTCAGACAAATTCTAGATTCATCAAACAGATCATTTGCTGACTGATTATTTATGACACGTTTATTTCAAATTGATTGTATATATAATTCTGCATAAACATCATTTCTATTATTGATTTGTAAAAGTGATAATATAAACTACAAAACCATGCCCCATATGCAATAATGCTACCACCAACAATGATATCAAATTAATAAGTGAAGTTAAATATTAAACATGTGACACAAACAGCAGATTTTATATTTACATATATTTATACTAATCATACGTACTCTATAATACAACAAAAGTATATATAATATATTATTCTAACATTTCTTTGTTTTGGGAAAGGTTATTTAAAAAAGAAAATGCAAAGTTTGAGGGTAGGTAGGGTAGCTGATAACTACCTATGAGATCCATCATCTATCATATCATAATCTAATGAAGTCATTATCGACTGCAGTGGTTCTTTTAATGAGACCAGTTTTTCTTCTCCATGAAATGACCCAACTGATAACGGTGCAGCTCCTCTTAACTTCATCGCATCTATTACCTGCATACCTATCTCCCTATCTCTCTAACCAGGTTTAAATCGTCAATAAATTTAGGGAGAACTTCATTCTAGTCCCTATGTTTTTAAAAAACTTCTCGTTTTTAAATGCGAATCCATTTATAGTCTTCATGGTCCCTTACTTTTCAAAAACTTATCAAATTAGTCCTTCTGTCATAATTTTTAATAAAAATATAGGGACCAAAATGAAGTTTTTTATTAAATATAGGGATCAAAATGAAGTTTTTTATATTAAACATAGGGACCAAAATGATGACAGAAGGATCAATTTGATGAATTTTTAAAAAGTGAAGGACCATGAAGACTATAAATGGATTCACATTTAAAAACGAGAAGTTTTTTAAAAATATAGGGACTAGAATGAAGTTCTCCCATAAATTTATCATATCTATCTTCTTTTTCCACTTTCTAGCCATTTATTTTTGACATACTTTCTAGCCAGTTTTAAATCATCAAATAATTGCAATTAAAAAAATAAAACGATGCTCCATTTCACTTTTTCATCACTCTCCATTAATTTCGAACACACTTACCCATCAGTTTGCTTTCTTGATAGATCTGTTTTAGGTTATCATATGATTAGTTTGGAATATCCTCCAAAATTTACTATCATTTTTTTTTTTACTATAATATCATATGAATAATCCTAGATAAAAATACACAGTCAGCATTTAAAAATATATATGCACTTAACATATATATAATATAAATCTCTTAAATAATCAATAATTTATATCCATATATCTTCGTCATAAACGGTTTTTCATTTTTGATTATAACAATAATTAAGCTCATAATTTTGAAATCTTAAAAGGAAACTAGGTCTATAAGAAATAGCCTTAATGCAGAGGTGCGCAATTTAGTGTGGTCAATGCCTATGTATATATACATGTAGCAACTGACGAGTCAATTACTGTTGTCCCGTGGTCAATCTTTTAATATGTTTCGTGCGATCAAGCTGGAATAGAGGAGTGGACATGCCTAGCTAGCTTGGATTGTAGCCCCCTTTTCACTTTCCCATAATTAATGGAGATCTGTAGCTTTATTGAATCTTTTCACAATGTTAGTTTTATATATAATGATGATCCCTTTAATGTTTCCCACTTTTAGTTAATCTATCTAACTATACAGTTTTTCTATGAGGCAGTGAGACCCTTTGACAAGAAGTCCGGTGATGGCTTGATGCAGTTGAATTTGTGACCTTAAAAATTCTATTAAAAAAGTACATTGAAAATAGTGATCATATGAATATCATTTGGACATGTTTTTCTTACTAGGCCAGTCAAATTTGCTCCTACTGAGCAACTTTGAATGTAATCTGGCTAAAAGAATTAGGAGAGCTGAAATTGATAATGATTAATGATGACATCAGGTGAAAAACGAACCTAAATACAAAGCAATCCGATACTGGATTGATGTATATATTTTTAGAACCACACGAATCAAAGTCTGACACAAATTTATATTTTCTCATTAATCAAAGAAAATTTTCTTTTTGTTAATCGAATCTGTGTCAATCTCTATCTCTGAACATAATTTCTACATCACAATAGCAGAAATGCCTCTTCGATCACAGTTCATTATCCTGATTCTCTAATCATTAATAGAAAATCAAACTTTAATTTATTTGATTTTGTTTTTGTTCTATTTTAAGCCGTCAAACATGGATTCTCCATGTAACTGATAACAAATTATAATTATGATAAATGGTTCCAACTTGAAATATCTCCTTATCGAATAAAGACTCACTCTTTTTAAATCACATTAGATAGTCATATATATATATATATATATGTATAAATACAAAATCTTTGTGTCATAATTAGATTGTGTGAACTTGGATACATTAGAGTGCGTTTGGTGCGTTACATTGGATTGAACTATTTTTAAGAGATAAGATTGAATTATATTAATATTGTGATGTCTTTGGTGTAGGATTGATTTAATTAAAATTAACACTGATATATTTGGTGTAGTCAAACTTAGATTAAGATTAATACCATCTCTTATTTAGTGTAGTACAGGATTGGACAAAAAATACTTATATTTTAGGTATAATATAATATGAGTTTAATTATATGAAATTATTTTAATAAAATAAAACCATTTGAAATAAATTTCAAAAAACTTAAAAAATAAATTTCTTAAAAATAAAATTATTCAAAGGATTTATATTATATTAAAATTTTATTAAATAATATATTTAAATCATTTTTAAAATAAATTTATTTACAATTAAGTTTATAAAATAATCTTTTTAATCTATATTAAAAAGAATTACTATTTTAAAGTATTTTTCAACAGATTTATAAATATGTTATATATAAAATACGGATTTTTTAATTAAAACACCAAAAACAAGAGAAATTGTTGGGACTAAATAGACCCGCCATTTATGGTGGTATCTAAGAATCCTACCGACAAAGCAACTAAATGGGGTTGTCCAATCCCATTTAATGACAAACCAGTGATTGGACTGAGATTAATCCCTTTCCAATTCCAGCTAACAGACATGCCCTAGAGGTATGAATTATAACATTGGCATGAGTAAACATCAATTTAAATTGGTCGATAGGGTTTGAAAGAGAGCGGTGGTGGTGGGGGTCCTCCAATCTATGGAAGCTTTCGTATAGAAGTTGCAGAACGTCTTGCTTGTATTCCGTGAATTGATGTAGATAGGACTCTGCCATTTTCACGGTTTGATCTACTGTTTCACACGTGTGCTACCTTCTTCTATTTTGTAGGGTCTTTTTTAACTAGATTCGTAGTCACTGACTACGTTGCCACACCAACGTGACCTTAGCTCTGCTGGTCTTCGTCTCCTTTCGTATTTAAGGCTTCTTCTATCCATCCCCTTTTTAATTTTTTCCTTTCACTCTTTGAATCATCCACGAAATGACCTTTAATTTCGGATTAGTTCCAAGTAATAACTCATCTTTAACAAATAATATTATAACTAAAATTAAAAAAATAACAATACTAATAACATCAAATCTTACCATTTTTTTACTTACCAAAATAACAAATAGTTTTTTAAGTTGTGGTACTATACCGTGTTAGTATCTTATATGAGTTATTTCATTAAAAACATATAAAAAGGCTATAAAGGTTCATTAAATTTCAATTCTATGTTTTTAAGAAGAATTTGAAAAATAAAAAGTATTAAAGATAAACAATATCTCTCTTGTGACACTTGTACAATTATAATCATATATATTAGTCAATCTCATTATAAGTACTAAGCTAACTTTCATTCATATGCTTAAGAATTTTTTTTTAAAACTCTAAACATTTTACAAATCAAAAGACTGTCAGCATCTATCTAGATCAATTACTAATAGCGTGATTCAAATGAATACCCTCATAATCGAGAGTTATCAACTCCTATAAAAAAGAAACTTACGTACACACCTTATATTTTTATAGAACAGAAGTTGATAACTTCTATAAGTTAAGTGTACCATCACATTGTTATATAAATAATAATCGTCGTCTTCGTCGTGGATTGTTATAAATTTATGATTGTTAATTTTTTATAAAAGATGCGTACATACATGCTGAGAATATGGTGGGCTTGTTGCATGAAAGCTTTTCTCAAAGATTGCGAGGCATTGATGTTCTCGAGACAGTCGATTTCTACATACCTTTGACCGTGGTACCGTACCCTTGATAGATTTATACATAGTGAGAATGCTTATTGTATAATTAATTCAGATTTGTATTTTCGTAAGACACAAGATTCACAGTACTACTTGTTGTTTTGCCATTTAATTTTTCTACCTTGTTTATGGTACCATATTAATTATTTTCTTTGGGACTATTTTGGCTAGAACGAGAGCACCCATAATTAAAGTTAGAAGTATAGTCACTGTTTTTGTCAAATTATAGTTGTTTTCAAGTATCAAAGAAACTATTTTGAGTCCTCAAGTTAAGGATTTTCTTATTCGACAACAGAGTATATCAAACTGATGCATTTGGCACGTGGAATTTAATTGAACTATTTTTAAGAGATAAAATTAAATTAGATTGGATTGAATTATATTAATATTGTGATGTATTTGTTGCAGTTAGGATTGGGTTAAAATTAACACTGTAATATGTTCGGTGCGGTTAGGATTAGGTTAAAATTAGCACTATCTCTTGTTTGGGTGTAGCATAGGATTGCACAAAAAAATAATTTTATTTTAGGTGCAAGATAAGATGAGTTTAATTAATTAAAATTATTTTAATTAAATAAAATCATTTAAAATAAATTTCATAAAATTAAAAAATCAATTTCTTAAAAATAAAATTATTCAAAAAAATTAAATTGTATCCAATTTTTATTAAATAATATATATTATTTTTAAAATAAAATTATTTACAATTAAGTTTAATAAATATGTTTTTAATCTGTATTAAAAAGAATTACTTTTTTAAAATAATTTTAAACTAATTTATAAATATGTTATGTATAATATATGAATGGTTTAATAAAATAAGGAATAAATAAATAAAAAGAAAAACAAGACAAACTGGATTGGATTTAATGCTAAACATGTAATTGGACAGAGATTAGCCCTAATTCCAATCGATCCCATCAAAAAAACATGCCCTTGCAATTGTAGTTTAGGATAATGGAAGACAGGAGATAGAAGATGGTAGACTCCAATCAGGGAAGGAAATTCCGATTCAAGGTCAATTTCAACAAGATGGTCCTCTCTCTCTTAACTTTTAGCATACTAAAATTATAAATGAGAAAGAAAAAGGCCAAATTTCATATTGAGTAAAAAAGATATAGAGTTTATAATGTGTCGATCCATCTAATTTCATCACCATAAGTGTTTTTACAATAATATATATATTGATAAAAATAAAAATTATTAATATAATATTTAGTATAGAATACAAAAATTATTTTGTTTTTCTAAAAGCCGACATCAAACATATCCAATAATTATGAGAATCTACCAAAATCATTCATTACTTACGCGAATTAAATATTTATATCTGAAATTTGGAGAGCCTTGCCCCTATCATTGATATAAAACTTCCCATAGGATTTATTGTAAATGCATATAGTGGGATTTGAACCTTTACCACTAAAATAAATAGAAAGAAGTATAATTTCTACAACATATATATATATATATATATTCATTTATAATTTAAGTGATCGATACATTTTTTAAAATATTTGTGCTAAAGGTTAGAATCTTATTATGTGTTTTTATCACTATGTGTGATGATGTTTCTCTCCGTAAACACTAACAAGCCACCGACCATTAGTATTCAATTATCTTATGACTGTATAAAGTTAAGTTGCATATGTTTCCGCAGACCCTAATTCATAATAGTTTTTCTATTTTGCTTTTTTAAAAAATTAAACTCAAAGCTTCCGGGACAAAAACTTAACCATAGCATTTAAACCTATGAAATTGACCCCTCCCATCAATTACCTTATAAATTATTGCCCCAAATATATATATATTTTTTCAAACAATGATATATTGTCTACAAATTTATTCAATCACATTATAAATACATAATTTCATAAAAATGATAATGTAATTGGATAAATTTTTTACATTTTTGTCAAGTTAGAGATTTCCAACTATCATATATTTCAGTAGGGGTGGGCATGCGTTGGGTCGATTGTGGGCAAAACCGACTTTGATAGATTTTCAAAATTGAAAATCAACTCAATCTGAATTGATGATAGGAATTGAGATGGACCGACTTTTGTCGAATTGGTTCGGTTCATGTCGATTTTGGCTTGTAAAATGGGTCTCTAGAAAACAATCAAACCCAAATAAAAAACCAACCAAAGGCATCAGTTGATTCACTACCCTCACCAACTCACTAGTCACCACCGCTTTTACCACCGACTAGTCCCCTCTTCTCCTCCTCTCTCTACAATCTTCACCCCAAACCTCCATCTTTCTCTCTCTACTTCACCAACCCATAACAAAACTAACAGAACATCATCACCAATTGAAGAGATTGGCGCTGATCTCTTTAAAATAGACAAGTTTAGTGTCGATCTTTTTCAATCAGCGCACGATAACAAAATCAAAAGACATAAGAGAAATAGAGAAGAGAAACGTCGATCAGGGTTAATGTAACTCAAGCCGCAAGATTTATGATAGCGTGTAACACACTCCCCTCGATCCTCGGCATCGCGGACATCGGAGTCAAGGCGGAGGACGTTACGACCTTTTATTTACAAAAATCCGTTTATTTAGTTAATTTGATTTACGAAAAATCCAACAGAATTTCTCCTGTTTTATTGAGAAACCCAAAATTTTAAAACTTGTATATTCAAAAGAAACACTTCTAATATATATATATATATATTTTACTTTCCCAACTTCCACAATCAAACACTCCGTCCGTCTTCAAACCACTTCAACACACAAATTCAAAGAAAACACACATTTTTCTCACATATCTCTTCAAATCGAACTAAACACAAACACTTTAAAATACCACAACGTCTAGTTTTCCCAACTCTTTGAGAAAATATTTAAAAACAAAATACAAAACCATATACATTGAACTTTACAAAACTTCGCACCTATATGCATTGAAATATACAAAATGTAATTTGCGAAACTCAATTTTTACAAAATATATACATATCAAAGATATCTACCAAAAAGTACGGAGATTTGTTGTGACTTGCAGAGCGCACTGGGGACTATTTCCTCTTCAGACTCTCTCTCTCTCTCTTTTTCAGCTTACTCGGCTCACCTCACTACCTACGCTAGAGAAAACTAATGCGCTAAGCATAACAACTTAATTGGTATACACATATAATATCAAAATCATAAAATTTACAACATCACACATAAAAGATATCGTTTCACAATGCGTTTAACATTCAACATAACATATTTATCAACCAACAATTTCAAAATTTTATAGAATGCTTTTCAAACATATTTTTCAATGTAAGTTAGTTATTAGCAACTATAATATAATAAGAGTCTTTCGTAAATGCTGTCACGATACCATGGATCGGTAACGGATTTCACATTTCCCTCCAGCATCGGACACTTGGTGCCTGCCCCCAGAGCCCAACTTCACATTCATATCGGTTTCTGGACCGGACACTCGGTGTCTCTCAAGGTCCGTTAATTACATCAATATATAAACGTAACGGCGCAGTACTGCTAATAATATCTTATTGACATGTCAACCACCAATCTCCACCTACCAATGTACAGGTTTACTCAAGTTCTCTATAATTTCATTAAATTACGAAAATTATCGTTTTCGATTAAACTTTTATAAATCACTTTACTGTGAAGCATTTTCATTTAATTTCGCTTTTTGAAATTTTTCGAAACCTCCCTTTTAACCATTACCAAATGACCATTTTGTCATTGGTTTCACAATAAAAATTTCATTATACTATCACATTCCTTTCACTTTTTCATTAAGCCCCAAGAGGTGGTTTTTAAATTTTTCTTTTCGAAATTATAATTCATCACACGAATCATCATACCACGATGCGAATAACATGTAAATACAAGCGAAATACCAAAAATACCCCTAGGCTTTCCTATAAATACAATTCGGCCAAAGGGATGATTTCTTCGAAAATCATTTCGTCTTCAAAAGTCATTTCACAAATCATTTCAATATCATCAGTTGAACATCCAAAAGAACTTGAAATGACAAAAATACCCCTAGGCCTCTCTTGATACATATTCGGTCATACAAAGGGGTTTTTGTAAAGATTTTGTTCCACTTGATTTTTCATCATAAAATCTATTCCATCAACATCCAAACAACATATACATATCATAAATAACATCCCAACACATCAAAATAACAAAATTGCAGGTTTCGAAACAAAATTTTCGCATTTTTAACTACTAATAAAATTCAAATCCGGGAATAAAAGTATATCAACCTCTTTGAGCTTACACCCAAGCTCTCTAGCACTCCAATTAGAAGCTCAAAGCTTCTCTTTGCCTTTGCTAGACTCCTCACGCCCTAATTGATCACCTAGGGTTTCAAAATCACATTTAAAGTCATGAAAAACAACATCAACACTAATAAATGTTTACCCAACTACCTCTACATGCCCATGAATGCTTCTACATGCTTACTAACCTATTTTAAACTCAAAAATCAGAAATTACAGCACATACCTCACTTGGACCTCTTTTTAGCGAAAATACAACTTGGTTTCTTGAAGAGTTTTGCAAGAATTGAAGGTATAGATGGGTAGGAAAGATAAAAGTAAGGTTATTTGTGAGTTTAATGGTTTGAAAAGAGAAAAGAAGTTGAGAGAAAAGTGAAGAATGTTGGTCAACAGAATGGAAGAAGAGGAAGAAATGGAATTTTACAATTTTTGACCCCTATTTATACTAGATAACCTTTTCAAAATTTTACCTTTGCCCCCACCTTTCTAAAATTCTATTCAAACCCAAAAACCTTTACATTTGCCCCTTTTCTATTGGACAACAATGACAACTCACCATTCCACTCATTTTTCCACCACACACTTGCTAATTTTCTATTGTTTTCACAATTTTTACTTTTAGATGTCAATTTGTCATTGGTTCAGAAATTTTCACATGAAATGCATTTTAAATGCACTCATTTAACCATCTAATGATAAATTTTCATCATCAAATCTTTCATATTAAAATCCTAATTAAATCCTTTTACTAAGAAAAATACTTTTCAACATAAATTATTAAATCAACTATTAAATTTTCTTAACAATTAAATATATTAATATACTAATTATACTAATTATATTTAAACTAATTTTTAATCTAATTTAATATGCTCACTTATTTAATTAATAATATTACATGTGTGAAAATAAATTACGGGAAGTTACACAGCAACGACAATAAAGAACGGTTCTAACACTATAGCAAAAACAAGAAAAGAGGGAAAAGTTGAAATGGAAGAAAGTAATGAGGAGAGAGAGGGAGAAGAAATGGAAGGGAATTAGAGAAGAAAATGAGAGGAGAGAGAGAGGCTTGAGAGAGATGAGAGTTAAAGTGAGAAGGGGTCGACGACTAGGGTTCATTTGAAAATAGGTCTGTCTTTTAAACTATTCTTTTTGTAATATATAAAAATCGATTTTTGGGACCGAGATGGTTTTTTTGATCTAAAATTGATCTGAAATCGAAAAATATCGATTTTAACTATTAAAAATCTATATGATTCGAAATAAATTTTGAAAACCGATATTTTATAGCCGGTTAATCTCGGATTGATCTCAACTGCAGCGTATAAATTCATTAGCCAGGGCCTGCATCTGATTAAAAAAAAAGTAAAAAATAATAATAATAAGTACAGAGTGCTTCCAGTTGGTGGATGAAAATACTGGAGGGGTGGCCCACTCAGAATCTCACATTCTTACATAACCACTGTTTCCCCACAGCCGCGCAGCGACATGACATCTGCTGTCCTACTAATTTGCAGTTAAAAAATGGAGAAAAATTTTTACTTTTCGTTTGAATTAAAAGTTAATTAATTTTTTACTTAATCCAAAGCCAGGTGTCCGTACAGTGAAAAATAGTCTAATCAAACCGCCAAAAGTGGAAGGGCAGGGGACCCACACGTCAGTAAAGTCTAAGATTAGGACTGTTAAAAACCCTTTTTGGTAATTAACAAGTAAAACAAACTGTTGAAGGATGGGCCCTTGACGACTGGAAGGCGACAAGGATCCCGTACGGTGCGCGAACACCGAGGCCCGTTGAGTCCACCGTTAAGATGGGAATACGTGGAAAAGAGCATGTGGAGAGGGCGGTGAGATCAACGTTCGGCACAGTAGCCGACATGAGTGACAGGTGTGCACGTGAGGTTTGCACGGTTGGTGGGACCCCTGGGACCCGCTTTTTAAATTTTTTGTCAAATCTAACGTCCCGTCGGATTGACCGGAGTGTGCGGGATTCTCGTACGAGTGCTTTTGAATTCCGTGACTAAGCGAATACCTTCATCAGCTGCCCTCTTTTTTCAACTGCTGATTGAATCTACTATTTTCTTGCATGGGATTCGGACGCTGTCAAAACCTCTCAATCGCCTCTGCTTTGTTGTTTAAATCCCTATATGTAGCTTTCCTCCAACTTGTGCAGGTTTCACTTGCCATCCCCTCAGAGCAGTATGTTTGTGCACCTCATCACTTATTTTAATTATGGAGATTTAATTTTTATAAAATGTATTTAATTTTGGTAAATATCATTAGATCTTTTTTTCAAAAAAAAAAAAAAAAACACCGTTTTTTCCGTTTTATTTTGGACTGATAACTAAATTTACATGATTTTTATCTATAATATATGCTTTTAACTTCTAAAATATTTACAGATTTTACATTGCACTTACGTAAAATTTTACATTGCAATTATATGTTCAAGTAGGACTTTGCGAAGTACATGTCTACTGGTCAAAACAATTATTTTATCTAACACCTATTAATCTCTTTAGTTAATCTGCATACACATACTTTTTTTTAATATATATATATATATATATTACAATTACAATCACTTAAATTTCTAGGTCAAATATTTTGGTGATAGTCATATATAATTGCAACACATATATTGATATATACTGTATTTTTTTTTTATTGGTATATGGTACACTGTCATTGATAAAAACTTTAGCTACAAGAATATGTGTCATTTACCGAATATAATAATTATATTTTAAAACATATCAAACACTAAATATTAATTACCTAATCAATATAGTTTTACTAGTTTAATTAGTTGAAGTGAAATATTATGTGAAGATGGAACGTGAAGTAATTATCTTCACAATCATTGGCATGATGACTTCAAAATTAGGAGCTAAGATATACTTCAATTTTTCTGTCATAGAGTCATCGACCTTGGTTGCTAGCATAACAAAAAGGAAAAAAAAAAAAAAAGATTCAATCTGCATAGATGTGAATATTGAAATAGTAATAACGAAGTTGTGCTAGTTAATTAATTCTGAGGCGGTATTTATCCGCAGAGAACGTGGAGGGGGTAGTAATATTCTGTCTTTAGAAGGACGGACATTTTTCTTCAAACATTCAAAAGAAGCTCATTACTGTCAAATCTTTGCTTTTTTAGTTCATTTTCACATTTTCAGGTATTTGTAGGCAGTGATAGCTTGTACAAAAATGATACAAAATGTACATAATATGCAAAGTTGAAGAACAGATCATGTAACATACATCTATGGAATCCATTCTTTTTATTTTTTTCCCCTGTCACATCATGAGCCTAATTATTTTCATGTTGTATGCATATATAATTAGGCGTATGTAAAATGTTTAGTTAGAGTTCAATCAACATAAAAAATTAAGTTTACATGCTTTTTAAGTGATTCACGCGTCAAATAGAGATTCGATTTCTATTAGCAGCGCAGCTAGCACAGTAATGGTCCTAAAGGGGGAAGGTGTGTGATGATTTATATTCTTATTTTCTTGTACTTCAATCATGTTTTTTGGTCTGAAAGTTTTGCTCGCCTTTATATATAGGTATGTGGCTGCTGCTTATCTATACCATGGTTTCAATGTATGATGGAGACATTTTGTTGCAAGTGAACTTAAGTTCACTTCTACTACTCATCATAATTTGTGTACAACTTCGAATCCAATTTAAAACTTATGGAAGGCGTGTTCCACGCTTTTATGATTTTTAACACAGTATATATATGCTTAAAATAACTTGATCACAATTTACATATAATTATTTGTTTCAAGATGTGTCACATCCTTTAGAATATGCTTTTCAAATCAATTAGTGGCCGATTAGGAGGATCCCATGATGACTATTAAGTGTTTTTTGATTGACATGCACACATATGCACACATGATGACTAAACAAGCGTGTGCCATTGCACTTAGTTGAGGTCAGCAGCATCTAGCTAGGTTTATCTTCTGCTCTAAGGTTCCTCTCATGTTCCAGAAACATTAGAAGTTCGGAAAAAGAGAAATCTTCCCTATTAACTTCATTAATTTGAATAAATCTATCACCATAAGCATACTATAAAGTACTTTGAATGATTCAAGCAATTAAAATTCGACTATTGCTTTCATTCGAAAGAGTTGAATCCCTTGTTGTGGAAATTGTTCATCTCTCTTCATGCATCTTCATTACACAACAAGCACTTCAACCCTCACTTATTGGTGGATATACACTTGGCTTGATCACTAATTTAGGGTGCAATGATTCCATCCATGAATGAATAAAGCAAAAATTTGGTGATTGACTGGATTATATATCTATCTCTAGTCATTCAAAAGATTCTTTAGGTTTCCATCTTCACAACTGTATATGAAAAGCTAGGGCCATCTAGAACTTCTTGTCGGCCGGCTTTTTGATGAATAATGAATTATATGTGGTGATCGTAGTGATGACGATAATGAGGAAAGATCATTTTTTATTTTATACGTAGTCTGTAACACTTTCTTATAGAGAGAACCAATACATGTATACATTATAAAATGGTATGTAGATAGTCTGATGGTCATATAACTTTTTCATCCTTATGATAGTTACATCTACTGGTTCTAGGGAAACGTACTCATTAACTCAAAATCATTTAACAAAATCGACTACAGTTTTGGTATACATCAAGCGCTTGAATTATTCTTTGCTCATATGTACAACAAATAAAGTTCTTAAGGAGCAACTAGCAAGAACCAATTACGAGGAGGGAATTGGAATTTATGGATTATAGACTAAAAATCAAGTTTGCTATAGGTGATGGAAATTAATGATATATACATATAGATATACCGATAGATAGATAGATAGATAGATCAAAATTCAAACTTATTTCTAATTTTAATGATTTGTTTTGCAAGCCAAGCACATTCTCATTCCTTATGAATACACACAAATGTTTATACATAACAAAAAGTGATCATAGTTATAGTTTGATTGGTAATCACATCTTTTCAACAAAGCCGGGGTTTTAAGTTCAAAACCCCTCACAACCCGCCCACCCCAAGTCAAAGAAGGAAAATAATAACAACATACATAATGAAAGAAAATGAAGAAGTCTAAGAAACAAAGACAATTCAACCCTCCTAACACTTCTAGTAAGTACTTGCGGAAGAATGCTTTTATTTTTGCCCTAAACAAACGTATTAGTCATGGAGTTTATTTATCTGCTTCAAGTTTTATAAACTCTTAATTACATGCCTAGATTCAAATAAATAATTTTCTCATTAATTTCTACAATGGAAATACATAAATACATATGCACAAATCCCATGTTATCTAACTACATATTTAACTTTTTTCTTTAGATAGTAGCAATGGTGGGACGATTTGAACTTGGACCATTGACATGTTGAATGCATGTTCTCAGCCAACAAAACACATTAGACAGTCACCCTACACATGTCCATATTTGTTGATTTCCTAATCTTTTACTTCATTAAAATATCTGAATGTGTTAAGAAAATTTTAAGTACAAGTTATTTTAGCATTATGAACAAATAAATGAAGCCAAAAGTTTGAAAATGCACATGAAAGATCCTACGTGTGGAGGACAATTATCAAATCTTGGAAGAATAAAAAGAAATTATAAAATGTTACTACCTCACCAATGAAGTATTAGCATCATATTTCCTGCTACCAATATAATGTCGAATATTGTGGGTTTACTTAAAAAAACAAATTTAGGATTCTTCAAGCAAAAACATCCGCATATATAGTATAAATTTAGCACAAATGCGCGATAATAGAGTTTTAACAGAAAGGTGTGATGGAGCAATGAACTGATATATATATATATATATATATATATATATGGGAACGAAAAGATGAACTTCCTATTAATAGTTTTGTGAAACACTATTAAATTTATCTAATAATATGATAAACCAAAGGGTACATACATACATTACTTAAAAATCATACTATAATTGATAAGTTAGTAAAAATTTGGTGAAAAAAAATGCTCGAAGTGAATGCAGATCAACAAAATGTCAACTACAACTACATACTAAAAAAACCGGTGGTTTTAGTATTCTTAAGCTTCTCCGCAAATCACAAGATAGTTGGTCAACAAATTAACTTAATTTTATGCTGATTGAGTCACATATCACTTAAATAACAAGTATATATATTCAGAAAGAAAGTGAAAAGGCTTATATATTTCACACGTCAAAGATACTTGGCTCAATAAAATGTTAGAAAGTAATCACTTGTAGAAAAATCGATTTATTCTTTCTCACACAATATACAGATATGATCAACAAGGGTATCTGAATGTCTCCAGACTCAATCTTGGAAATGTTGTATATAGACAATGAACTTCCATAAAATAATAATTCTAAATTCATAAAAATTATATTTAAAATATAAAAAGCCCATTGCAAGATGTGTATGTTGACATCAAAAGTAATGCTTTTAATATTTATTCTAATTAGAATAATATACAGCGGGTCCCGTTGCTTAATTAAAATCATATTAAGACTTATATCATGATAAACCTTAATGATTAGCAGCAAGAATAGATCCCCTATTGTGTCACAGTGGCAGTTTCAAAAAGGAAAAGAAAGTTCTCTAGAATCTATCCTAAGTATCATTAGTTTTTTTCCTTCTTGACCAATTGATCATAATGATCAACACTTTTCCCTCATAACACAAGAGGGATTATGCTAAATTCTACTTTTAAATATTAGTTTAATCAGAAAATCCAAAAGGGATGACCCATCATCAGCCAATCACTAATGTACTGTCGGCCAATTTGATTAAGAAAATTTCTAATAGCATATATATATCCATGCATAGTTTCATTGATTGTATAATTAATCACCTAAAAGCGCAATTTGCCTCATTAATAATGGAAAAGTTTTTGATGTATGCTTTTTGTCTCTTACGAAATATTTATCAGGTGTATACTGTCATAATTAAAGAAAATTTTGTTCAGTACTGAATACAAACTCTAATTCAGATCCACACATTAACCTAAGTAACCAATCTCTTATCAGAATATATTGTATATATCTAACTGTATTTCATTTGATTGAAAATGCAACTAGATTCCACTGTACATGGTTCAGGTGAGTGAGTGCAGTTAATTTGAAATAGTCAATGCATGCTCTCCTCTTTCTGAAACATCTGAAACTGAAACTGATATGACAAATAAGAGAAATGGCAGATGTGATATAACTTTTACTGATCACATACATAGAGTTAAAAGTGTGTATATATTTGTATATATTTAACGCATATATCTAACTAATATCGCAAATCAGCTACAAAGTGTTTATATATTAGCTAAGATCAGGAAATTAAAACTGATCGTCTGCCATATTCAGCCTTGTCCAGTTGAAATGACACCACTAACAAAACATAACATGCATCATAGACCTGAACAAATTCCAGGCCACAATTTTTTTTTTTTAAAAAATAAGGTTTGGAAAAGCATCATTGTAATTACAAATCAAAGCAAAAGAAAAGGGCTTAAAATGTTCTCACTTGGACACTGAAAAGTGTGTAAAAACCATGCATATATGTTTTTAGTAGTTCTGAGACAGTAAAGGATTAATTAAAAGTGACAACACATTACAGTAGAGGTAAAGGCAAGTGCACTCAGAGATATAAAGAGATCAGTATCAGAGATCATGAAAGACTTGAGCACACCACCGGCCATTGAAAATGTTGCTACACACGTCTATCTGACAAGTGGTTCTTTCAAGATACAACAACTACGAACAGAATTGCCAACACCCATTCACGAATTAGGCAAAAAAATATTTAAAAAAAAAAAGAAAAAAAAGAAGAAATGTCAGATATATATATATACATAGAGAGAGAGAGAGAGAGTGAGAGATTCAGAAGAAGACAGTCGAAGTGCAAATCTATCGCTTGGCATACATGAATATTCAAAGTACAGGAAGCCATGAGAGAGCAATTAGATATGCTGATCTCTCTCTGAGTTGCAGTCCACATAGACAAATAACTGCTAGTACAATTACTACTACTACCACTTAAAAAAGTATGACATATCACTACTAGTTCTGCTACTGCTAATACCATAACTGTTGTTGGCATCGAAAGCAGAATCAAGGTTTCCCCGACCCAGATCTAAACCCTCGGTTTGTGTCCAAACCAAACACACTAGGACTACTAATCCTACATGTACGTACTAAAATACCCATATTTAATAAAATCAACACCAAAGAAAATAGATCATCCTCATCAAGCAACGAGAAGAAGAAGAACAGCAAATACTAGTAGTACTGTTTCTTGAACTTCTAAACTTGTACTCGTTTTTTGAATAATTTTGTTTCATTTATTTATGGTTTTGATATATTTGGATTTTAACTTGCACCTGGTGGCGGTGGCAGAACGGGGATTTGCTGCTGCTGCTGGGGTGGACGCTTGCGCTTCTTCTTCTCATAGCTAATCCCTCTGGCTTTTGACTGCAAATCACGAACCTCACGGAGATAAAGGCGGACAGCGCGTGCACCAAACGGGTTGGCCTCCGGTTTCCCTCCGTTCTCCTCGAAGGCGGCGCGTAGACGGCCTATGAGCGCGTCGAGGCTGCCCCAGGCCTGCCGGAGTGGACAAGGACAGGGAGCTGGGGGGTTGGGGTGGCCGTAGAAAGGGCAAATTGGGGTGTGCACTTTGGTCTTCCCGAACTGGTCGAGATAACGAAGGAATTCAAGCACGTGAGCTCCACTGCAGCGGGAGAGAGTCAGAGGAGGCCTGTGGTTCTTCAGATACTGTCCAAAAGTGTTCCAGTCACGGCGCTTTTGGTTCTCGTATCGGCTTGAGCTTGAAGACGACGGCGACGAAGATGAGGACGACACTGAGAGGAGTGTGTTGGTTGCGGTCGTCTGTAGGGTGGCGTTGAGGCTGCCTCCGTTCTCTGAGTTGGCTGAGCTGTCCATTTCATGAGGGATTGAATCCATTATAATTTACAACACTCCTTTGCTCTTTCTGTTTCTTGGTATATATATAAATATATAATACCACTCCTCAGCTGGTTTTAGGGTTTTCTCTTCTTGTAATGATATTGAAATACAAGGAGAGAGTAGCGTAGTGCATAAGATCAAAGAGGGAGAGAGAGAGATGAGGGGTTGAGAAGAAAGTGAATATTTGGTTTCTTATAATTCTTGGTGCAGTGGATGAGTCTATTTTTTCTGGCAGATGTTACTGTGGATGAAAACAACCACACACACAAGAAAAAAAAAAAAAAAATTATATCAATATATATAATGAAAAGAAAAGTCTGCTTAATATTTGATTTAGAGGGGAGGGACAGAGAGGAGGATGAAAATGTGGAAAAACAAAGAAGATTTTGATGATGTTAAATAGTGTGTGAGGATAGGTGGGTTAATAAATTTTGGAGGGTGATGAATATTTGGACGATGATGAGATTGATGGGAGACTGTGAGTGGACTCTTCCCCTTTGCACACACTCTATTAGATGCTGTTGTTGTTTCTTTGTTTGAGCATTGCTAGAAAGTATTATAATTGAGTATAATAATTTTTGGTTGCTTTGGTTTCACAAATGTTAAGTGATTGATTTTTTTGCCTAAAATAGGAGGAACAAACTGTGCTCTTAATTGGTTTATGGTTTTAAATTATTCATCATATATTCTTGGTTTGGTATAGGAGAGAGAGAGAGGACCTGTGTTACTGTTAGGGCTTGTTAAAATAGAAAAAGAAAATGATAATGATGATGATATAATAATAATAATAATAATAAAAAAAATGGGGTCAGTAGGTTGAGATGGAGACAGAAAAAAGTTCAAGGGGGTAAATTTTGAAGGGAATATAACATGATTTTGTTTCTTGAACCCTGTAGAATTGAATGACAGTTCCTTTCTCTGTGTGACCAGAATGCCCCTGTACTACTTTTCTGTCTCTAAATTACTTCATTATTTTTCTGACAATTGATTTTGGCTCTCCAACTGCTCTAAAAAGACTTCAAATTTGGAACATTCATCCATATATGCATATATATATAATTTGCCTTTTCCTTTTTGGTGCTACACCAATTTTGTATAGCAATTTTGTGCATCTAGAGTTTGCTGGTCACTAGTGCATAACTTATTGGGTAGTATAATTAAAATAAGAATATCCAAAGTTCTCTCCTGATCATTCATATTTTTGTTCAAAATAGATATTTAATTTATAATTCACAAATACAATAAATAATTAATAAATTATACATCAAAATAATGATCTTCTTATGTCACAGTCTAATAGATATTTTGAGCCAAAAAGAAAAAAATATAATATATATATATAATTAATCCAATAAGGTTGTATTATACTTTAAAGAAGTCCTTATACCCTCGACATCTCACTCAGTGCCAAAAATCTTATCCTATGTTTATGACATGGCAATTACTGGGGCTTCTCTTATTCTATTACTATATTGATCTTAAAAGAGTATTGTCATAATAAAACAATTAGAAAATCAAATTACTAGTTAGAGATTTATTTTCATTTTCCATATGATGTGTTCTCTGAGGAACTTTTTTTTTTTGCTCTAATTGATGCTGTAATTTCCTTTCTCTGAATACTTATCAATTTATTCTATCTCCCTTCGAGACATATATATATATATATATATTTATTATTTATTATAGCTAATCTCAACAGAAAATGAGGCAACTTTGAAGAAGATGAATTTGGAGCTGTACTCTAAATAAGAGGTGCCAGAAAGATGTGACCTAATACCTATGATCTATTTGACCGATTTGGAGGCTCTTTTAGAGTAGAGAGTAAAACTTCAAACTTTATTTGATGTAACTTGAAAATAAGTTTCCAATATTCAAATCTTGACAGATTAATGTAAGTCTTGGACCCATATAACATGGAAACACAATCCTAGGACAAGTAGTTGCTGTACACAAACAGCATTGTCTTGTATCAAGCATTTATAGATGCTTTTATGTAAATGTTCTACCAACTTAACATTTCTGAAAATAGGTTGGATCGATCGAGAAGAAATGAAGCAAAGAAAAATTAGTAAGTTATTAGGTGAATCTTAATAAAGAGAAAGTAAAAGGCCGTGACAAGACAAATGATGCAAATAGCCCGGGTAGTGGCACATGAGGGACAATGATGCTGGACACCCAAGTGAATTATTTCGTTGAAAGCCTTTCAAATATTGTGGTGTGAAGGCTACGGCCTCTCTCCTCATTTATTAGTGCATTGCACTCGCATAAGTTTACAGTGCGTATTTGCAGTTACTTTTTTTCTTTCTTATAAAATCGTTTTCAATTGCAATTATTTCATGAAATCATTTAAAGGTATCTTTTAAGAAAATATATTTATCAAATGTTCTCAAAATGCAGTTGAAAAAAATATATATATTTGTGTCTCTTCCTATTAATTTGCTTCTTTAAACGACACTCAATTAGTTTTCTTATTAAAACTACCTTTATCATTATTTTAACCAAACATTGTAAAAAATCAATAAATATTTTTATTAATTTAAAAATCATTTTAAGGATGTCGGAAACAATCGAATGCATTTTCCAATGCCACTATAAGAAGATATTAGCTTCTTGAGAAAATTATTCACATGTGCAAATTTTAAATTACTCTTTGTGAGAATTAAAATTCCAACACCTTTACTGAATGGAAGGGTGACCGAACATCTGTTCTGACACTAAGAGGTAATGTGCAAATGACAGTAGATGTCGAACTTTAGATTAACAACAAATAAATGAATGAATGTTGAAATAATAGGTTTAAATCAAACTTTTAAATTGGTAGTGCCAATTCATATATAATATAATACTAAATTACAGCTCTTGTATTAAGAATGTCTTCAAACTCCCTTGACACCTGAAAAATATGCCCAATTGAATGGCGATGCATGTTTTGATAATATCTTATTTTGGATTTTTAACATATGAATCAAACAAATGCTTCCTAGCTAAAGCAGAGAATAATTTCGAAATCCATGAACATGTTTATTTAGGGAATCATCGACATTCACTGTACACGGTCACCGCCCTTGTCCCTTGCTCAGACTCCTTGAACCCCACCAATAAGGCAATAACTGAAATCACATTATGCTAATAACAACAGTTTTCATGTAATCATATATCCTATCCCTAACTTCATTCCTTCCAAACTGGACCAACTATATCCATCACTCAATTGCAGTGGCTTTGGGTGTACATCATCTCTCAATATAGATAATTGTATATCTCTCTATTCATAAAAATTATAGGAGTTAAATTTTCATTAAATATATTTTATAAGTTTTATGTAGTTAGTTTTCTTCCTTCATCGTAGAAATAGTTGTTTTTCTATTATAGAAATAGATGTTTGAATGACACAAATAGTGATTAATTTTAGTAGATTTAGGTAAACATCTGACTTTTTTGGTGTTAGCTTTAAGATGATGATGATAATAATAATAATGCTTTAGGTTGTGGAATCAATCATTCATAGTGTAAAATGAATTATGGATGCAATTTAAACTCACAATCTTAATGTATGTGTGTGAGAGACTTACCACCAAGCTACCTTAACTTTTATCATAAGACTAATTATTTAAGATGCAATATCACTTGTTTTGGTTAAAATCACAAAATTAATCATTTATTCAAAGTATAGGTTGGGATAACAATCATGCAAACGATTGCTTCTTGATAATTTTACTATAATCAACTATATATACTGCCTCCACTAATTTTCTTTTACAGTATTATATGAATCGTACATATATACCCTTTTGAAAAAAAAAAAAACACACTTAAAAGTGTTGACAATGTTTTTTTTTGTAAAAATATTTGTTCAAGGGAAATTATCAAGTAGTTTCTACTCCCCCAACCCAAAATGGAAAGAAAAATAGTTCTTTAGTTCCTGGAAAACACTCTTAGATGCGTGTCTCTTTCGGAAATTTTTTAATATAAGGAATCCATTACTAAAAGAGAAACTATTTTTTTACCCATAAATTTTTGAAAGGTAAGTGTAGGAATTTTTCCTCCAACGTTTTCTTACCATTATTTTATTTTTTGCTTATCTCCTTATGCTTTCAAAATCTATATTCGCGAGATTTGAATGTGAGTTATACCTACCAATATTATGATTTATATTTCCTCTTTCTATATTAGAGAACAAAAAATATGTAATGTATATATAGGTCATGACTCATGCCTTGCATGCATGAAAACTATAAATATACTTTTGTGCTCATAGTATTTCTTACAATTGATTTCAGTGTACAAATCATTGATATATAGAAGAAATGTAATCGAGAATAATAATTAAAGAAAAAAAGACAAAAAGAACTAACTTACTCATGTACACTCGATTGCAGTATATACTTTCATAGGATGCTGAACCAAAAATAGTAAAAACATATCATGTGACAAGTTGAAAGTATAAATATGATGTGGTACATTTTAAAAATCAGGATGTGAAATCAATGGACCCGAACCAGTTGTATCAAACGTCTGTTTCTTTCTAAAATTTATTGAAATGGCCATTTCCGACGGGACCCTCCCAGATTCCTAGCTTAAGTTTGAGATAATTATGTAATATGTTGAAAAACTAGTATGCGATCTAAATTTTCTAATATAAATCATTTGAAAATTTAACAATACATGAGATGGTTTAATAAAAATTTTGATAATATAACTATTATTTGACCAATATTTCTACCATGCAATAATTGAAATAATCATTCCAAAAAAAATATCTCAAATATAAGTAATATCATATTAATAACAAAAAAAAAAAAAAACTTGTTTTCATATGGAAACATAACTATAAAGTAGGTTGGTGTCATTTTCAAACCGAAAAGTAAAAACATAAGCAACACTGACGAGATATTAAATATTTTATAACTTAGAAAATCTCGCATGTGAGTGAGGTGGTAAAGTGTGACTCTCCACTCGAGGGCTTTGTGAGGAAAGGGCTACCCAAAGAGGTGGGATCATGTAAGGAGTGCTTGATAGGTACTAGTTGTTGCCCATTGGGGATGTTGGTTTGTCCCACCCAAAACATGACAATTTCAGTTGAGAATATGGCCAATTAAGGTATGCATGGCTCCATATATTTTGTTCGCCTTTTAGTGTTTTTTTTTTTTTTTTTTTCTAATTATATATATATAGTCAGTCTAATGATTCATATAAATTTATTGAATAGCTGAAATTTATTGGAAGTCAATTTTGAATTTTACTACAACTTTACTCCCAAGATATACAAGAGTCCTCACCTATCACTTATAAGACTCCGTTTGGCATACATGATTGGATTGAAATGGAATGAATTGAATCGGAAAATCATTGTCCTATGTTTGATAAAACTTAGGATTAGATTAAAATTATATCATATTATATCTAGTGTAGGTTGGGATTAGATTGGAATAAAATTAATTTAAATTTTTTATTACATAAAATTAATTTTATAGAAAAATCTATTAAAAAAAAAAAGACAAACATCATCTCCTACAATTCATCAATCTCAAATCCCACAGTTCATCAATATCATCATCTCTCACAATTCAATATTATCAACCTATAGTTCATCAATATCATTCATCCAAACATTATCATCCTACAACAACAACAATATCATAACATTAACAAAAAAAAAAAAAACTCAGAACATTGGTTTTGTTCAAACCCAAAACCTAGAATGAGGTTCTGGGTTTATCGTCAATGAACCTAGAACCCATTTTTGGGTTCATCAAACCCAACACCAGTTGGTTCCGAGTTCAACGACCTTGAACCAAGTGGTTCTAAGTTTGATGAATGACGAATCTAGATCACCTGACTCTAGGTTTGATGAACCTAGAACTAGATCTCAACTTAGGAAGAAAAAAAAAAGAGAGAGAGATGGTAGAACTGGCTCATTTGGATGGAGGAAGAGATGAGAGAGACGAAAAACAGTTAGTGGTGGTGGTGGTGCTGGATTGGCTTGGTGAAGATGAGGGAAAAAAAGAGGTTATGACTTTGATGGAGAGGGAGAGGATGAAATGAAAAAAAAAAAATTTTAAAAAAAAAAGAGGAATCTTATGAACTTGAGATTTTGGAAAGTCATGGGTAATCTTGAGATTCCATTTTTCAAGTTGAATGGAATGGAGGAGGACTTGAGAATGAAAAATCTATTCCCATGATGAGCTCCAAACGTGAGATGTGAGAGAATAGGAAAAAACGAATCCTAATTTCATCCCAAATCTCACATATCAAATATAGGCAAGAGTGATTTTTGATGAATTATATGCCACGTATTTTCATAATAAAGTAAATGACAAGATAAAAGTTTTAAGCGTTTTTGTTTGTATATATTTAATAAATGATGAGGTTTGGTGGGTTTAACGTTGCCTGTGCAATCTTGATCGATGCTCTCTGATCTGCCAAGAAAAATTGGGAAATGTTAGGTGGGCCAAGCCTTGCTGATTAATAAGTGATCCTCCTTTCAAGGGCCTTGTCCTGCGACCACAAACAGCTTCGTTGCAGCAACCAAGCAAGTTCTGACCTTAAATTTGTATTTATTAATTACTGCCATTCAATGCTTATGTTAAAAACCATGCATGGAATGGAACAGGCACGAAATTACCAAATATTGTCGACTGTCAAATCTTGTTAGCTTACTTATCATTTATCAATGTTATGGGACTAGGAGTGTCATGTTGGTCTGAAATTGTCTCTCCCTCTCAACCGATCCAAATAGCTTACTTCATTGCTCAATAGGCATGAAAACAACTAGAACCATAGTAGGCATTAGTGGCAGCTACTAGCCATCTCAAACTAGTCCTTCGAGTACGGAGATACAAAATCTTAGGTGAGAATCGAGTCAAAGTTTCAATAGAAATTGAGTATTAAGGTAGAAATTAAGAAAATAACTTGGATCGTAGACTGAAATTTCCTATTATCACATAATAATAAAATATGTTATTATCTGAATTTCGAAGCTAAATTGAAACATAATATTTGTTTGTTTTTGTTCATTTTGATCCAATCATATTAATTAATTAAGGTTATAAATTTCAGTGCATTTGTTCAGTCTTTCACGCCCTCTCTTATTTTTTTTTTATTTACACGATAATTTATGACAATTTTGATGTTTTGATCGCATCCAGTAAAAGTAAAACAAACTTACCAAAAGTCACGCGCATAAGTACTGTGCCAAACTTGGTCCAACATTAGAGCGCTTGAGGACTGTGTATATATGCCTTTTACATTTTTGTCGAGTATTATAGACTCGTTAAAAATTAAAAGTTATTAATTCGGGGATCTAAGCTAGTTTGATTGCATTTGAATAGGGGGAATAGGAAGGATTAGTAAACTTGATTCCTGTTCTTTTTGATCGATTTCTTTCTAACGCTTCAGTCACCTGGAGTCTTCTTTCCACTTCACGCTGTTTTTTTTTTTTTTTAATATTTCATACGACCGCATGATCACTCAACGAGGTAAAAATAAAAAAGACACTCATGTATTTACGGTATCACCAAGAAAATTAGAAAACTTGTATCTCATTCTTCTCTTCGATTGATTTCCTTTTGATGCTTTAATGACGCAAAATCTTCTCTGCTTCTTACTTTCTTCTAATTTATACGAGTCTGTGGTTACTCTACTAGATAAAATGATATAAGAAATCACAAAAGGCACTGATATGTTTGATTATATATGATGTGTGGGAAGGGAGGAATATAAATTAGTTAGATTTTATATAACTGTATTTAAAAAAAAATACAAATATATATAACTTTTTTTTTTTTTACAAAATTTTTGGAGGGATTAGGGTCTCCGCACCTGGCATGCTCCAATTTAAAGTTGTCGACGTTGATTTCTAGTCTATGAGAGCTCAAATCCCAATACCTGCAATCAATCTCACAGTAAAGAGAAAGATAAAAGGGGGTAGAGAATAAAAACAACACAAAGACAAAGTTTTTAACGTGGTTCAGCGAGTACGCCTACGTTCACGACTGTCTCTCAACAATTCGACTGAGTGACAATATAGTATTGCTAGGGTATCTGTTACAATGAATTCAGCCTCTATTTATAGAGAAGAGACGTTACAAATTAGGTAGCAATAAAACAGAAAAAAAATTTCACATTGAATGCATTTCCTAATTAGTTAGAGTCAACTCAGGAAACTGCTCCATAAAGTTTGAGATCACGTTGACTAAGTTCAAATTTGAATTAACTTCCAATTATGATGAGAGAATCACGATCAAATTGGGTAATTGCCTTTTCTGAAAGATTTCCTTGTCTAACTGATCGTTGAGCGAGCTATAAATTGTATTGAGCGATCTCGAGCTGTGCCTTGCTGAGTGACGAGCTGTGATTGGAACGAACTGCATAATGATCTAGACTGGTTGCGATGCGAGCGAGCGAGCTCGAGCTATATAGCTCGCTGGGCTTGACATTGATAACTGGGCCTTATTTGCTGGGCCACTTCATTGGATTGAATTGTTGGGCTTTTATCAAGCTTTTACCAGCCCATTCGGTGAGTCCAGAAAATACACATAACAAAGGTGTTATAATATTAATCACTAATAGGTCTTAATTAGCCCTACATTTTTTTTTTTTTGAAATTTTGAAAACTTCATTACCAACTTTCCCAAATTTGAGAACCACAAGCGTACATCAATTTATATTCCTCAATTTGCAGCACCAATTTGGGGCTACCGATAGAGTACAGATACCAAATCAATCATCAACAGAGAAACAAACCAGGAAGGCAAAAAAAACATCGGGTGAATCCAAAACAGGAGTGGTCGTTTGACATTGAATCCGACCAACCACTAACTATCTACAACATAGATAAAACAAGGAAAAGAACAAACTAAAAAATAGTAGCTCTCAAAATAAGCTATATAAATATACTCTCATTCACCCAAAAAACAATAATTAAACGAGAATTTTTGAAAACCAGAACAACAAGCCTCAAACGGGAAACCCTCATCTCTCTACAACAATCTGATCTTTGTCCTAGACTCGAGGCATCCATAAAAGAGCCATAAGATCAAGATTCTAACACCAAATCCTTCTACAAGACTTACTCTCACTAAAAGGAGAAAAGAGTTTTCTCTCTCAAGTGGGAGAACTCTCAAGAAGATAAATTAGCCCCACGTTGATATACCAAATCACTCCATTATAGCGATATTAATTCACCATCCTCTCGTGGGTGATCAGTCCACAAACCTCTTGCTCAACTAATTGAATAATCCCTTTTTGGAATAATAATTAATTAATTCTTTTTTTTTTTTTCAATTGAAATGAGAATTTGTTATTTAAAAATCTGAACACCAATTGAATTAGGGATCAACTGGAGCCTAATGAGATAAACCACTAAAAGCACAAATTGAAATACAATTAGTACTATGAAGACAAGTGACCTCACACTTCACAATTTAGGTGGTAAATCCGGGATTATCACTCCCCCTCAATAAATTAATTATACCATATAGAATTGAATTTGATTGGATTTGATTGCATGCTATATCTTTTGGTCTATAATTGGATTGTATTGGATTTAAATATATGTATTTTTAACAAGTTTTGGATTAAAAAATATATATTGATAAAATATAAGGAATTTAATATTAAATTCTAAGGAGGGTGTATTCAATCTAAATTTCATTTGAATTTATTGGAGTTTCTTTTAATGATAGATTTTGATAGATTGTATAAATTTCATAGATTTTATCAGATTTTATTAGAATTCTATTTAAAAGTTTGTTGGATTTTTTAATGGATTATATCAAATTTTGTTAGAATTTTACTTACAGTTTGTTAGATTTTTTACATAGATTTAAATAAAATTGAATATATTTAAATGAAATTGTTAATGATTTTATCTTTAAAAAAAAAAATCATATGATGAGTAGTATGTTGTACTTGACCCAATTTTCTCCACCAAATTATATAAATCATGACTATGTTTATATGATTATTTCATTTTTATAAATCACATTAATGAAAATTTTGATATTATAAAATGATATTTATTTTTTCACGTCTAATTATTTGTTGAATTTTAAAAAAACAAATTGCTAATATATATGTATCAACTTAAGATCATATCATACCATATTTATACATTTTTAAGAATGTGTCATGTTTAATAAAGTTGAAAAAAATCAAGTTTATAAATCAATGCAAATCTGTAGCCAGCAAAACCTCTTCTTGTATGTATGTATGTATGGTTGTATGTACATATATAGAAGATTGATAGTTTCACATTTCCAAATTAGCAAACTTTTAGTGCCAATTTTTAACAGAACCAACAACATATAAATTGCAAGTGTAATGTGTCAATAAAATAGGTGGGAGTAATTATCGAAAACTTAAAAATATTAATAACATTATTCAAGGTGAAATTGTTGTCTTTCCTATGTGTTATTATTGTATAGGAACCTTAGCTATCATTGTCTAGTTTCCATCCATTCTTTATTTATACCTATGCAACATTTATCCATTCTTTGTAATTATTATTGTGCATTATAAAATTTTCCATTCTTTGTAATTGTTATTATTGCATAGGAACCTTAGCTGTCATTGTCTAGTTTCCATTCATTCTTTATTTATACATATCCAACATTTATCCATTCTTTGTAATTGTTATTGTGCATTATAAAATTTTCATTTGTGAAACCACGGTCATGATAAATCAAAGCAGAATAAACCTAAATAAATTCAAGAGGTGGGTCAATATTCAATTGCATCAACTCGTAAAATATCAACAAATAGAGAAATTTGAGTTTCCTTTGTGAATCTCAACTACTAGGTTTTGTATAGATTAACGTGAGATTGTAATTGTTGCCGATCAAAAGATTGAGTTTTTGTAGATTTGTGGGTTCCATTAGAGACAAAAAGACTTGTTGATTGTTGAAAAATTTGTAGGTTTTAGTGATTTAATCATTGAAAAAAAAAAAAGAGAAAAAAAAAATTGAAGGTATGAAATCTTTGGGGGTGGAGCAAGATTTTATATGAGTTTTTTAATTTATATCTAAGTTCAAAAAATCCAATTAAATCCATTAAAATACAATTCTTACAAAATCATTGATTTTTTGAATATATCTAGACTTATTTGGATTTCTTAAAAGACTGAATTAAATACACCAAAATTTCATTAGAATCCTTATAAATCTAAATTGAATACATCTGGATTTTAATGGAATTTTAAAAAGTCTAAATTGAATACACCTGAATTTTTATAATCCTTTAGATTCCAACAAACTCCTAAGTTAAATACACCCCCCTAAATTTAAATATATATATTTTGAAAAAATATAATTATTTGAACTTAATTTAATATTAATAAGATAAAATAACCAGTTATTGTTTTCGATAAACCAATTTTTATTTTATTATTTGGCTTCGATCTTAGTATATTTAGCTAATAAAAAGATTCTAAAAATTCTTTCCAACATACTCACAGTTTTTTGTCCAAAAATGAAAAAACAAAAAAACGGTGCAAAATTGTAGTGTAGCGGACATGATAAAATCCACCTTCAGGTGGGTTTCATTCAACCACTCTTCGTTGGACATGAGAGTTTATAAAATTTCAATACCCGTTATCTCCAATCCAGCCATTTATACACTCAACCAAACATAGGATAGCGAAACACTTGATTTGTACTGGTTATTCTAAATTAATACAATGACTAAAATAAATTTACCCAGTGACTCAGTAACAGTACTGAAACGCTTACAAATATAAAATATTCTAAATCCTGAGCGCCGACCAAAGGTTGCAGCATAAAACCTGTCGCCATTCTATTCTCTATTATCCATTAATTGATCTTGAGAAAAGCAAAACATATAATTATACAGAAATCTTTGTCTTTAACTTTTTAATTGGGTATTAGAATTGTTATCTTTATAAATTAAAGCGTTGATTATTACTATTTATGAATTCTATTGACAGAGAGATCCTCAATTTGCGGACATGGTATTTTCTTGATTTTTTGAAACACAAAATAATATTATGTTGAAAACTGTAGCCTTTCCGTCCTTAAAATGAAATATGTGTCTACATTAGTTGCATTTTCTTTCATTAATCAAATCACCGATTCAATGGCGTGTGGCATGGACGATGTTGTTAGTACTGCAGTCAATGGGAACAAATATTATAATATTAGAACATTTGGAAATGGAAAGAAATTGTCTCCCTCCCTTGCTTTTCTTATCAAATTAAGAATTTGAGTTTTAATAGAAACTAAATGCAAAAATTTTTCGTTTTATCCTTAATGAACTTTGTGAATACAAACCACTTGTTTTAAACAAAAATCATATATCCCAAATACAAAATCACTATTACGAACAAAAAACATATATCTTGAACACATGACCACATATTTTAAACATATGATCATTTATTTTGAGCAAAAGCACATATTCTAAGCAAATGCCACTTGTCCCAAATAAAAGTAACATGTTCTGCACACATTATCAAATATCCCGAAAACATAACTCTGATTTGGAAAAAAAAAAAAAATCATCTTCTTCAAATATGAATCGATCACACTTCTTGTTCAAGATATCCTCAAATTTTTTACGTTCAAATTTATCATTTGCACTCCTCTAACACAAATCCATCTCAAAATCCTAAAAAAATAAACCTTCAATTTCAATAAAATCAAATTGTTTTTAAATTAATGTGGTTAAATTTGCCTTCTAACTTACCATATAACTCACCGTTGTAGCTATAGTGGACTTTGCCGTCGCTATCTCCTTTCCTCTCATAGAAGTCCCTGTCGATTTAGGTTTATCAAACTGTTGTGTTATAGCTCTCTCCTCCCTCTCATTTCTTCGCATTGTGTTGACAAACTATGTTATTGTTTTACTTTATATAAGGTCAATTTTGTCCCAAACATAATTTAGGTGTTACAAAAACTCATACTACTAATTTGATAATAATAACAAAAGTTACCGAACACGTGCTAGCGAAATAGATAAATATATATTTTATATATATATATATATATATATATTGGACACCACCGAATTTTCATTGGATTTCTAAAAGTAACACTGAAGATCTGTTGAGATTTTCCTTGATTGATTTTTTAAACTTTATTCTTGTCTAGATTATGAATAAACAGCCCAGAAAAGTGAAGCAAATACTATAATAATGTGGTGTAAACTTGAACCAAACTGTGTAGAATTTTGTTGGTAACGACGCAAACACTATAATAGCCTTCTATTGAACCGCAAATCTGTCACCTAAACACACCAAAAACTGCAGAAAGCAGACCCCGAAAACCTGTAGAAAATCAACAAGTGGTGGCTTTAAAATTCGATACAGAATCTCTCTCCTTAAAGATATTATTAGCCTCCATCAATAGTGAAGCCTTTGTTTGTTTACGTTGTTGTACACTTGCGAAAACAAATCAGACGAAAACAAATTGGAACATTAGTAAAATCATTAAAATGTTACTTGTTTATATATAACAGTATTCATTTTTCTTTCTCTCTCTCTCTCTCTCTCTCTCTCTTTCTCTCTTCTTCTTTTTTTTTTTTGGTGGTAGAGAATAGAATCCTGTTGTTATTGGAATTTTTAAGGAATCAATTACTGCACAAATTGTGTAGATTTTTTTTTTTTTAATTAAAGTACAAAAATTGTAGAGTTACCGGATAGTTATAAAAAATTACTGTGATTTTTTTTAATTTTCTTGTAATTTCCAAGCCCTTAATTTTTATAAAACTTTGAAGCAATCTAATAACTATTAACTAACCCTGTATTTGCATTGAATCGTTGTACTAACATGACATAATTTTTAGAGGACATAGCATAAAGTTATGACACTAATAATAGCCTTATTTTAAACTTTAAGATAAATCACATTTCGTTCCCTATATTTTAGGGATTTGTGACCTCATTAAATATCTTTTAGTTTTTACTCTTGTTATTCCTAAAGCTCGTGAAACACATCAATTTGATCCCTATCATAAATCAAATGTTGGTCGAACTTAATGGAGGGAGGGTTATTTCTATCATTTCAATAGGATTATCTTTATCTTACTTAAAATAAATTTTAAAAAAGATAAAAATAAAAATAAAAAAGGAAATAGATTTCTACCATCCATCTTGAAGATGGTAGAGTACATAAAAATAATTAAAAAAAAAAGACAAAACGTAAAATAGAAAAATTAAAAAAGGTATATCTTCACTATTCCATCTTAAGGCTCAAAAGTGGATGTCAAGAGTTGCTAAAATAAGATTTTAAAAAATAAAATTAGATAAAAAAATAAAAAATAAAAAGAGAATATAGATCTCCACTATCAATTTCGGAGATTGGCGATGTAGATCAAAATTAATTAAACAAAATGTTTAAAAAGTAATTTAGATCTAGTTTTGACCTACTTAATGGTGATCTAGATTGAAACCAAAATAATAGGTGATCAATATATGATCTCAGGCCTATGTTCTCGTTCGGAGATCGTTAGCCATGGAGATTCATCTATATTTCCATAAGATGGAGTTGATTTATTTTTTTATTTATCTTTTCAAAATTAATTTATCCTTAATATTTCTCTAACAATTCTCAACCACATTCGAAAGAAAAATTTTCATTTTAATCCTTGATTTTGGCGATTTTTACTCTTTTTAATTGCAAATGCATTATTGAAAGTCATGAACCCTAGAGTTTAAAAAACTCGACCTATCGATCATTTGACTAGATTTTTAATAGTCAAACTCAACAGATATCTCCAAAAAATCTTTTGCTTTTATTAAGGACTATCAATCATGTTTAAAATACCTTATTTGCTCTTGATGGAGATTGTTTTAAAACAAAAAATAGAATTTATCAGAATATTTTCAAAAAATTGAAAAAAACAAATATTTCTAGAGATATTCAAAAAAAAAAAAAAAAAAAAGAAGGAAAAGAAAAATGTCAAGAAGATTTGATTTGAGAATATATATAGGTTTAAGAGCCTCCATATTTGCCTTGGACCTCCATCTCTTCGATCCAGGAATGCTGTCCTCCATCTCTACCCAAAAATGGAGATCTAACCTCCAACTTAACAAATGAAGAGATAGAGATCGATTTCCATCTCTACCACAACTAAATGCGGAGATGGATATCTAATCACCCCTTGTGACCGTAGGAAGGCTTGTGCGAGCCTCCCCTTGACTAGATGCTTCCAGATTTAATATGATCTAGTTTGAAATTTCCATTTCTATATTTTGATTTTGATTTTTAATTTTTCTTTTCACAGTGTTAATTATATTTTTAAAAATATCTTTTTTATTCCCTTTTTAATAACAGAAAAAATCTTCACCATATGTCATAATTATGAACTATAGAGATCTCATTTTTTATTTTTTTATTTATTTTAAATCTACTTGTAAATTTAAGTTTTTTTGCATTTTCTAAAAATTGATTTTTTAATTTTTTTCTCTTACAATTTATTTTTAAAGTCAATATTTTATTTTTTTTTTTTAATTTCGTTCATTTTTATTTGTTTCTTATGTGTCATAGGTTTAAGGCGGCAAATCTTATAGAAAACACCCCTAAATTCTGTAATGTTGGTTAATGAGGGACCAATTCCATGATTTTCTTATAATTTGATGGAGTATAGCTTTCAATAACATATTCATTGTTAAAAATAAGATAAATTTTCAAATTATAAGACTTAAATGAAAATTTAAAAAAAAAAAAGACAAAAGAACCTTTGAAAAATTAAATGTGCTTTTTGATTTATTTAAAAAGAGGATCTTAATACAATAAATTATTGTCTGGCGTTAACATGTGCAGGACAAATCAGTTTGGTCATTAACTATTTATAATTAATCTGTTCATCATGGACCATAAAGGAAACTTAAAAGGACATGAAAACGACCTAACAATTTTAATTAATTCAAGCAGGCGTACCTAGTCCGTGGGCTCACCACTACACACTTCTTTCACTGGCTGCCGCTTTGAACAATGCTCACTTTCCATCTACCTACTCGTATCGAGATGATATATTCAATTATAATCTTAAAAGATTTTATAGATTTTTTTAGTGAATGATTTTCGTACAATTTTATAAGCCTTTAATAATTTATAATTCATAAAAAAACTTTTTTTTTAATGAACTTTCATATAATTTTATAAACCTCTAATGATTTTACTGATTCATAAAAGATTTTCATAGACTTTTATAAGCTCTTTTTTAAAAGATTTTTATTAGCTTTGATAGACTTTTAAATGAAATTATGAAAGATTTTCATAAACTTTCATAGACTTTTATAAACTTCTATCTACTTTCATAGACTAAATTTTCACTAATTATAATATAATATATACTTTATAAGTTAATAAAACCATATTTATCATGTCAATAATGATGAAAAAAAATGACACATAAAATAAAAGTAAAGTTACTTCAATTATATAAATTGATGACCAAAATACTAAGTATTTTAAACATTTCATTATTCATTTTATTTCCTAAATGAAAAATAAAATCCGTAATGTTTTATCAATAATTCCAACATCGCTCCACATATCAGTAGTTATAGCAACCTCCTATTCATTAGCATGCTCTCTTTGTTGTTTTTGAGTCTCAAAAATGAGTTAAAATTGTCCCATTCATTAACTAGTAATAATGATGAAAATGATGAAGATTCATAGATATTGATATAAATTTTATATTTTTTCATTTACTTTCAAAATAAAAATATATTCATTTGACAAGCTTGTGCAAATTATACACTTTATAATTTATATTTCTCATCTTAATAAAAATATTTTCTTTTAATATAGTATAAATAAATTGGTGAAAAACAAGTATCAAAACTAATGTTTTATAAAATTCAAGTCGGTTAATTTTATAATATAAATATCAAAATTGATTACTATATTAATCAAGTTAACTAATCAAAATTAAAAGTTCAAGAAATTCTCCAATAAGTATGTAATAGGAATAAAAGTTGAAAAAAAAAATCATATGTATAGATATAATTAAGAAATCAAATTTAAAATTTTATTTATTTTTAATAAAGTACTAGCTAAAAAATCTCTAAATATTATTTTTTTTCCTTTTTATTTGAAATAAAGATTTTTCCTCTTATTTTTTAGTATAAAAAATAAAGATTCTATTGATTAATCTCATTGATTTCAAAGCAATGAGTTTTTTTATCAGTACATTTGTGAGTTTTATTTTCATTATTGCACACAAGAAATGTTAAACCGTTAGCTTACTATACAATCATTAATAATAAATGTATATTTATCATAAGAATAATGAGATGATTTGAATTAATATCCATCTAGACATTTTTTTGTTTTTGGCATTGTATATATAAAATAAATTATAAGATGTTTTTCTTTCTTAAATTTATTTTGCTGAAAACTAACTTTCAATCTTGATTCAAACTTGAAATCTTCTACAAATAATAAATTGATGTCATTTGAAATAGAAAGGGCATAGTAAGATTCAAAAACTAAAAGCTAATATTTGAAACAAAGGAAACAAAATATTGATTATTATAATTCGTAATAAAATAGAAGTGAAATATATATATTTGTGTGTCAATGTGTGTTTTTTAAAATAAGTAAAATATTTTTATTTATGACTATCATTGAGTTTAGGGAGAATCAAATGTAAAAGAGATTATGAGGTTTGTTTTTTATAATTAACAACAAAAGCCTACAAAAGTTTTTGAAGGGGGTGTGAGAGAATTTGTGAATTTAATTATTATAAATTTAACATAAAATAACATTGATATTTTGAATATTTTATAACATTTATAAACGCTTAAAAAATCTTGATTGAATACCCTATAACTTTTATAAACTTTTTAAAAGTCATTAAAAATTTATATTAAATACTATATACTTTTTTAAAGTCTTTAAAAGTTCATAGTGAAAATATTCAAACTTTTAAATTTTATAAAAGTTATTAAAATTTAGATTGAATACATCCCATTAATTAAAACTTAAAAGGACATGAAAACGACCTAACAATTTTATTAATTTAAGCAGGCCTACCTCATCTGTCTGCTCACCACTACACACTTCTTTCATTGGCTGCCGCTGTGAACAATGCTCACTTTCCATCCACCTACTCGAATCTAATATTTTTATCAAATTTGTTATATATTTCCTTATTAATTAATACAAAATAAATACCTTTTTTTCACACACACACACTACCTACTGGAATCTAATACTTTTATCAAAATTGTCATACATTTCCTTATTAATTAATATAAAATATCTTTTTTCTAATAGAATGTAATATTTTATTAAAATTTGTTATATATATATTCAATTTAATTTCAACAAAGATGAAATTCAATTAAATTCAGTACAATTCAATGATGTTAAGGGCACTAAAATCCTATAGAATCTAATCCAACATAAATGAAATTTATGAGCTCTTTGTCTTTCAATTTTGAATAGACTTACCAACAAAAATGTCAATTTTGATGTCAATGGCAACTGGGGTCGTTGATGGTTTTAGCGTTAATTGCCCCCATGCCTTTTGCATGGATCTAACACTTGGAGAAGGCAAAAAAAATAACAAACTCTCCACTTTTATGTGTGAGTTGTCTTCCATCCTAGTGTGGACCTCTTCTCCACCTCCGTATATCGAAGCACCATCATAAGCTGCACAATCAATGCTCCTATCTCGATAGATCCTGATAATTCTCTATATTTATTCCGGCCCTAAACAAATGTCAATTTTGATATCAAATCGGTTTCCCAAAATTAGAGTCCAATTCAAGCTGTCAAACTCATCAATCCAACCAAAATTGACTTATTCACAAGTGGTCTGTCAACAACTAAATTACGATAATTTTATCTCTCTCTCACCCAGCCAACCCTTGCAGCTGGCACCTCAGCAATTGCACAGGGATACCTATTCCTCTTCATGTTCCAACAACTGCAAACCAGCTGTCTAGAATAGTGACATTCAACCACCTCAACTCTATAGTCTATACCAAGCCAAAACCTCAGAGCATGTCCCTTTTAATTTCTAACACATCCAAGACCAAGACTAGAGCCTTTTCTTTTCAACAAGATTTGTCATTTGAATGAACTTCCAATTTCCCACCTAGAGCGGTTTCTTCCTCATGCTTCGGGAATTTTACGATACACTAGAGCTGTATAATTACATAGGAACAAGAGCTCTCTCCTTTAACACATACTCTTAACCAAGCGTATGAACAGTTGGATCACTGCATTTTGAATGGTTGAGATTATATGTCCATATATGTGCTAATCTTCATGTGCATTTATTATGCATGTTAGATGTAATTTCAACTGTAGAAACTGCATTGATCTCATAGTGTTGGAATTTGTGGAAAACGAAGGGCTATTCATACCATGAAGCGATACGTAAACTACATCTTGACAAAATAAAAACCAAACCAAGCCAAACAATCTTAGGTGCATGAAGAAGAAATTAAATTATCATGACTAACAAAGTGTTGCATGTAGAAGCACAAATATGATTAACATAACTGCTTAGAGGTTTACAAGAATCTATGGCATATGTACAATATATCTACAATACTAGGCAAAAACCAGTTACAACCAAAAATTCAGATGAAAACAAAGAAGAGGAAAAACAAAAGTGACTGCACACAGTAGTACTAAAGTAAACTATCTAGAGAGAAGAAAGAAAGAACAAAGAATTAAGAGAACACTGCAAATGGATCTAGATGAAAACTAAGAAAATTTATGGAAAAAAGAAATGCTCCACAGAGATGTATGCAAGCGAAAATTTATATCAAGTAGATACCAAAAAAATTATGGGAAATAAAAGATCAAACAAAATTTGTCCCTTTTCATGATTTCTTCCCAACGACCCCTTCTCTCTGAGTTCGAAAATGACTGAGTAGCTGCTGTGCCTGCATGATATGTACGGAAAAGAATATAACAAGTCCTTTCTCAAGCACCTCTTAGTTATTCTCAATGAATCACAAGTAATGGAAACACGTCTTTTTTAAGGTGTGCCAGCAGGAATACATATAATTACAACAGCCCTAGCCCTTAACAAAGGATCTTAATGTCATTCAGTGTTCCAATTCTCCATGACAGTTTTTCTGCACTTAAAATACTTGCATTCATTACTTGCATTCTTTGAATGCAAGATAGAGTATGAATGAATCAATAGTACTTATGTGATCACCCAATGTGGTTTGACGGTAAAAAGCACTCATTCAACCTAGTAATGTCCCATGAGGCTTTTCTATTGGATTTGATTTTTAACTATAATTTGATGAAATAAAATTATCTCGAACGCTCCTAATTTTCTCCCTTGTGCTTTTCCTTTGTTTGCCTCCCTTTTGGGGCATGTTCACTAATCGTGAATAAAATGAAACAGGAATAAAATGGGGGAATAAAATTCTATGGGAAAAGGGAATTAAGAAAGGGAACTTGATTCCCTGAACTGAATTACTAATTTGAATGTAGGGTCCATGTATTTTGATTTCCAACAGATTTTTAGTAAACCCAAATCACAAATCGAGGATTTTGTTCCTTTCCCTTGTTTGGATTCCTGATTAGTAAACACACCCACAGTTTTCTTCCTCCAATTTATAGCTAGTCCTAACCCTAATTTCTATTTTCCAAACCCTAATTTTCTGTTGAGTTTATTTTTCAGCTATTGGTTCTACATCAATAGCTCCTTCTGAGATTAAGTTATAAGAGCATATTATACCATCAAAAGAAAGGGAATTCACATTATTTCACCAAAGAGAAGAAATTCAGATCAAGATGACTTAGGAGGACCCATATTGGAATTCTTAGAAAATATATATGCAGACATTGGTAAGTAAGCAGACAACATAGGAGCTAAAGTGTCTAAAGCGAAAAAAAAAATTCAGACAGAGCTACATACCTTCTCTTTTGCTCTTGGAGTGCCAGACTGAGACAAGGCAACAAGAGGAGGAACGGCTCCTTCTTGCAAAACAAGGTTACAAAACTTGGTACTATGAAAGCACAGCTGCAACAGTATGGAGGCTGCATTTTCCTTTCCTCTCTGAGATCCTGATTCAACTATCTCAACTAGAGATAGGATGCCACCTTCCCTCACAATTGCCTGGCGCCCTTCCCCGATTGTTGATAGGTTTGCAAGAAGAGCAACAGCCTTGTCAACCATCCCATTATTGGGATCCATCAAGTCAACAAGATGTTTCACAGCCCCTGCTTGCACTATACGAGCCTTGTTTTCATGAAAGATTGAAAGGTTAAACAAAGCAGTAGCAGCATCTTTTTTTCCTCTAAGAGTGCCAGAGCCTAGAAGACCTACCAAGGCTTTGACTGCGCCAGAACGTCCAATCTTTGCCTTGTACTCTTCTAAAACAGAGAGGCTGAACAAGGCAGCGGCAGAGTTCTCCTTGGCTCCATCACTACCTGATTTTAGAACATAAATCAGTGGTTCTATTGCCCCGGCTTCTGCAATCATGGCCTTATTGTCTTCATTAATTGAGAGGTTCAGAAGTGCTGTGACAGCATGCTCTTGGGTTAGCTGTTCTTCTGAGTATAACAGTGAAAGCAATGGAGAGAGAGCACCACAATGGCCTATAATGATGCGGTTCTCCATGTTGTGCTTTGCAAGAAGCCGCAATTCTGCAGCAGCTGCAGCTTGAACTTCGTTTGATTGGCTCTTAAGATCTTCAACCAATTTCTTGACATGAGGAGTTGTGGTCAATTCATCAGATCCTGAGTCAGAAAATGGAAGTGATGGTATTCTGCTATAGTTATGGTTCCCACTCGCAGCCACTCCTACTTCAGTTTTAGAGCCATGAAATTGTTTTCCAGATGACCAGGGAGAAAACTCCAACTCCTTTTCTGGAGGTGAAGTGGCAGGACACTCAGATATGACATCTCCAGTCAGTCCACTCAATTTTTCATGCTTAGTGGATCTTCTTGAAAAATCATCAGATGCTGGAGGCATATCAATACTTGAAATGGCACTTGAAGCTGATTCACTCCTACTATGTATATACAACTGTTCAGGGGAGAGACGATTTAGCTTTTCAGCTTCCCCGCTTAGACATCCGTTGGATTTTTCTCCATTTAATCTGGAAGAGACATCAACCTTCAGCATCTCAAACCCATTTCCAACATCAAGAGATGATCTTGATGTGGAATTACTACTGTGTAAGGAACCGCCAAAACTATTTGTGTGTATTAAATCTTGAGCAGAAACATGATCCAAAGGGGACATACATGAGCCAGGATTAGTATTTTCAGAGTAACTGGAAAGTCTTATATTATTTTTCTCACACCAATTAGCTATCATTGCTTTAACAGTGTAATTGGGAATGAGATTTGCATGTGTCAATGTCTGCCGGGTCTTTGGGCAAACAGTCAGCCCCTGATTAAGCCACTGTTGGATAAAAGCCCTTTCATAAGTTTGACCAGAAGCCACAATCACAGGATCAGACATGAGTTCCAAAGATAAAGGACAGCGGAAGTACGAAGGAATTGGGAGACCACTTGTTGCCTCAAAACGCTCAATGTTTAGCATGTAGTTACGAATATGGGAGATGAGATCCACAATTCTGTTAGTTTGAGGTAATCGTTCTTTATTTTGATTTACTTGAGCATTCACCCTCTCCTTTTCCACAGCCACACTTTCTTTAAACAGTTCCTGGTTTGATGTAAAACCAAGTGATTCAATAACTTCTGTAAGATGATCAGTGCTAGGAATGATGTCATCTTGTTGACGTCCAAAAGCCTCTTCTACATGTTCTGTTATTCTTTCCTGCTTCAAGCAATGAATTTGCTGCATACAGTGCTGCAATCATTTATGAGAAATTAGTTTCACTAGTTACAGTGTAGTGGCTAACTAGGCTACCACAAGAGTGATAATATTTTCAATCTAGCAGACTTAAAAGCCTTCAGAAGGAGGCAAGACTGTTAAAAAAAAGAACAATCAATCCAGATGAAAATGTCAATAAAAACCATTTCATTACAGAGAAACAGGACAGCAAAAGATAAATTCTTAACATTATACACACCTGAACGCCAGATACGCTTGAACTGGAAGGAGAAGACTGTAACAATATGTACAACATGTGACAGATTTCAAGTGAAGATTTTTGGATTTTTATCAACAGCTCCTCACTCTGCAGTACCTGGACACATAGAGAAGTGTATATAACTAACAGAAACATAAATCAAAGATGATGGAATTCATCCAAAACCTCGAAAGAGAATAAGGAAGATAGAGGGAATGCATCCAATCTTCACAAGCTCTCATTAGTCTTTATACCTAAGGGAACAAGCGAAAGATAACAGAGTTTCAGATCTACACAGCCAAGTTGTAGGCATTACAGTCATCGAATTCCAAACTTCATTCTTTTATGATTATAGATAACTCAAGAGGAGCTTCACAAATTTTCTGCAAGCATGAGCTACAAAGAATTTTTCCCCCTTTTACATTGTAGGGGACAACAAAGGGGCAGGAGGAAGAAGGTTTAACCAACTAAAACCTAAAAATATTAAGTAGCATTAAGTTATCACTTAAAGCAAGGATATAAAAGCAAACAAACAAATTTATCAAGTAAAAAGCAGCAAATAAAGATAACAGATTCGACAAAGAAAACAGAGCTAATGTAGCTTACTTACACTGGAAATCTTGCTCATCTTCGGACTCCAGCTCTCCAAAAATTCCCGAGCCTCATTAACAGCCAAATCCATTTGTTCACACTCTTTATTTAGGATTTCATCCGACGGTAATTTACAATCAAGAACATCATCCAGCACTGGTTTCAATAGTTTTAACACACCAACCATATTCTTGAAATCCTTTCGGATAGGAATGAGTTTCGTTGTCTGGCAAGAAACGAGATGAATGAATCGGGATATACTGTTGACAAGACATCTTACAGATGTTGTGTCCATCTGACCTGCTTTTGTTGAAAAGCATATCAGCAAATTAATGACATTGAATGAAACTCCTAAAGACAAATCATCACGGAATGTCTCAGTAAACACAGTCGTTATAAAAAGTGCCCTAGACAAAATTCTTAATAATCATCACAACAGCACAGGTTTTGTGTTTTAGAGGAAAAAGATTCCACTGTCACATAAACTAGACGGGTTATTCAAAGCCCTCTAGTAAGCTAAGCACGTCTAGTGCTACCCCTTTTCTTCCTCAAGAGAGGAAAAGATAGAATTAAAATTGATATCATTGAGATAACTACTAAAATCACAATCAAAGCTTAACAGAGGACATGATGAGACTCCAAAGAATTAAGCAATATGCTGCCAAGTACCATTTACAAATTACAAGTAATTTCTGTCCATAATATGATAGAATAAGGCCTCACAGACAACAGAAGCAATTAAGGAAAAACATGTGCTGAAAATTGTATGCTTAAAATAAAATTCAAAATATATCTCCACATCCATTTGCCAGACTTAATTTAAAATTGACTTGACCTTAGCAATCCTGAAAATAGCCACTATGAGAAAATGTGAATAGTCTTTGACAGACCAATAAATAAATAGGAAGTCATTCCATGAGGAATTTCCATGTTGACATCCTCCTCATTTTAAGGTTACTCGTTTTATTATACTATCAAAGTAAGAAAGACAAAAAAGCTTGACTTTCATACTTTGCTGCAAACAAAAAGTGTTTTGACTGTTGCCAATTTATCACATATAAACATAAAGTCACACATCTTATGAGGAGTTGACAAGATGTCCATACTCTTCTCCAACACAACACCCTGGAAAGCAAAACAATATAGGAATTTTCAACTAGAGTTTAAAAAGAGCATTTTTACAGCTAGCAGTTACACATATTGAAATTACATTATCAGACACCATACCCTGGTGAGATCCAAAACTCCAAGGTCTCTTCTTTCTCTCAGTTTTCTTAGCAACCAAACAGAAAGCATGTCAATTTACTCCACCAAAACAATTCCCAATCATACTGTTTATAAATTACAAAAAAAAAAAAAAAAAAAAACCATTATCATCATACAAAACCATCAGAATCAACTCACCCGTTTGCCAAATCAGACAACAAAAAACCACAATCCAAACACACCAAAAAAAAAAAAAAAAAGGAACGAACGAACCCAAGTGATAAAATCACCTACCCATCACAAAAATCACATTGAAGAACAAATTGACAAAAGGGTTAGCATGAATCCATACCTCAGTTTCAACACAAGACCACTTGTATAAGAAGATGAACAAAAATTAATGTTGAAGGAATCATTCAACAGTACTAAAAGGGCATCCTGCAAGAATGATGCTGTTTTTCTTACAGCTGCATGAGAGAGAGAGTGGTATGCTGTGTTCAACAAGTAGAGAATCGAATAAGAAAAAGAGAAAAAAAAAAAAAGGTGAAAATGGGTGGGGCCGGTTTTGGTTGCAGATTTGTTGGATTTTGTGGGGCAAAATTTAATCAACTATTATAATGAACAGTGTTGGAAGATGAGATGAGAATGGCATGTAGAGAGAGAGAGAGAGTTGATTAATTAATTTTTTTGGTTAATTGAGAAGTTAATAATGTAATTAGAATTTGGGATTCGAGAGAGTGAGAGAGAAGTCAAGGCGTTTTAATATTAGCTGTTGAATGTGATTATGCAGTGGAATCATTCCAATTGCGCAGCATTTACCCACAAAATAAAGTACTATGATTGGTCTTCGGATGACGTGTATATTGTAACCTGTTTTTGGAGTTCACTCTTCTTCAATTTCTAATTTTCTTAATTTGATTCCACCACTTTAATGGGGCACTTAACATTTCATGTTGTGTGTGATAAGTTATGTATTTTCAGACTATTAATTGATGTGTCAATTGTCGTGTAGTTTGGTGTTGTGATATAAGTAACTAGAAGTTTTAATTTTATTTGTGAAAGTTACATATTTAAATTAAAATTTGAAGTTCATAAAGTTTAACCTTTTTAAAAATATAATCGGTGATATATCCAAAAAAAAAAAAGGTAAACCATAACAATTTACATAAAGTTTCATTAAAGTCCGATGTAAATAAAATAAAGATATTAATTAAGCCCAAAAAAAAAAAGATATTGGTTAATTTATAAAATTCACTTTAAATGACACTAATTTTAAGATTGATATCTGCTCTAAATAACAATTTAAGATTCGGATTACAAATATGACATTCGAGTGCTTCATATGTTAGCATTAGTTTATCAATCAGTGTAAGAATTAACATTGTATGTCACTATTTCTATGTTGGATTTTCAAAACGTTTATCCTGTGTATCATTACTTTTGAGATTCAATTTTACATCTTTAATTTATATAATAATCCCCTCACAAGTCCTTAATAGAATCAATCAAGGACATCATATTAACTTCTTAATTTGATGACAAAAGTCAATATTTTATTCTTACTAATAATCATTGAAAAATATGTTTAAAGGTGGCAAGTGTTTTTTTTTTTTTTTTTTTAAGTCAAACAAGTTAAACCCAAAAAAAGGGGGTTTCAATGATAACAAAATTGAGGTATATTCCTCATCTAAAAATCTTGATAATCAAGTTGGCACTTCTCCTTTGCATACCATAGAAATTAAAAATATATACATATATATCCTCTTGTCGCTTTTTATCTCAAAATTTGTACTTCATTATATAGTTATACATTTTTTCCTCAGAAAACGGAATATAATAGTTTACAAAGGAAAAATATAGAAGGGTTTTTGTTTGTTTTGATTTGAATTTGGTTAAAAAGGAAAATAATTCTTCAGGAAACGACTGTAACCTCATAGAATAGCTAAGGACCTCAAAATTCTTGAAGACTGATAGACATTTTGTAGACACACATATATATAGTCATCAAAAGGTTGACATTGACCATATCTGATTGACCATCACTCATTTGAGAATATCATAGCCGTGCTCAAGATTCCATTCCATATCACACACATTATTTAAATATGTATTTTTGGATACTACCTAACAAGATCAGAATTTTTATTTATTTTATATATATTAGACATTGACATTTGAGATATTTTGTTCCAAAAGAATTGATATATTCAATCCTTTTTAATAATATTTTAGGCCCAAATCATGCCAACAGCCAACCTCATCTTGAACTTTTTAAACTATTGAGTGACTTTTGTGAATGACAATCAAAGAGTACTTCTTTGGAAATTTTGCTAAAAATCTTGTTATCTGGATTAGTCTGAATATGGTTAACATATATACATGTTGAATAGTGAATAGTGTATAACGAATGCTTTTTATGTGAATAGATATTTCCAAGCCAAAACCTCGTTTATTATGGAATCTGATGTCTGAAGCAGTGCAGGTGTAGGCCTGGTATAAATGAGAAGCTACATGTCTTGGAGGCAGAGATCTGGACCAGCATTTCCAGTTAAGATTTTAAGTGCAGCCAAAGATTCCCATGCTCAATCTATTTTACAATTTTGGAAACTCCACAACACTTGCTATATAACCTTGGCTTGCATTGTATTAATAATTAACAAGTTTAATAACCTAGACAAATATTTCAAAGTCTAGAATAAGTTGGTTTTCTAAGGAAAGTAAAACCCCAAAAACTAATCTAATAGAATGATGAAGTGCTTTGATCTAAAAGTGGTTTGTTTCTTTTAAGAAAACACCATAAAATACACAGAAGATGCTTTCAATCGTTTAAATGTTTCCGGTAGCGTAAAGTACTTGCCAAATATCAATAGTACTCAAAGAAAGATGAAAACTACTTTAATTTTCTTGGTGGGTTTTAACAACTACTTACCCAAATTTCCCCTTCTCTTAAAGAATGTACATTTGCCAGCTACTACCTCTCTCTGCTATCAAGTAACTTGGCAGCAATTCTATATCTACTTCACAAACTACATTTCATTCGGAAAAAAAAAAAAAAAAGCTGGATCTTACATGGTGGGTCTATGTCAACTTAAATGAATAATTTCTACAATTTAACATTACACTTTATGGTTTGACCATTAATTAACTGCGATTACCAAAAACACATACTTGCAAGTCGAGCTTTAATGAGTTCATAATGTATACTACATGGTCTACATTTAATGTATTTGGATGGAAGAGTGTGACAGGGTCAAAGAGTGAAAAGCTTATCCTAGCACAAGATCTTATACTGTCTTTTGCAACGCCTATATTTGCCGTACACGCCATGTTGCCAGCTTCACAAGGACAGATACCATATTTATTCAAGGATTCTGGTTCCCCAAATGGGAGATTTGCTTGGATGCAAGCTTTTGACCTGTAATTTAGATTTGGTTCCCATACTTTCCACATTGCACCGCCTCCAATAAAAAATTATTTATATGTCTCGTGATACGATTCAAGAGTATAATGCATTACACCCTACAGAATAAATATCATACACTTCTTGCTTTCTCAATGGATAGGTGAATAGATTAGTTTACATTTTCGCCTGAAAGGTGAAAAATATATATATCTTACGATTTAAGGAGAGATCTTTAACAAACTTTGAATAATAAAAGAGTTTGATTACCTTATTTATTGGATAATATTATTTATCAATAACAATACTTGAATAATCTTTAAGAACTAACCTTACAAGTTTCAACCAATTCAAAGGCTTATGGATAACCTTATCCAATTATTAAGATAACCAAACTCATAATAAAATATTATTAAACAAGTGATTCAATAAATTTCAAAACTATTATGGACTAAATTATGCTCGAAGAAAAGGTAAAAGTCTATGTCCAATGAATGAGAGCATGCACATGTGGTGTTTTTTTGTACATATGATATCAGAAATTGGGGGGTAGGGTGTTTGATATTGAAATGGTGGGATCTCAAGTGATGGGTCAGGTCAGGCGCTTTCACCACAGAAAAAGAAATTTAACTTTATCGTAAGGACATTATTATTAAAGTATCGACTACAATTGGCTCAGCCACTGTCCAGGCCTTGGTTGAGGGGTCAGGCCCCCCATTCTCTTCCCATGTCTACATAAACATCCAACTGGCAACTGTGTAATTTACTATTCCATGTTAAAAAAACATTCACAGTGTTTCTTCATTCGCATAAAGTTGTCATATGATATAACTTGATAAATTTTAATTTTCTTTTATCTAATCATATTTTGGTTAATAGACGCACGACTTATTAATATAATGAGACTGTCACTTTGGTGAATTTCTCTTCGATGATACGCCAAATTCAGAATCCAAGGCCAACTGTATGACTCTTTTCGTTTACTAACATCATGTTCAACTTGCTAATCATCATGAAAAGTGAAAACATGCCAGTAATATTATGTCGGCAACTCTTCCTGTACAAGATAAATCCAATAGTAAAATTTGTACTTGAATTAGAGATATGACACAAAATTTTGAAACTGTGAAAGAGTGATTTTAACCTCAGCTAATTGACAGAAACCAAAGCTACCACAAAAGACAAAAAGCACTGTTCATTGTCACAGCAATATATTAAAATTGAAATGAACAACAAAGATTCAGAAGCAGATAATAATATATTCATGTAATGGCATCCAATTATGCAATAATCCTGGAGCATATGATCCTTAGACAAAGATGTATTCATCTGTCGAATTTACATGTATGATTTGCAAATTAGGATAAGAGTATGGTCTCTAAGAGCACTGAATATTTTCTCTGTGAAGGCGGCCTAGTTGCATTTGTACACTTCCATACGTTGCCATAAAATGCTTGTAACAAGCTTTGGTATAATGCATTGAAAAATATATCAAAATTTATCAGACAGCATAGAGTCTTATAACCTGATTAATTTTGGATCTGCAAATGGGGCAAACACCTTTCTTGGCCTTAATATCTTTTAAACATGACATGCAACCAGCCATATGACCACAGGGAATGCATGCAGCCTCTATTGGGGCTTCCCAACATATTACACATGAGGAAGAAGTGCCTTCATCTTTTACACTACTTGTCATAGAAGCTCCATACTCGGTAGCAGGAACATACAAGTCCACCTTACTGTTTTCAACTGATGGATAGTGGATTGGTCCTTCACTTGATATCTCATCAGGAATTGGTGGAGCTGATGGAGCTAAGGAAACTGATGCAGAAATCCCATTGCTTGTTTGGACAACCGGGGCAGATATAGTATGCGATTCAACACCTTGATTCTGTTTGGAAATTGGCCCAGAGCTGGGTACACCCCACCTGTTATAATCTTCTTTTTTTGATTCATCCATCCATCCACTAGAGCTTGCCTCTGAATGTGCAATAGCTGGTTTTTTTTGTTCATCCATCCATCCACTAAAGCTTGCCTCTGAATGTGCCATAGCCGCTTTCCGTGGTTCATCCATCCATCCATTAGAGCTTGCCTCTGAATGTGCAATCGCTGGTCCCCACCCGTTGTGAGTGTCAGCAGTCGTAGAAATTTCCCAATCATTTGCATTAATTGCTTCAGCATTGTCGTGGATATTTTCCATTGCCAATCCAATAGCTTCTGGAGGTTGATGTGCAACTGCTGGAATTGTGTGTAGGGGATTATGAGGCTCTATGGAAGGCATAACCTGAAACCATGGAAATTAAGAATAGTATACTAGATGGTGATTGCATGACAACAGCACCTTTGACCGAATAAAAGGATGGAGCAAAATCAATGCCACTTCTTTTAGCAAAACAGTTCCACAGAAGCACAAAAATTAGACTACTTCACCAACATTAATCCATCACAAATGTGTACTAAATTGAGTACAAAAGCCAAGCAAGTACCCTCTCTTATACTTTATCAGACAAAAGTAAATATGCAAGTCCTTTTGAATATCAAACAGTAACCTACATGGTATACAACAAGACTCTGCTTTCTAACGAATGCTGCATGAGAAATACCAAGTGTGCACTAAATTGACTGAGTACAAAAGCCAAGCAAGTAGCCTCCCTTATACTTTACTTTATCAGATAAAAGCAAATATGCAAGTCCTTTTGAATATCAAACAGTAACCTACATGGTATACAATAAGAATCTGCTTTCTAATGAATGCTGCGTGAAAAATACCAGTTGAAGATCATGATTTTCACTCATACTAGTTAAACTCTCAAGGATCTTGCAACTCCTAATCCTATAACGTACAGTGTGATGTGAGTACCATGAGCTATTTAAGCGAGCAAATTCCTATCGAACATTCAGATTGGTAGGATAAATGTAAACCAGTTTATAATCCTCATGAGCTGAGCCCTAATTCTACTTTAGCATCACATGCCGTCAGGAGAAATGAAAGTAAGTACCTTTATAACTCCCTATAATACTTAATATGCATTATGCTACAACTACCACTTCAAATAGTAGACAATTTGGAAAACAAGAACATCTATTAGCTCTTGCAAACATTTCTGCACCGTTCAATCTTAGCGTTATCATGCAGTTAGTTAAAAATTCGGCAGTGGTTCTGAGAAATGAAATTAATGATGATTATCCGAATCAATTTATTCCAAAGAATGAACTGGTTTTAACATACTCTTTTGGAGATGCTTATTACATATCTACTTTATCACATATTCCTATGACAGAAAATAAAGAACTACACAACTTTGAGGAGAACAACCACTTATATTCATTAAATCCACTCTCCAGAAATATCAGCATGATTCTTATCAAATATAGAAAAAGTCATTTATCGTGAGCAACTGGTACTAATTATTAAAATTTTAAACACACAACGTATGAACATGCAGCAATTTTTCTACTTCATAAATAGTCTACAACAACCCACAAGAATCTACAAGATCAACATTCCTGACACAAGAATCCAACCAATAAGTACACAGCATCAAGTGAGACAACAATCAGTTGTCTGACTTTGTACCTGACGAATTCCTCTGCATGCATTACACAACCACTGAAGCTGCTGTTTGTCACCTTCATTGGCAGATGCAAGCTTATATCGAATTTCTGGTAAAAAGGCACAGAAACACTAATGAGGGGTATATATACAGATCTAGCTAATTACTTAAATAGATCCTCAGTCAACACTGTATATATACACAACAAAATTCAAATTATTTCGTCTTTTAACGAATAGATTACTCAAAGAGGAAAAAACTGCACTTTAACAAAATGAGATCCACCTTAAGAGAATTCACACGCACGCACGCACGCACGCACACACACAATGTACATTTATGACACTTGTTCAGCATTTAACTATCACAGTTCAAGTGGCTTGTCCTGAAATTTTGCTTTCCACTTGATTAATCGCTAAGAACTTACTTGTAGATTGATCAAATATAATTAGTGCAGGATCTGGTTGATGAAATTTGGGTTCATCAATTTTGGCGTCCAATAGGGAAATGACCGCACGAGGCTGGGCATCCTGTTCATCAATTAAAAATGCATTTTGAAAAGATCTATTAATTAACGCAATTAATATAACAGTACATGCAAGCAAAAAAAATTCAAAGCTTTTTAGTTTAAATCTCCAAACTATAACTTGCATAGTCAATTATCATATGAATTTGCTAAACTAGATCTACCAGCTGGCAACTAATATCTGCGGCTGACTTATATTGGAGGAAACCAATAAAAGTTAATTTCCAACATTGGGCTTTGTACAAACTGTTGATAGTCTTATATTGATCGAAGAAGTGAATTTGTATTAGTTTATAAAGTGAGGGTAAACCTCCACTCATGAGCTAGTTTTTGTGATAAAGTTAGATCCAACATCTTTTTCTAACATGATATCAGAGCTTGGGTAGGACTCTATCTAAGTTACATGGCCGAAATTTAGTTGCATGGGTACAAGTATTGCTGAGTGGCTACACTGTGCGTGAGGGAGGATATTAGATAGTTCCATATTGATTGAAGAAGCGAATTTGCATTAATTTATAAGATGAGAGTAAAACTCTACTTATGAGTCAGCTTTTGTAGTGAAGTTAAGTTCATGACCCTTTTTTGACATAAACAGCATAAAGCAAACAGAACTCATTAGTCTACCCAACTTCAGATGTCATTAGGTGCCTGCTATGATTACAAAGATTCACAAAAGAACAAATAGAAATACAGATGCATCAAGCATTGTAACATTTTCATCAGCCAAAAGCAAGGCCACACAGATTGACACAACTATAGAAATTTGGGACTTCAACCTCGTATTCTTATGCAACAATAGGAGGTACTTTGAGAAATACACAATAAGTAGATGAGGTAGATGTTGAGAGTAGTGAACGAACTTGTACAGACATTGTAAGATATAATTCTAAAGCTAACACTGTTGAGTATAAAGCAAGCAACAATAAGGAAAAGAAAAGAAAGAAAGAAACACCTGCAAAGTAGGATATATTGCAAGCTCAAATCTAAGAGGCTTCATGGGATTACCAGAACCGCAGGGTATAACAACAGCCCAACTGCAATGAATGAACCTCAGTTACTTGCAGTGTCTAGTCAAATAATAACTAACAATATTAATTCACTTCTAAGCCTTAACAAAGCACAGTAGTACTTTGCTAATTCCTGGTTGTTTGTCCAAAATAAATATTAAAGGAAATGGCCTCAACAGATAGATGTAGGTTATATAAACTGCATAATCCACACAAATGCTGCTAAAGTATGCAGCACAAGTGACATTGTAAAATGCACATAGTAAAAGCAACAATTTGAATGATGGGATAAAAAAAGTCATAAGAAAGAAAGAGAAAAGAATATGATACTGACATTTTTCTTGTCAACAGATGCGGAGCTATTGCTTCAAGAAAGCCAGGACCATAAAACTCCCTCAGCCAGCCAGAGAAATAGCACATATGACTCTGAAAAACAAAATAATAAAATTTTGGAAATAAACAAACTTCCAGAAAACATAGAAAATTTCAGGTAAATAATTTCAAAAAAACCAACAACAACAACAATTGTCAAGCATACCTCGATTGCACGGACAACACTCGTATGGCCCTTAATTCTAGCAACATCAAGCGCAGTATGGCAATCATCATTCCTCACAAGAACATTAGCTGAAACATTAGCAAATAAACCATAATCCACATGTGTTAATAATAGCTACCAAATATGTATGCAGCTTAACATAACTCATGATAATTAATATTGTGTTAAGACAAGGAATGTCAATCCAACTTTGAACAAACCCCAGTTCCATGCAACATTACAAAGCGGATATTAACTAGAAATTCAGCACACAACAAATCAGCAAACAAATACCTCCACAAGTAAGAAGTAACTTAACAGTAGATTCCAAACCCCTTTTGGCAGCATGATGCAAAGGAGTACCGCCATGACGACCTACCAACCAAAATCGAGTCACTACAAAAACATATTCCACATAACATACACACAATGCGTGACATACCGGGACGATAAGCATTGATGTTGGCACCCAGTTGAATAAGAGTTTTTGCAACGTTAATTAGTCCAGAATCCATGCATGCCACAATTAATGGGGTCTTTCCTTTTCCATCCATCCACTGCAATGTAATTGTAACCCCACTAAAACGCAACCCAACAACATAAATAGGCAAGTTGATGATGGTTAGTTGGTCGTTACCTCAAGAGTGGCGCCCTGGAGGTGAAGGGCTTTGATGGCGTCGACGTTGGCGGCAGTTACACTTTGATACACCAACTCGTCTTTGGATTGTGCTTGTTTTTGGGTCATTGTATCCAAACTCTGTCCCATCCTTCTCCGCTCTGTCCACAATTTTTTTTCATGGAAACCTTAGCATGTAAGAGTTGGACTCTGCCCCTTATATTTTCAGAGTCGGGTGTTATATTGTGTGACACAACATAGATACACCTTCATGAAAAAGCCAATCTAATCCTCATATCGTGAACAAAGACTTTCTTGGTCTCTAGCTTTCAATTTATTTTTCAAGGGACATCAAACGGGTCAAGGATTTAGGGAGACTCGACCGATATCAATCACTACCTCTCGAAGCTGTTATTTGTATATTTAATACACGAAAAATGCTTGACCACCTGTAAAAATTGCATAATAACGTGTGATGGATGAGGTATAGATTTTTATTTTATTTTATTTTTTAAACTATTAGAAATTGAGGCTTGACGATTATTAAATTACCTTCTTCATATTTAAGAAAATATCAAAATTGAACGAGTTTTGTCAACAATTTAAAATTTTAAAATTAAAAATATAAGTACCTTACAATAATTTTCAATTTTCTACACAGGATTGTTTTCAGGTTATGCAAAATTGTATTTGTATAAAATAGAGATAATAATTTCTCTGATGGAAATCAGGTGTTAACCACTATCATTTATGATTTTCACAAGTGAATCCTAGTCCACAACCCATCAAAATGGAAACTAGATTGATACACAGAAACGAAATCAATTCCGATTAAGTAGACCAACAACTGGATTGAAAATGAAGGACACAGAAACGAAAGAAGCCAGCTTAAATTACTACAATCTGTGTTTAATCAACAACCACTTACATAATGTCACAAACGAAGAACAACAAACTAAAATTCTAGGAAACAAAAAGGAGCATCTCACAACAATCTCAAAATTGCAAGCCATCCCTTGCTTTTGCTGCATCCTACATAGTTAGAATGAGACTGAGCTACCACTTAGCAACTCCACCAGCTCCGCTTTCTTCATCTTTGAAAACCCTTTGACACCTCGCGACTTGGCAACTGCCCTCAGCTCAGGTAGCTTCAATGAACTCAAATCTTCATGTCCAGTTTGCTCTTGTTTGTTGCTGTCTTCATCATTTTCAGCATCATCAATATCTGAAGACTCATCCTCTGATACTTCATCATACACACCGTCAACTAAAATATTGGACTCACTATCTGATACCTCATCATATGCGTTGCCACCTAGAATAGTGGTCTCAATGTCCGATACCTCATTATACACAACCCCATCTGCCAAACTAGCCTCAGGTTCAGGCTCAGGCTCTGGCTCTGGTACAGGCTCGTGTTTAGGGATGGTATTTATCTCAACAGAATTCTGTTTTCTCTTCCCACTTGAATTTGTAGTTGAGCCAGAGTTAACTGTGTCCTCACTGGGATAAACAGGCTGGTATTTGAATTGAGTAATTGGAGACTTGCGTCTGAAATTTGATGGCGGTCTTCCTAAAGAAGAGGCATTAGGTTCCTGAGCCTCAGGCTTGGTCTTGCTATTTGAATCAAAAAAGCTTGAGCTTTTATCTTCATCATATGAGGTGTTTTGTTCCAGGTGGTCCGAGTTGAAGTCTTTGCTGTCAACGCTACTGCTTTTCCTCTTACCTTGCTCAACTGAGTGCTTCCTCAACAGCTTAAGGAGAGAATCCACTGTTTCACTCTCTTTACGTTGTCCCTGCGTGGTTTCTTTCTTTTTGTCTTCTTTGGCTGCAGCTCTTTCTCGAAGCTGAGCCTGGACCTTACGAAATAACTCCACGATCTCCTTCTCTCTTGGTCCTGGGGTTGCAGTTGCTTGGAATTTTGGGGAATTGGAAAGGGAGAGTAATGGCCCATTTTTTGAAGAGAAAAATTCAGGTTCATCGTCAAAGCTATCCCTGTCTTCATTTTGCCTGTTCCTGCCTCGGAAACCATTTTTGTTTTGCCTCGAAAAGTCAGAATTTCTCTTATGACCCCCAGAACTTGCTTTGCAAACAAATGATGCTCGCCTTGAAACACACTTTACTGCTCCAATCTTGACCTGTGAACGTATTCTGAGATCATCGCGAGATGAGCAAGATGACACAGTCACCGCTCTTCCAGAGACACCCAAGCATGGAAGACATCTGCTCTCCGATGGCCCAAAACCTACAATGGGTAAGAATTTGTCCAACAAAATCAATCAAATAACAATGTTTAGAGAAATACAATAGTTTTGATTAACAAATCAGCCAAGTCTATTGACAATGATCCACAATTAATCAGAATTCTCACCTGCTTTGTTCACAGTAAGAATACCTCAGTTTCCAATAATTTCAAACTATTTTATTTACTTGTAGTAAATATATATTTTTTCAAATAGTAAATAAAATAAAGGGCAATTCATATGATCTAATCATGACAACATAACATTTTTAACCAGTCTAAGTTGAAAGAAAATTAATATGACACATAAAATGGCAACTGGAACATGGAACACCACTAAAGGTATAACATAATGGAAGTAGGCTTCTTCAGATTGCAAAGGCAGAATAGATTGTTTTTTTTAGTTTAAATAATGGGATTACTATCCTGCCAGACCTTATTGAAACTCAACATTAACTAGTCTTGTGTCCACAAATGCTTCTCTCTCACTCTTTCTCTCTGTAGGTACACAAATGACAAAACATGAAATGGCCCAAATCCATCTTTCCAATCATTCCTTTGAGATCCACAGTTGAATCTTCCAATATACTACATTTTAAATAGATTACAAAGAATTTTGATGGGAACGTCAGCAAAGTAATTGTAATTAACGTTCCAAATCAATACAGACATGTCTGGGAAAAAATTCCATCCTACAAATTGGTAGGAATACAGGGATCCATGGTAACTCCAATAACAACATTGACAAGACCTCATCCTGAGACAATTTGATGTAATCCTATGTGCAATATGTGTATATTACAATTCATTAAGGGAAAAAGATGAATTTTCACTTTCGCTTCTGAACAAAATCTTCTAAGCACGTTCGTGTTTTACATGGTTCACAAAATAGCCTAAACTGACATGGAGACTATTCTATGAATGCATGAATTTAATTATATAGAAACCACTTAGTGACGCCATTTTGTAAATGTTAGCTAATTCAACTCATAAGAACTCTTGTTGTTGTGCAAGAGATCTTGGGATCAAATCACACTTATACCGGCATCTTCTAATCTGCTGCTGTCATCACCAAATAGTGCTACAGTCTACTATCAAATCAAAATCAATACCCTGAAGCCAAAAAGGAGCTTAGCTGAAACCAGCAGATCTTGACATGAGAATTTCTTTCGGCAAAAACTGTTTGCATTGCAGCTATAACTATGTATGCCATTACTCCCAGCAGCATTTCAACTGTCCTCAACCGATCACACAACATCAACATCTTGCCACCACAAACTATTTAAAGTTTAAATCACACCACACTAGCTTCATCAATACTTACAGGTCCAAGCAGCCGCCACAACAACCACACTTCTCATCACTAAATCCATAATTCTCCTTCATACTTAAATCTCTAAAGGGAAAATGTGGACCACACAATTGCCACACTCGCATCCTACAAAATGCAATTCCATGGCAATTCAAAGAACACCGTAGACAAAAGCTAAAGCAGCCATATAGAGAATAACCTCTCGTTCACTCTCTCAACCTTCAATAAACAGCCAGGTGCTTCGCTCTCAATTCAATAAACATTAACGATTAACTGAATAACTATCTAAACTTCATATCCTGTCTCTACCTCTACTAATAAACTAAACGACCAACAATTTTTTATCTGGAAGTTTCTCATTTATCTCTAGAATATTAAACCATGTAAATCATCACAGTAAATTTTAAAGTCAACAAATATCAACCCTCCTCCAATCAACTGTTACACACACATATATAGATGGATCTCTTTGATGCACACGCCTTTTTCTAGATCCATATGACATTCGTGGTCTTATTGGAAAGACTAGAGATAGGCAAGGTGTGGACAAAAACGTTGTACCTAAAACACTAAAATTTTCATTTCATGTTTCAAAAGTTAAACTCCAAAAAGAGAGAACAAGTTGGCAAGACATTAAAAGAAGTAAAAAAGAAATAAAAGCAGCACAAGGAAAACACAATGCAATGCTAGTAGTAGATAATGCTGTGTTAAACGATAATATCTTTATCAAACATCTGCAAACGTACAAAAACAGCTAAAAAACTCGGTCTGAAGAAAAGATGTTGTATCTCTCCATACCCACAAAACTCAATCCTTTCAACATATATCACAAAAACGAATAATAACAATTAGAGAGACTCATTTTCATCTATACACAACATTACAACTTTACCCTTCAAATCTACACATAATGTTGTCTTCTATATCTCAAATATCCCATTTTCCCTCTCTATTCAATGAACCAGACCAAAACCCCTTACTTCCCCTTAAACAATTTTCCAACCTGTAAAATGTCTTCAAAGTTCCATTTACAACAGACCAAGCAGATACTAACTCAAACGCTTATATAAATCAACAGATAAATTTAATTAAAAAGCAAAAACAAGAACAAGGGGTCCCAAATGACAACAGCATACAAATAAATAAGAGAATAATAAAGGAACTGAGCCTGAAACTCACTCACCTGGGAGATTGTTAGCTACAAGATGGACTGCTTGTGACATCACTCTACTATTGGTCTAAAACTCTAAATTATCAGAGAAGCCGCTTTTGCATTTTATACAGCTACTGATAAGGGACTTTTTTGGTCATCAATTGTTTCATTAAGGGCAAAATTGGACTATTACCTTTCGTCGGTTTCAGGGAGCCAACGTATCGGGTTAGCCTCCAGACTCGGACACGGGTTATCTTGTCGGGTTATCATTCTAGTTGGATACGGGTTGGGCTGCCCAGCTCTTCCACAATTCCCTCTTTTATTATTATTATTATTTTTTTTAAAGTTGAAATAACTTGCGGGACTCATTCACCATTTATATTGTTTGAATCTCTATTCCAAAAGACATCGATTTTCGTAAAGAGAAAAAAATTGTACACATATATTAGTCAAATACTTATGATGAAACTTGTAACCATTTGAGTTAAAATAGGCATGCGTACTCTCTGAAAAAAACGGGTATGTGAATTTTTTTGACAGCTGCTATTCATAAATTATTTTTTAAACTATTGCACTATTCATGTTTTGAAATATGATTTTATTAATGACAATTAATATACTATAAGAGACTCAAACCGTAAATCTTATGAGAATAAACCCCCTTTTTTTTTTTTGAGAAATAAACCGCTTATTTAACCTTATAATATATTGTCATTATATAATTAAAAATTACAAATCCAAAAGGGGAATAGCCAAGGCCATTGATCTTCTATTTTATTTTCATACCCAAGTATCTCTCAATCGGTAGTTGCCAACAAAAGCTATTACAAAACCCGAACACCGTCCTGGGCTGTGGTGTCCAAATCTTACTAACCATTAATACGTTACCCATTGATTTTGCGACATTTTATTCTGCATCAAATTTAAAGATTTGTTGTGAATTTCAGTTGGACGGTAGTTATCCTTCGATTGCTCAAAAGTATAAAATGAACGAATTTGCTCAGGCTGTTGATCAGTTTTCCTTCTTTAATTAAGTGAAACAAGCATATGTACTCAACCCATTCATAACACGTCACATGGTGTAAAAATCACGTGATTGGATGGTGTATTGTGTCCGTACCATGTAGCATCATGCAAGGGACAAGGACACACATATGGCCATCCTACCCAAAATGCTCTTCTATTGTAGATCATCACTGTCAGTTCAATATTACGGAATCCAAAATTGGAGAACCAAGAACACAACACTTGGTGCTAAAAGCTTCACAAGCAAGGTATTTAAAAAATCTTACTTCAATCGAGAAAAGAGAGACAGACGTGCCAAGGTCATCCCAGTAGACATGTCTAAACTGCTATGCTAACGACGATCATATATTAATAACAGAGGACAACGATTGTCAACTAACGAGTTCAAAACTTGTATAAATAAAATTGGAGTTTCACATATAGCCCCTTTTTTCATGCCTAGTTTTAAACTACATAATGCAAAATCAATGTTAAATAAAGTTGCAACTTGTCGACTCAGGCTTCTTTGTTTTCTTCAGCTGGAAGGAAAGATTTGATTACCTAACAGCCACACCCGATAGAGGATAACCATTAACACGGCACCTCCCAGAAGTGATGAATATGAAGATCATCTTTTATTTTTTTCCCTTGGTACTTAAAGCAAACAAGATATCTGACGAGTACAAGCAGGAAAAAGACGATACAAACCAAATGAGTCAGTGCTCTGTGAGGGCAAGGCCTACGCTTTGTGATTTTTCATCATATCATCAACATCCAGTTCCACCTCCAACACTGGAGAATCCTTTCGCATGCTGAAATTACTGATAAAGGAACACAAGATATTAAGAAAAGAAACATCAGGATGTAACAGGCTGTACTCCAACCAGGGGTTTGGGTAAATTGGAATTGAGCACCTCACCTGTTCTGCACAGGGCCATGATCAACTGCTGTTCTAAGGCAATAAATAGCTCTCCCGACTATGTCTGTCATGGAAACTGGACCAAATGTTCGACTATCATTTGCTTCCTGTCACTCAAAAATAAAAAGAAAAAATTCAAAAACAAAGAAGCTAAATTAGATTATCCCAGGCATTTTAAAAGTCCAGCAACAGCCACTCTAAAGTTCTGGACTAACTTCTGATCCACAGAGAATTCTAAAATACCTACATAAATATCTTTGTTTTGACTATCATTCTCTTGCATTAACTTATATATAGCAGGTGCCATGCAATTCTTCCCCTTTGTCTACTTGCTACACTAGTGCAATCCCTCTTGTTTATTTTTTCAAGCTCCAATGGGTTTTGCCTAATATGGTGTTGAAAGATTTAATTAATAAGAAATTGGAAATGATCATATTACATAATGGTATTGATAAGAGGCACTAGTATGTAAATCTTTTTTCATTTTCCCTGGTCCTCCCTTTATATTACTTGTGTATAAGTTTCAATTTCAAAGGAAAGTACAGAGCAATTGTTACATCCAAGGGAATGAACTACAAAATAACAGGCATTTCAGTTGCCATTTATCCATTGCAGTGAACCCCACAATGATGAAATGGTATTCCTCACTCAGAATTTGGGAATGCCATTCCTTTCTGATGTCTAAATCCCATCCTCATCTTACTGTTCTCTGCCGGTCACGATATCTCCCTAGTCGTAATTCGATTTTTAATGTTTATATAAATGTAAACACTGAATGAAAACTTTCTATTGAAATGTATATTTAATATTTCAATGACAGAAAAATTAATCATAATAGTATATATGGACAATTAAAAAAATATTTAAACAATCCTAAAATATTTAAATTCCATATTCAATACATAATTCAGTTTAAAATTACTTAAGACATTAAAAGAAACCCTAATAAAAATACATGATACCAAAAATAAATGATAGTATCTCTCCATAAAGTTCGGGATTCTACATATGCATACATTTAAAAGTTATTATTAATGTAATGAATCACTTGTAAGAATTTTCTTTCAGGATCTCATGCAATTTTTGAAATAAAGTATATATAACTTAAATAATTTAAGATTGTCTAAAAATCAATCATAGAGATAAATGCAGCTTTCATGAATGTTTTCAAACAATCTTTCAGTATTAAACTATACATAATTCATATTATATGTAAACTTTTATATATTGGATATATAACTTCACGAGAAATATGAAAATGGATTCAGCAGTTCAACTATGGTCAAGATCAAAGCTAATTAACCACTTTACACAATACACATATACTTCAAAGTTGGGGAGCTTTTCTTTCTCGAAAAAAGCACATTTTATTTTGCAGGCCATTTTTCTCTCAGAAAAGTGCATACTTTTGTTTAGCAAACCCTTTTTTTCCCTCAAAAAGCGCATAGTTTTGTTTTTTACCAAACATAGCCTTAGCTTATCCAAATTCTGATAAAGATCAACGCTGCAATGTTCCCACGAGGCACTATATACCCTTAATTTCAGGCTATATTTGGTTCAATTCTCCGTGAAGCCTAATCCTGGTTCCATCACATGAAATTTTTGGTCCTGTAGACTTCTGATTATGGTTTGAGGCTAGAAACTAGTATGGTATAATCAGAAGTTTAAACAATTATATTAAGGATAAAATGTTAATTAAAAAAATCAACATAAAAACAATAAATGAAAACAAACAATAAAATCCCAGAATATGAATGTAGTTACATCTTTAAGTGGCTTGCAGACATACTATGTATCCATTTCCTTATTGCAAACAGAAATCAAGTAGGATTCAGAATTGTGATGCACAAAAGTTAATCCTTTTTCCTTTCTTTAAGGGGAAGCAGCACTACAAACCATAGCTTCCATTTATTTTCATCCTGGTAATAGTTTTCACACACACGCGCACACACACGCGTGCACGCATGCACGCACACACAGAACAAGCTTCAAGTCAAAACACACACACACAGAGAACAAACTTCAAGTCACACACACACACACACACACACACACACACACACACAGAGAACAAGCTTCAAGGCAAAACCCACACACACACAGAACGAGCTTCAAGTCAAAGATCCCACATATAAGTCAATTGGCTGTTAATGTGAAAAAATAAAAAATAAAAAATAAAAAAGAAATCTGACTCATTCTGAAGCACACTGACCCTTCAAACTTTAATCAAACCTAAAAGAAATCTGATTCTTTCTCTTTTCACTTCATCTCAATGTGATGATTTCAACTTCCTGATGTGATGATTTCAACTTCCTGATTTTTACTAGCATTCTCTTATATCTTTTTATAAGGAAACTAAGGGTTTTCATAGTGCTTGGATAGCATGAACATTCAACCAAATGTTCATGCTATTAAATCGAATGCAGCCCATTTGCCTTATCAGTGTCTAGACCATGAATAATAAGGTGCAGTAGAAAGAGATGTATTACTATTGTGTATGCATAGCAGAAACATACCTACACATAATGATAAAATTCTGAAATGAAAAATTTTCTTAATAATAGAATAATAAATCAATTACCTTAGGTTTCAAATTCCCATTGTCAGCCAACACCCAGCATTGATCCTTTTCAAGAACAAAAGGCTCATCTTTCTCATCAGTAGACACCATTTCATACCCTTCGATTGCAGCTAATCTTCTTACTAGATAGTTATCCGACTTTTCAGGATCTTTCAACACCACAACATCTCCAACAAAAACACGCCTGTCAACCAAAACGAGTGGAAAGAACAACCTTTAATAATGAAGTAACAAAGTGCAATAACTTGGATATGAAATCTTCCAGGACAAAAAAGGTTAGTACATAGGTGAACCAAGCCAGAACCATAACTACCTGAAACCGTAAGCTGTTCCATTGAAGCAATGCATATGTTAAAATTCACTTTAATCATACCCGGTTCAGTTCTTTTATGTTTTGATAATCACTTGTTTTAGAAATGACAAAACTAATCCAAGTCACTTCAGCAATACAAAATCAGTAGTATAAAAGCAATTCCCTAGAATTAGATTGCAGGAAGCTGCAAAAGAAACAATCACTTGGAAACATAATAAGGTAATTAAACAAGTGAAAGTTTGCATTTACTATGAACTTCGAATGTATGTCCATCCCTTTTTATTTTGAGAAGCAGTTCTAGAGTTAGGTTGCATTTAAGGGTCTAAAATTTGTTTTCTGCTGCACAAGCAGTATTGATGCTCAGAGATCAGAAGACAAAAAATCAACTGGATATTCACTGAGAAATAATTACCATGAGACATCTAAAGAGTGGGAGCTCAATTGAACTTTCTCGATGGATAGTCCAGAAGGAACCAAATAAAACTTACATATATATAATATGGCTACCATTTAGAATGATGATAATTATATATATAAAACTTGGGTCATCTTGAACTCTCTTTCTTTAATTTTGGATTCCCTATCTTTAAGCATAAGGTAATGTTAACTGGAATTTATGAGTAAATCTACTGATAAGCTTCCCCGTCAAAAGCTATCAGTAAGACTAAAATGGCAACAGAAAAAGCCTCATCATTCAAAAGGTCCTCACAGCCCATTATTACATACTTTTAAGGGCATGCCAGTGTATAAGGGTATTCCAAGGATTCACCATATATGGGCGAATATCATACATTTGGATGACATAAACTCTATAAGGCACCACAAGCTTCTAATGCAAATAGTCTCCTCCAACTTTTACTAGAACCAACATAAATCAAAATTGCATATACAAGTGTTAGAACATATAAGAGATAGAAGTGACAGTGAAAGGGTGGGGGCATCCAAAGATATTGTAGAACAAAAGATTATGCTTTGAGTACATACAAAATCTCAATTAAAAGAAAGCATCTAACTAACAATAAATTAAATGATTAAAAGGTACATAATCAGCTAAACTCAGTTTTTGAATAAAAAGCACATGATTGTTGAAATATTATTTTATATATGACTAAATGAAACTAACTTTAAAATGATTCAAATTAACAGGCCCAAATCATTGGGTTGAAATTTCAAACCACAACACATTTATAATGCCTCAAATAAGAACGATCATAAGGGATAATCAATCAATTTTCGTTGTTTATAACATATTAATGCCAACTTATAGACGGCAAGCCTTTCCTGAGTAATTTTGCACGGTAGGAGTATTATGAATGACAACAGCACACATGAGCACCCTCCACAACTGAAAAATAAAAAGAACCCAAAACTAACAAGAGAAACAATGAAAGAGAAAAAAGTATTACGTCGGATCAGCAGCTGGTATCTTCCGGATGAGAAGAGTTCCCCCTTGCCTTCCTATCACTGGGGCCATCTCCTCTCCTTTATTCCGGTGTAAGTAAGTCAGCTTCCCTTGAAATAGATATTTCCAAATCGAATCACGTAATTCTATGTCACTGATTTGACCTCGCGAATAGCTCTGCTTCACACGGAAGATTCCATTAGGGCAACAATCTAACCAAAAACACAACTCTAAGAGCCACAAATGTACCCAAACTTGTCTACATATAGAAATTCAGCAAACAAAAGAAAAGGTAATCAATGACAGAAAAACCAACCGAAACATAACAATATATGCACAGCAACCATCAGTCAAATTCAACTATTCCATTCTGTTATCAACAACCAGCAACTTCAAATTTCTAATGCAACACTTCATTCGAAGTGGAAAATCAAACTTCCCTAGCCCTAATATTATCGCAATTCGTTTTTTTTCCCAAGAGAAAACATATAAACATTTCTCATTCATCCATACGCTCAACAACCACCGAATCAAAACATGAACACTACCGAATCAAAGAGAGAGAGAGTGGAGGAGCAATGAGAGACCTTCCAGCTGAGAGAGACGGAGTATTCGACCTTGTGGCCTATGTATCGAAACCAAGTGGATAGAGAAACCATTGCCTGCGGAGATAAGCTGTCTTGGTTTCTTCAGGCTCAGCATTCGCTTCTGTTAAACCCCTAATATTTTTCTTTCTTCCCTTCCCTTTCTTTTTTGTTGTGTTTGTTGTATCTCTCTCGTCTTTTCTTTATTAATTAAATTATTTTTTTGAAATATTTATTAATTAATTATTAGTTTGTTGCTTGGTGACAATTTTTACATCGCTATTAGTCCTGAGGTGTTTGGGCTATCGGTCCGGTTATTGCACTATCTGGGCGGGTTTACTGCTCATTTGCATTGGCTGGGTAATGGGTTTGGGTTCACGGGAGACGTTTAATTCCTTTCTACACTTCATATCTATCCATAATTGCACCACCAAGGTTGGGTTTTTTTTTTTTTTTTTTTTGGGGGGGGGGGGGGGGGGGGGAGGGGGGGGTGTGGGGACTTCTAAATTAATAACTGTTAAATACATTTGGTATTAATTTCGGGTTAAAAATACCAAATGTGATTATTTGATAATTTGATTAGTCTTGACTATAATTTTGAGGAGCAGATAGGGTTATTTTTCTCATTCTAATTGAGCTATTTTAATTTTAATTAAGATAAAATTATGAAAATAAACAAATAAAAATAGAAAAGAAGATTGATCTTTATAGTCCATCTTGTAAAGATTAAAAATAATAATAATAAAAATTAAAATAGATAAAAAAAAAAATAAAAAAATTAGTAGTTCTTTAACTTTTAATTTTATAAATGAACGATGGAGACCAAGATTAATTAAATGATTAATAAAAGTTGATATGATTCCAATCATATTAACCCCTTAGCGGTTGATTTGTTTGGAATCATATAATAAATCACTAGATCCTCATTTGATAATTTGGTTTTTAAAACCGCATCATTGATGATCTGGGTTTTAAAACCTTGAAAATTGGCGATTTAGGCTTCGGAATATGGATAATTAATGAATTGGATTCCATAAACTAGTTGTAATTTGGATTAACCATAATATAATTTTGGAACCTAAATTATTGAAAATGATATGAAACTAGAATCGAATCATATGATCATTGATAATATTGGTGCAAAGGTTTACTTTGTTTCTAGATCAGTGAACAAAGTTGCATATATATGAGCAAAATTAGTTATCAGTCGGGAGCACCAGTTGGACTGGTTAGAAGATTATCTTTCTAGTAGTGGGGTCTTATATGTGATCAGATCAATGTCTTCTTGTCGTTATTAAAGAACATATTACTGCCAATCTACTTAAGGTTTAGCTTTTTGTGTTCGTAATCAACTTTTCAAAAACCTCACAAGACCTCCTTGCCATTAGCGTTGTATTAAATGCAACTCTTTGATTCAGTTAAACCATGAAATATATATATATATCTTCAATTTAACAAATATAAAACAAAAAATTAAGAAAAATACAAAAATTGAAAATTGTTAAAAAAAATGAATCTCAACTATTTATCTAAGATGGACAGTAGAAATTTAAAAATAAAAAGAGATCAAATTTAAAAAATGAAAAATGCAAAAAAGAAGAAGAATTTTGAATCTTTATCATTCGTCTTTAAGGTTTTCACCGAAAATATAAAAGACATTTTGTTCCGGCTAGGTCTTCATCATCCAATTTCTAGCTAGATCACCACTATCAAATCTTCTCTCGATAGGGGCAGGTTGATTGCTTGTTAGTAGGATAGATCGTTTAATAAACATTAATTGTTATAGAGTGAATTATTAAATGATTTTCTTCTTTAAAAAAAAATACAAAAATAAAAACAAAAACAAAACAAAACACAAAGGAGATTGATCTCCTAAGCGGAGGGAGATGTTGACCTTCTACTTTACAATCAAGATCAATGATTCCCTACTATCTTTCTTTTTAGAAAAATTCGAGACATGTTTACAATTTTCTCTTAATTTTAAATCGCCTTATGAAACACTTTTTATTCCCACTAAAGGTGAAAGATTTTAAATATGGATATCAGTCAAAATATTTGGATCTAAATTTATGAAAATATTGAAAATATTTTTTATAATCATCACCTTAAAGTAAAAAATTATATATCAAAAATATATGGGATATCATTTCTTTTTTTTTTTTTTTGAAATATACGTGATATCATTTCGATACTGATCTCATCACATATAAGACTCCGATATTACAAACCAGCAGGATAATCCAGCGAGGAGATTATATATATATATATATATATTAATCCAGCAAGGAGATTTTGTTTGAACTGTATTACCATTTTACTTATTCTGGCTGACTTTGGGAGGAGCTACTACTATAATCTCAAAACAATGTTATTTAACATCGATTAAAAAAAGGATCGAAAATCGACATTAGTAGAAAAGGGCCCCACAAGGCAAGTGAGCGAAGCCACGCGTATCTTAGACTCATATGACCGACTTTTCCCATCTCTCGCTGGCCGTGCAACAAAGACAGCAGTTTCAATCGAAAAGCCTAGCTCCTAAACAAACATTCAGACATTCTACAACTCCAATCTTGTTTCTACAACAAATCTCTACATTCCACCTCACACCAGGTTTGTCTTCTTTGCTTTCTTTATTATGATTTCTCTTTGCTTCTTTCCTGTTAATGGGTATTACTAATATTTCATTTTGTTTACAACCGAATCGCTGCTGGTGTAACGCATCTTTTTTGTTTTATATTCAATGTGTAACGTCGATTATGTTAAATTGGGTGTAAAAGAAATTCTTAGCTTAGGTAGATTTTGATTTCACTTGATTCAGGGTTTGTTGTTGTTTCTTGCTGCTGATTTTTGGGTAGTATTGACAGGTGTGTCCAGTGATGGACAAGCTGAAACTGGCCCAGTTGGGTGAGAGAATAAAGACGGGTGGGGCTCAGATGGGTCGGATTGTTAGTGGGAAGATGAAGGAGATTCTACAGACTCCAACCCCTGAATCCAAAATGGTGGATGAGGCCACTGTGGAGACTTTAGAGGAGCCCAACTGGGGCATGAATATGAGGATTTGTGCTATGATCAACAGCGAGGAGTTTAGTGGGACGGAGATTGTTAAAGCCATAAAGAAGAAGATTTCGGGCAAGAGTGTTGTGAGCCAAAGGTTGAGTCTTGATTTGTTGGAGGCCTGTGCTATGAATTGCGAGAAGGTTTTCTCTGAGGTGGCGTCTGAGAAGGTGTTGGATGAAATGGTTAGGATGATAGAGAGCCCCCAGGCTGATCAGGAGAATAGAAGGAGGGCTTTGCAGTTGATTAGGGCGTGGGGAGAGTCCGAGGATCTCACATATCTTCCTGTGTTTCGCCAAACTTATAAGGTAAACCTCTGCCCGTATCTTGTAAATTTGCTCTATTTGATGCAGTACTTGTTGATATTACAGATTTAAGGTTATAAAGGTGTGTGTACTTTCAGAAATGTTTGTTAAAATGTTGACTGCTTTGCAAGTTTGCTGTCCATGATATATCCTTGTAATTTGAAAGGTTGATCGGGATGCAAGTGACCTTTCCCATGTAACCGTGCATGGCTCCTTTCAAAAGTTAGTTTTGATTGTAGTGGCAATGCGTCAACTGAAGCATTTCCTATGTGGTATTAGCGATAATTTATTAACTGCACATGATTGCATTCTGTCTCTGTGCCGTTGCTTGTGGCACAGGGCTATTTTTAATTGTTTTGCCAGTCGTAAGCAATAAACGATCTGCACACTTAACTTTTAAAGAACTTTACAAAATTATTCATTTCTTGGATTTGACATATAGTTGGCTATACTTTAGCCGAAGTAAGCATCATAAGCAGATAATTGTCTAAAGATCTTGGTTTTTAGAGGTGTGTTTCGGTATCAAATTAGAAAATGTTTAATGGCCTGATTTTTAAGTGTCAAATCCCCCAAGGCACATGCCTTGTGCCATGACTGCCTCATATGACGAGGCTTATCATATTTAAGCTATCTTGTATGGACAAAGTTTGCGTTTCTTTTAGCAATTCGTGATTATGAACATGTGCCAGGTTTACTCTCTCCTTTTAATATACCAGCTTTTTGTCCAATAAAAATGTGCCCAACTTACTGATTGGGGTCTGGAATTGTTTCATAAGTGTAAATATTATATATAGGCTTATTCTGTTGTGACATTTAAGTTTGTTCAAGTCTTCTTTACCTATGCATGCTCCTTGTTTTTTTTTTTTTTTTTTTCACCTTAGATGAATGTGGCTTTTTCCGTATATACTCTGTTGTGAGATCATTCACCACATGCATGGTTTTTCTGCATAGGAATTAGTGTGCCAATATGTAATTTTTTTTTAATTCTATGGTCATCGCAGAGTTTGAAAGACAGAAGTGTGCCTCCCCCTGTAGAAGATGCGACCGCACATACCTTGGAGTCTTATGTTCATCAAGAGCCAATATCTCCTTCTGGAAACCATCCTTTTCCCGACACTGGATTGCAGGCTGTGGATCATACTAGTTTTGCCTATAATTATAGGAGCCTCTCTGGTGACGAAAAGAAGGAAGTTCTTGTTATAACTAGGAACAGCCTTGATGTGCTCTCTAGCATATTGAATACTGAAGCAGAGCCAAAACCTATAAAGGTAATTTATCTGCTTTAAACATGACAGCAACATTGATTAACCTTCATTATTTTTTTGGTCTAAACTCGTCATATCTTATGATTCTATTAGTGCTTTGGATATTATTATACTGTCATCATCTTAAGAATATATTGTACTTGGTTTGACTAATTTGTCTCCTTTGAAAATGTTCCATTTTCTCATACATATAGAAGCTTTAATGTTTATACTGGTTATTTAAGTTGAAATGTTATTACTATCTGTGAACAAAGAATTACATGATTAGAGTTTGTAAAATACGATTTCAGAATTTATGTTTTCTTGTTCATGTTGCTCCCAGCATCCATATATGTATGTGCATCAGGTTTCAAACTCGAATGCATCGTTTCTACTTTGAAAGCTAGGTGGTCCTTGGGATCTAGGTGGTCTTGTGACTAATCTCTAGATTTCTGATCTTGGCACAAGTCCTGTTCCCATACAAAACATCATAAACTTGGCAACCAATAAATGTTATTGCATTGTTGCAGGATGAGTTGACTGTGAGCATGCTGGAGAAGTGCAAGGAATGTCAGCCTGTCATTCAGATGATCATAGAAAGTACTACAGATGATGAGGGAATGCTGTTTGAAGCACTGAATCTTCACGATGAGCTTCAACAAGTCATCTCCAAATACGAGGAACTAGAAGCTGCCCAAAAATCTGGTGGAGAATTACCCGAAAACTCAGACACTTCCAAAGCCAATTCAGCAGGTCATGTTGAAGCTCATAAAGAAACCAAAAACTCTGAAACAACTGAGGACAATCTGCCCTGTCACGTTGAAGCTCATGAAGAAACCAAAAACCCTGATAGAACTGAGGCCAATTTGCCCACTCATGTCGAAGCTTTTAATGATTCAAAGGCAGCCAATCCCCCAAAAGAGAGTACCGAAACCAGCAGTGATGAGAGAAGTAATGGATGATAGAAGTGGGCATGACGAGGAGTGGTGCTGTTTCTCAAGCCTGTCATGTAGTTTGTCCAATTCCTGACACCTTGTACAACTAAGGACTTAATTATCAGGTTGATGTAATTAGTTAATAGATGTTTTATGTAATTAAGATTATAAGATTATTGTTGTTATCTGCTTGACATACTATGGACTTGTAGTTTATAGTAATTTCGCATATCTTAGTGGTAGAAGATGCTGTTGAATAAGACTATTATCCCATATAGCTGCTGTACACACATCGTGTATGTGGAAAACCTATGATTTCTTCAGCAAGTTATAATTATGCAAGCAAGTTAAAACTAAAAAGAAATTAATAATGAGAAAATATAAGAAATTTAGGTGCTGTTCGGCATCATTCTAAAACCTGTTTTATGTTGTTTGAATATAAAAAACGCCAGGAAATATGTCCCTTATCAATTTTTGTCTTTTGAATATAAACAATGTTATAAAACGCGTTCGGATTTCAATCAAAAGGTCTTGGAAACAAGGGAAACAAAGTTTCCTTCTAAAGCTGGATGGAAAACTGGTGTTTTCCACTTTTATTTTCATTTTAAGCGGATCCCATGTCAAATTAGTTTTGTTTCTTTGTTTTTTTTTTTTTTTAATTTTTTATTTACTTTAAACAACCCACCCACTATTAGATAATCCTTTTTTTTATTATTAGTAAAAGAATAATTTTTTACTTTAACATGATATAAAGAATAATTTAACGTATCCACGATTGTTTTAGTCTTTTACCACATGATGCGATGATATCAAAAAAAAATTTATGTCATATATAGAATACTATAATAATTAATTATTTATGATTATACAATTATGAAAAAAATAAATATTGATTGCACATCATCTTTTAATAGGAGTGATTAAATACTTTTCTTGATCTTAAGGGATCAAACGTTTAAGTCTCGCCTTCATCCTAAAACATAAGATATTAATAGTTTTTATTAATTTAATCTCACTCTCCATCATAAAGACTATATGTATAGGCCGAGTTTATTTTAAAATTCATAAAATATTTTTTTATCATATATTTTATATATTACATATATAATTATTATTTATATTTTTGAAATTAATTTATGTGAACTCATTTCATAGTATTACTAATAGACGCGTTTTTGAATTTGAAAAACATACAAATCAATTTCTTGTTTTCAAATGAAAAAACAAAGCGAAAACGGAAACGATACAGAACTGACCCTTGGATAATTGTTTAATTTGCGATTGAATATCATTCTCTGAATTCAAGTATAACTTATTGACTGGTACATCTGTACAATTAGGCAGCTCACTAAGCAAAAGAGAAGACCATTGGACATATGTCTCCAAGAGCAAAATCATTGGCAAATGGCAATTCATTAAATATCTTCATTCTTACTACACTCAATTTAATTTTTTTTAATGGCAATTTTAACCTGAATTAAAATTACTAAGGATAAAAAAAAGGTTCTAAAGACGTTACAAACAAATTATTCTAAGACAGTTTAAGCGTTGTTATGCTTATTTAGCAATGTACCGGTAAGAGATTTTTTCCTATATTATAATTTGTAATAATAGATATCTTAACCGTCAATAAAGTTTTTTTATTTTTTTTATGTGAATTCATTTTTGGTTTATGGGTTTGATTTGTTTTGATGATTTTTGATAGAATATATAATTTCGTTATTTTTTTTTAATAGATAATTTTGTTAGTTTTCAGTTTACTAGCTCATGATTATGGGATAGAAAAACCATAGACAAAAACCAAAAAATTATTATTTTTTTCACATGTTGCAAGTCTACGGGTGTGGGTGTAAAGTTTGTTTGTGGGTTCGGGTGTGGGTTTGGACAAACCCGCCAAACTCACCCATTTGTCGTTCCCAATGTTATTTTCTTCTTTACTAAAGTTATGTTATATTAACTTGTTTTGCCATCTTGCTATGCTTTGTCACTATCATAAGAGGGTGTTAATTTTTTTCCACTTATAACTTAAAGGCGATGAATTACACTCATTAGTTGTCTTTATTTATCTTTTAAGTGATTGAACCATTTAAAACCATCAAAAAACAACTGAAAAAAAAAGAAGTTAAAATTATTGGTTTTAACTTAATTACAAATAACTTAATGACATTTAAAATATTCTATTACAAGTCTATCCTCCTCAAAATAATATATTTTCAATTTTATCTTAATTTTTTATTATATATATATTTTCCTAATACTTATATGACATAATTAAAAGAGGAAAAAAAAAATACCTCTCATCCCAAAAATTTTTAAAATTGGATTGATGTATTTTAATTTATAATTTAAACATTTACTTCTTTTAGTTGCCTTTTAAATATTCAACTTGTTGACGTCCGGAAACGGTCAACCAGAGATTCTGGGGCCCAGACAGCGGACTTGGTAATTAATGGATAAATGTGTTGATTGAAGGGTAGGAAACGGTTAATTAATGAAGTTGTAGGTTGGTGGTGATTAATTCAGGTGGAAGAATGTTGGATTCAGTGGTTGGTAAACTTAATGAGGTGATCAGTAAGTAGTTAAGGAGAAAGAGAGAGTGAAAGAGAGAAGAAACACAAGGATTTTTACGTGGTTCGGTGACTGCACCTACATCCACGGCCACTCTGATGTAATTCCGGCAGAGTGACAGCTCTTCTAGTCTGATAAGCTTGTTGTACAGTAAAAATGTCTCTCCTCTTTATAGGGGAAGGGAGCTCACAATAAAAAATACAAAAGAAAGCTGTGCAAGTCATTGGCAACGGCTAGTTTCAACTAATCCTGACACTGTCATGCTGCATTAATTGTAAAGGTAATGATGGTTTCCTCCTTGCACAAGTCTGCATTAATTATACATGAAGAGGTCTTCACTTCATTAAATGTTCTGGGTAATTGTGTAGGTAGTTTCCGGCGGGAAATCATGGGAGTTGATAATTCTGACAGCTTGCTGCACACAGTTTCTCATGAGTAGACTTTCTGGTCAGCCAGATGTATGCTGGAGAGGAGGTGAGGTGGTCTGGAGTTCTTAGCGAGCTCGCGATCTGCGCGACCTCGCGAACTCCACGAGCTAAAGTCAGGGATAGGGAACATTCTGGGAGCTATTGCGAGCTCGCGACCTGGGCGGCTTCACGGGTTGAGCTTGCAACGGCTGGCTTCATCTTCGGGCCTCTTGGGCCCTTGCTTCTGTTTGGAATAATGTAGACTTCTTGGGCCCATTTGAGCCCAACCAGAAAATGGGTATAACACAACTCATAAAAATTTTATATTTTTATTTAAGTATATATATAATTAATTCCATTATATTGTTATCATATTTAGTTATAAATAAATATTACAAATAATTATTTATGTTTTTTTTATTATATTAAATAAAATTTCATAACAACTAATAGTAAAAATGTATAAATATCAAGTTACAAGTTTTCAAATAATTTTAACTTTAAAAAACAAATAATTTTACAGTATATTTAAAAGTGATGAAAAAAATACATGTTAGTTAGATTTTAAATTTTAACCACTATTCAATATTTAAAGTAATTTGAGCAGTGTTCAGTTTTCAAATAAAACGATCCCTAAATCTTATATATATATATATATTTCATAACACGTTATCAATATAATTCAAATAAGTAACAAGATTTTTATTCTGAATATTTACTTATATTCATATTTATTTATATATAATTATTCTTGTAAGTCTAGCTATACCAACCTAATAAAAAAGTTCTAAAGAAGTTACAAAGAAATTATTCTAAGACAACTTAAGCGTTATTATGCTAATTTAGTAATGTACCAATGGGAGATTTTTTCCAATATTATGATTTGTAACGGTAGACGTTTTAATCATGAATAAAATTTTTTTTTTTTTTTTTTTTTATGTGAATTCATTTTTGGTTTCTGGGTTTGATTTGTTTTGATGATTTTTAATAGAATATATAATTTTCTTAGTTTTTAGTTTACTAGCTCGTGAGTAAGTGATAGAAAAACCATAAACAAAAACCGAAAAAGAAAACTTTTTTTCAGATGTTGCGAGTCTACATGGGTGGGTGTAAAGTTTGTTTGTGGGTTCGGGTGCGGGTCTGGATAAACCCGCTGAACGCGCCCCACTGTTGTTCCTAATGTTATTTTCTTCTTTACTAGAGTTATATTATATTTAGCTTGTTTTGTCATCTCACTATACTTTTTCCCTATAATAAGAGAGTGTTTTTTTCTACTTATAACTTAATGGTGTTAAATTGCATCCATTAAGTTATTTTTTAAAATTTTTGTAAATGATCAAATCATTTAAAAAAAAAAAAAAATTAAAATTTTTTACTTTAATTTAATTACAAATCACTTAATAATATTTAAAATATTCTATTACAAGTCTATCCTCCTTAAAATAACATATTTTCAATTTTATCCTAATTTTATATTATAAATATTTTTCTCTAATACTTATATGACACTTTTTTTTTTTTAAAAAAAAAAAAACCTCTCATCCCAAAATTTTTTAAAATTGGACTAACATATTTTATTTATAATTTAAACATTTACTTTTTTAGTTGCTTTTTAAATATAATTTACAACTCATAGATAATTTCATTATTTTTATTTAAATATATAAATATAATTAATTCTAGTATAATTTTTAATCATATTTTAATTATAAATGAATATTACAAATAATTATTTATTTTTTTGTATTATATTAAATAAAATTTCATAACAACTTAAAGTAAAAATGTATAATTGTAAAGTATAAGTTTTCAGACAATTTTAACTTTAAAAATAAATAATTTTACAGTACATTCAAAGGTGAGAAGAAAAAAAAAATAAACATATTATTTAGATTTCAGGTTTCAATCACTATTCAGTCTTCAGTAAATTTCAACGCTGTTCATTCTTTGAATAAAAAACAAACGATCCTTAAATCTTATACTTTTTATCTTTTTTATAACAAATTATCAGTATGATTCAATTAAATAAAAAGATTTTTATTATGGGTTATGCACTTACTATTCATATTTATTTATATATAATTATACTTTTAAGTCTAGCTATACGAACCTAATAAATGTATGGCTCTATAGACTCAATGAATGTATGACTCCGCCACTCAATATATATGTGGTTATGCTAACTTTATTTATTGTTATACACTATATGTTCGGTTCTACCGACTTAATTCACTGCTATTATTATGCATTATATGTACGACTATACCAACTCTATTTTATATATTGCATTGTATGTACTTAAAAGTATATAATTATACTTTTAAGTCTAGCTATACGAACCTAATAAATGTATGGCTCTATAGACTCAATGAATGTATGACTCCGCCACTCAATATATATGTGGTTATGCTAACTTTATTTATTGTTATACACTATATGTTCGGTTCTACCGACTTAATTCACTGCTATTATTATGCATTATATGTACGACTATACCAACTCTATTTTATATATTGCATTATATGTACGACTATGTTGACCTTATATCCTTCTATGTATTATAATATGGCTCTGTCGATTTTATTTTTCATTATATATTCTATGAGTGCATTCATTAATTTTGTTTATATTTATTTGTGTGTATATATACTTTGCTATGCTTATCTTGTTATTGTTTTGTCCATATAAACCTGACATTCCGTACTTTATTTATTGTTTTAATTAAATATGTCTAATCTCTTAGTTCTTTTATAAAGTTACTTGAAGATGCCCTTTTTTACTTTATTTTTTCATAAAAGATTTCCATACATCTCTACAGGATGAGTCAAATATCATAATGTTTTCTTGTCTCTATCTGCATAAAAGGTTTATGAAGTTCAACCTCAAAATTGAATTGTATGGCAAGTGGGGGAACTAATTAAAGACATATTTCATTATCCTCCCTATATTGACCTTTTGAGTATGCTTTTGAAGAAGCAATATCGAGAACTTTGATAATTAAACCAATAAAATATCTTTTAAAATAATAAAAATATTTCCCTGGAAGTGGAATATCTTTTTAAGGTGAAATAAATATCTGGAAAAGGTCTTACGATGAATTAATCATTTCTAAAAATAAATATACTTTATAAATGAGGCATGAAAGGGCAGTGGTAACCTATTTATTATGCGCTCAAACACTTAATAGATTTAATGAGCATTATCCATATTAATAATTTTTTCTCATAAAGTAATATCGATTCTTTTATTGATGTGGATAATTTTTCCTTATCAAATGGGGATATAGAGAAGGTTTTATAGACAATGGGATAACACACAAAATTGTTTGAGATGAATATTTAAACCAAATATTGATGTTGATATACATTATCAAGTTTTGAGGAATTGATTAAGGGCTCCAAAAGAGCTATAATATTTTTATCAAGCTAAATAAAATTTTGTATGAATACTGAAATAACCTATTTTCTAAGCAGTATCTAATTTTTTTGTAATTAAGTTAATTAATGGAGATATTATAACAACTTATAGGCCGTTGTTGTAACAATTGACCAAGAGTTGTTATAACAACTTAATTAGAATTGTTATAACATAATGAACAAAAATGTTGTAACAACTAACATGCAAAATGTTTCTACAAAATAAAAAGAAGACACTAATATTTTTAATGTGATTCAGTTTTACCTTCATCTACAAAGCCATGTCCAGTGAAATAAATTTATTAATGAACTTCCAAACAGTACAAACAAATTCAGAGTTTTATTGTTCAGATATGTTATGTTTTATTTTAAACATTTTTAGAAAAGTTATATATATTCATTGAGCGTTAGCGCTCATTTTTTTATAAAATCTATTTTTTCAGGTATCCATCATAAGTTCGTACAGATTATTACATAGCATAAGAAGAGCTACATGATTATGAACATTTTGCATTTTGTGTATATTATTTTTACTTAATTAGATTTCTTAAATGAGTTTTAAGAATAGTTTTATTGATGAAATATCTTTTTCAGATATTTTATGAATATTTTATATGGGGGTCTAACACGAGAAATGTAAAGATTTTCAGTTTATTCAAATTATATTTACAAGTGATCATAAGATTTACAATTATTTTTCTAAAATGTTTTATTTTAAAAAAATCTAGATTTTAATTAGAAAGATTATAGTTTTCACAAAATTTTCTAGACTTAAGAGATGAGTCAAGATAGGTCCCGTCAGGTCAATCTCGACATAAAGTGATTAATTGAAAGATATTTGATTCAAGAATACTATATCTTATTGCAACAATATATATGCAACACAATGCATTTGATTGGATATTGCATTTTCAAGAACTAATTCTACACTAGCATTGCACTACAGGATGAGAACAAAAATAATTTTCATTACCTTCATTAAATAGTGAATTTGAAATTATTTTATTTAAAATTAAGTTGTATTGAAAGTACATTTAGTTATGTAGATGACAAGTGTTTCTTTTATCTACACCAAGCCTCTTCTTAAGCCACTAATATTTCTCACTTATAACAATTCTATGATGCTCCAAAAAGCAAGACTTTTACGAAGACAACTCCTTATCACTTTAATATTATTCAACTTCACAAAAACAAAGGAAAGCATTCTTTCAGTGGTAGAATATTTGTTATTATAAATATACAAGCATTGCACTCTTTTTCCCTTTGATTTGGTTTGTTCCATTAGGTTTTATTGATAAAGTTTTTAACGAGACAATTTTTTAAACACATTCAAGTATTATCAGATCCAACAGATTATTATATATATATTTGCCTTGATTTAGTAAATTATGAAATATCTTTTGCTTAGACTTTTATCCCATTGGATTTTTACTTGCAAAATTTATAATGGTGTTATTCAAGGGAGAGCGTTGTAAATCAAATGAATTCCACCATTATTTTATTATTAATTAGAATGTAATTGGTTCAAATCGAGGCAATTGTTATTGGTCAAGCTATTAGAATTTAGAACGCGTTGATTGATCATGTTGGGTGGTGCCTTAGCCGATTTCAACATTTCTAGCCGACCCATTCTTCTCTATAAATAGCTTTACTCACTGAAGCTCAATGTACCAAAAAGAAAAATGACGTAATAATATTTAGTGTTGTTTTGTTCTTTTCCTTTTCGTATCTCTTCTGTTGTATTCATTTTATATTTCTCCTCAATTATACCTTATTTTCTTTTATTTTATAACAATTGTATCTCATCAATTGCTATGCTTCAAATATAGAAATGAAGTTGAGATCTGGAGCCTTCCAATGACCTATGTCACGTCAACTAACTTTGTCGAAATCAAAAGATGTAGCGTACCAAAAATATCGCTTTGTGAATCACCTGATCAACAACTAGAGTAAGGATTTGAAGTCCCTTTGCATCTTGACTAATTGATACACATTCAGACATGAACTTGGAATGAAATTGGATTATATTAGACAAAATTACTATTATACTTAGTTTGATGTAATTGCTTGAGATGAGAACTAGAGAATTTGAACAGCTTTTTCCAAAATACTTTGGTGATAGTTCAATCTACTAATGTATCAGCAGTCTCTTGATGAGCCGTGCCATGAAGATCAGGAAGGTCTGCGTTGGTGGAGAACTTGACCCACCTCCTTTTCTCAACATACTTGAGACAAGGTTGCATTACAAGACCAATCAACACAGCAGCAATGCTTACAACTGCAACTTTGAGTGAAGAAAGAGCCAACACAACACATATCAATACGGTTGGAGGCATACACATAAGAATGGCACCAACTATTCCTACAGGTATCTTGTAAGGACGAGACGCCGCGGGATATTTTATTCTTAATCTAACAAATGCTATGAATTCCAAGATCATTCCAAAACAGTACAAGAAGTTCTCTGCAGCCACAATCTCCTGGAAGCTCATCCATGATAGCAAAACCACACCTGAAGCAGAGAATAGAATTCCAACCAAAGGCGTGCCATAGCGGGATCTCTTTGCGAAAATATGAGGCAACATTCCTCGCTCAGCCATCCCCAGAAGTTGGAAAGAGTCACTGCTCATCTCAGCCACAAACATGCCCATATTGGACATCGCCGCAGCACCTTGAAGCCACCATGTCAACCAGGTTCCTCCAATCAATTTAGCAATATCTGAAAAGTACCCATCAGTCCAGGACTCGCGGTCTAGTGGAACAGCACCAATACCAATAAGGAGAGGGAAAAAATAACCAACAACTACCAAGATCAAAGCATAAAAGAGAGACTTTGGAAGAGTCTTTTTTGGGTAATCCACCTCTCCGGCTAGAGTACTTACTGAGTCCCAATAGTTCAGATTCCAAAAGAGAGTGTTCAAATATAAACTCCAATCCACTTTATGTAAATTAACCACAAACCATCTTGAAGGCTTCAATTTTGGGATGGCCACAAGTCCCATGACCAAAAATGGTAGGAGTGAGAACACCCCCAAAATAACAGCAACCCATCCCACAATGATCAAACCCCTATAATTGAGGTAAGTAAGAGCAAGAGTCAAAGACAAAGCTGAAATGGATCTTGGCCAACCACCACCTAATGCAGGGATACCTGATTTCAAGTAGTCTAGAAACAAAACCGGGTACAAAGCATTATCAATCACCCCACTTAGCCATTTCATCCAACCTTGCTGGAACCCCAAATAGGGGCCTAATGCAGATGAAACCCAAACCACATAACCGCCATTTTCAGGAAACATGGTGCCCAGCTCGGCAGTGATCAACGCCTCAGGAATACTCCATATGATGGGAAAGATAAAAAAACCAACAAGGGCTAGAAGAGGACCAGCTGCATGGACACTATCCTCAACACCAAATGGACCCCCAGAAACCTCATAGAAAATTAGAAAAACAAGTGGCAAAACGGATACCTTTTTCCTTTTATCTGCTCTAGGAGAAGAATCGGAAGCTACTTCATTAGCATTAACATACCCAACAACGTTGGACACTCCCATTTCAACTGAAGCTTGCCTTTTGCACGTGTCCCTCATTTTCTGCATCCAATGTCACATCATGTAAAATAAAGGTGATCAAGGGACAATTAATAAAAACAAAATCAGACATCAGTCATTACTTTAAACAAACATATATTATCAGCTCACATATAAAAACAAAACAAAACAAACAAACCTTTGAATGTTCCAATTGACCTAACAAAGCTCATAAATATTAACGAGCAGACAAAATAACTCCTAGATGTTAAAAATAACGGGCGAATAGAGTGCATTTATTTATTGTCTTATTTGTTCTTATTTTATTCTTTATGATAGGCAGATCCAGATTTTACTTTGGGTAAATTGCACAAAGCAAACACCCCCCTTTTCCCTGAGCCATGAGGCTAAACGAAATTGCATCAAAATGATGGATTTGACCATAATGATATTAAACCTACTTGAGACCCCAAAAATACAATACAAATATCCTTTACTGTTAGTCAATCACCGTTAAACCAAAATTATTAAGGGTAAAATGATCAATTTATAGTTAATAAATATTTTTAAAAATAATATTTTTAATTAATAAAATGATAATATATTATTTTAAACTTTCATTAAAAATTAAGATAAATCCAAAAAAATTAAAAAACTAGTCAATGGTTTTTCTTCAGTCAACCATTATCATCTTTTACATCCATCAATGGTTTTTCTTTAGTCAACCATCACCATCCTCTAAATCCATCATCATCTTCCACATCTCCATTTCATTATCTTCATCATCAATATTTTGTTCTCATAAAAATCATCATCTTCATCATTTTCATCAAACCAACATCATCAAAATCAATCATCACTATCAAACCAAACATCACCCAAATTTAACAAAAATTCCCATGTTCATGAAAATTTAAAAAAATCTCCAACCGTCTCCACTATCGAAGACTAGCCTCTAACGATGAGAACCCTTTGGTCTCTAGCTATGGAGACCGGAAGTAGTTCCCACCATCGAAGATTAGATGTAATATCTGACGATAGAGATAAGAATCTGGTCTCCATCACTAGAGACTAGATCGACATTGGAGACCAGTTTTTTTTAATCTCTATTGCTTGAAGACTAAATTTGATCTCTGGCGATGAAAACTAGAATTTAGTCTCTATCGAAAAACAAATGTAGTCTCTGGTAATGGAGAATAGAAAAATGGTCTCTATCATTGAAGAAAGAATTTGGTCTCGATCATCGAAAAGCAAATCTAATCTCCTATTGAGATCAAATCATTTTTTTTTTTTAATTTTTGTTAATTTTTTAATTAATATAATATCATTTTATTAAATTAAAAGTATATATTATATTAATTTTAGATATGTAAAAAATAAAATTTTGACTTCAGGGATATTTCAATCTTTTTATATCTTTGCTCATTTGTATTGTATTTTTAGAGTTTCGGGTCGGTTGAGTGTTATTATGACCAAACCCATCGTCTTAGTGTAATTCCATCAAAGCCGGGGAAGGAGAGGTTATACAATTTGCCCTTTTAGTTATTATACTACAATTGTAAAATACTAAATAACCTATTTAAAAAAAAACAAACAAACAAAATATGTACTAATAGATAAAGATCACATTGATTATGAGTACGGAGTTTGAAAGAATTACCTCTTCAACACCTCTGACCGGAGTTGAAGATGATGGAGTAGGACAACTCTCTACAGTTATGCAGTCGATAGAAACTTGCTGATTTACCAACTCACTTTGTCCACTGGCACCGGAAACTTGTAGATTTTCCGGCTGTGCACGCATACTGATTGGGATCTCAACCGACTGCAGTTTCTTTGTCTTTTTTTCTTTTATAATTGCAGTATACGTGTTACAACAGGGCTTAGAAGAATGAATTAAAATAGTGAGTTTCAAATCGTATCTTGGTAAGTGAGAGAGAGAGAGAGAGCAAAGTCTTTAAAGAATATCTGTTTAATTTTCAAATAATAGACTGGGTTGCATCGAGTGGGTTGGGTTTGGGCTAGGGATCATCATTTGAGTTCGATCGAACCAAGATGACGATTAAATCGTAGGCACAAGGAGAAGCTGGGAGTAGCAATCGTAGGGACAAAGAGGGCAAGTGTCGAAGGAGTGTCTGACGGCGGCTAGACCATCTGTGATAGAGAGGTTTTGTGAGTTTGTTGGTATGGTGGATGATGTGCAGATTGAGTTTTTTTTTTGAGAACGATGTGCAGATTGAGTTTGTGAATCATTAAATGTTTTTTTTTTTTTTTTTTTTTTGGGTAATGATAATTTAAAGGATATTTGAGTGATTATATAAATTTAAAGATTTCATAGAAATTTGATGAGAGTGTTTTGATCATTTTATAATTTCGGATAAAAATTATTAATATTTTGACTGAAAATTAATGATATAAGAGGATTTGTCTAATTAAAAAATAAGTGCCAATCATTGATAATTTGGGTTTTTCATAATATCACGTATCCTCTATTTGATACGTGGGATTGCAATGAAATTGAATGGATTGGATAGAATTGTATTAGAATGAGAAATTATTGTCTTATATTTGATAAAACTTGAAATTGAATTAAAAATTATACTATATCACGTTTGGTGTAAATTGAAATTGAATTAAAATAAATTTATTTTAATTTTTTATTATATAAAATTAATTTTATAAAATTTTTGAAAAAAAAATAATAAAACACCATCTCCTACAATTTATCATCAAAACTTCGATTCATCAATATCATCATCTCTCACAATTCAACATCATCAACCCACAGTTCATCAATATCATTCATCAAATTTATCAACATCATCATTTCTTACAATAATAACATTAAAACATCATAACATTGATCCCAAAAAAAAAAAAAAAAACAGAATAGGGTTTTATTCGAACAATGTACTGAGAACCCAGTTCTGGGTTCGACAACCTAGAAAATTCTGAGTCGTTATTCTGGGTTCGTCGACGACCCAGAACCAAGTAATTCTGGTTTGGTTCTAGGTTTGTCGACAACCCAGATCCAAATAGTTCTGGTCTGGTTCTGGGTTGTCTTTTGGGCAACACATGGTAAAGAAGAAGAAGAAAAAGAAAAAGAATCTCGAATTGTTTGGTTCTAGGTCATTGACAAACCCAAAATTGTCTAGTTATGGGTTCGTCAAACTTAGAACCAGATTATAACGGCCCGTCACTTCTTTCTTGGGTTTGGATAGGTCAGGTTAGGGCTGGCCCCTGGACGACTTACATACCTTGCTTCCCAATTGATTATAAACTCTTAGTCATAGGTTTGAGAGATGTGGGAGGTGAGGAAAACCCCCAGAGGGCAGGAGGATAGTACCTGCCAGGTGGTTGGGCTCTAATCGTCTAGAGGCCAGCTCTAGGTTGGCCAGCTCAAGCCCAAAAAAGAAAAGATGGATCGTTATATAAAAAGACGTAACTCAATTGGTACACACCTTATTTCTCATTTAACTATAAGCCCTTAGGCATGAGTTTGAAAGGTGTGGAAGGCGTAGAAAACCCCTAAAAGGCAGAAGGATAACACCTGCCAGGTGGTTGGGCCCTAAACACTTGGGGGCTAGCCTCGGCCTGACAGACTCGAGCTTAAGAGAGAATAGACGGGCCGTTACATAGCCTTTTTATGTAACGGCCCGTCCTTTCTCTCTTAGGCTTGAGTCGGTCAGGTTGGGGCTCCTTCCAGGGGTTTTCTACATCTCCCACACCTCTCGAACCCAGTACCTGAGCGTTTAAGTACAACTGAGAAGTAAGATGTGTACAAATTGAGCTAGTTTAGCTAGCCCAAGCCCATGAGAGAAAGGATGGGCATTGCATAGATGGTTTTGGGGGTTAGAAAAAGAAGAAGAAGAAAATTAAGAAAAAGAGAAGGTAGAGAGGTTCCACAAGAAGAAAAGAAGATAAGAGAAAGAGAGCTAAACCGAAAGAAGATAAAGGAGATAGGAGATGGAAAATGAGAAATCCGATCTCATCAAAAGACATGGTTTTGAGTGAGATTATGTAATTCCAAAAGAATGGGAAATGGAAAGAGTATGAGATTCTTGAATCTCAATCTCATTGTTCTTTAATTGGCTTCCAAACATAACATTTAAGTAGTTTAAGATTTTTAAATCTGAAGCTCATTATAAATTTCACGTGCCAAACACTACTTTATATAATAATGGAGATTGTCATTTCCTAAGTGGCATCGATAAAAACAGGCACTCGATTGCAATGGTCAGTCAAAAAAAAGTCCAGGATAGAATTATTCTACGCGCTTTGAGGTGATTTCTAGTGAAGGCTGCCCATGGACGAACCCATCGTGGGACCAGGGATGCCCCCTCTGAAAATTTAAGAAAAAAATTAAGGGATAATCCCAAAAAACGCCTCACGTTTACTAGATTATCCATTTTTCCCCACATGGTTTTGTTTTTATCCAAAATACCGCTTAACTTTAATTAAACACTCAAAATACCCCCTGGAGGTATATGAAAGGACGGTAATACCCTTGACGGTAACGGATTCTGTTAAATGGATAAAGTTGACCATTTGAGTCCAAGGGTAAAAACGGTAATGTGAAGAAAGTTAAAAAAAATATATTAATTAATTAAAATTTGAAAAATTAAAATAAATAAATAATAAAATATAAAAGATAAAGATATTTTTATTTAAAATTAAAAAAAAATAAAAAATATTAAAAAATCAAATTTTTTATCAGTTATCACCACTTTCTCACCGATCTCCCTCTCTCTCTCTCTCTCCAACCTCACCATCTCTCTCTCTCTCTCTCTCTCTCTCTAACCTCACGGTTCGCTCCGTCGCTCACTGCCGCCTCCACCACCAACATTTGGTACGCGGACTCCTCTTTATCTCTCTCTCTCCGGCGGCGTCGCCGCCGCCTCTTTCCTCTTACTCTTCAGATCAGGATCGAACCCAGACGACTAGGTTCGTCTCCTCTAGGTTTGAACCCAGATGAGACGAACCCGCATCTGGCTTCGAACCCAGATGAGGGTTCCAGACGAACCCTCCTGTGGGTTTGAACCCAGATGAGGGTTCATCTGGGTTCAGTTGAACCTTCAACTGGGTTACTGGGTTCAAACCCAGTAACCCAGTTGAAGGTTTGATGCTTGATGATGTTTCATGATTTTAATAATTTTTTTGGGTTTGCAGGTGTGCTTGATGATTTTTTTTTTTCAATCTTTGTGAGTTTATTGATTGCTTATTGTTCAATGTGGCTTTACTAGATTGTTGTTGTTCATCTGTGATGGATGTGGGTTTACTGATTTAGTGTGATGGTTGTTGGGATGTTCATGGTTGTGGTCTGGATGATGGGATGATGTAATGGCCGTGGAGATCCAATCTGGATCTCCACTCTTTTTTTTTTTTTCAAGAATTTTTTATTTTAAAATATTATTTTAAAATATTTTATTTTTTAATTAAAATTTTGAGGGGTAAAAATGTCTTTTTATTACTTGTTCAAATTTTCTGTTAAAAAATTAACAGATAGATTTTGAATAAAAACGAAACTATATGGGGAAAAATGGATAATCTATCAAAACTCATGTGGTTTTTTAGGATTTTCCCAAAATTAAATTTCTCTCATTTTAGTTTGACACGGTTACGCAAGTGTTGCTATCAAGTTATATCAAGTAATTTCTTTCTTTCTTCCTTTTATGGTTTTTTTTATAACAGATTTTGCAGTTCGTCTAGTATCTAATTCTCCTCCCCTCCGACACAATTTCTTTTGTTATTATTATTATTATTATTATTATTTCCACCTTTAGTACTATCTTTTATTATTTTTATTTCTACTACAATTTACTTTTTCGTTGCTTTTCTTTTAGTTTGACACGGTTACGCAAGCTATCAAGTAATTTCTTTCTTTCTTCCTTTTATGGTTTTTTTTTATAACAGCTTTTGCACTTCGTCAAGTGTCTAACTCTCCTCCCCTTTGACACGATTTCTTTTGTTATTATTATTATTATTATTATTATTATTATTATTTCCACCTTTAGTACTATCTTTTATTATTTTTATTTCTACTACAATTTACTTTTTCGTTGCTTTTCTTTTAGTTTGACACGGTTATGCAAGCTATCAAGTAATTTCTTTCTTTCTTTCTTTTATGGTTTTTTTTATAAGAACTTTTGCAGTTCGTCAAGTGTCTAACTCTCCTCCCATCTGATATGATTTCTTTTGTTTATTTCTACTTTTAATACTATTGTTTATTATTTTATTTATAGGCCTTTACATTTTTGTTGGGTCCGCCATTGAGCATATTGAATACTAGTTTTCTGGAGTGTGATTAAGCACCTGGGACCTTGCTTAGAGAAAAGGTAATACTGAATCTAGCTCTCACACTCATTGACATGGATGGTTTAGTCTTTATTCAAGTGAGATCCATTACGCTTAGCTGTTGGCTAGCCAAGCAGTTCTCACTTCTTATGTCAACCATTGCATGGTTTTGTGGAGGACGTTTAACCTCTTCGACCCTCTCTCATAACAAGAGAGATTGTAAAAACAGGTCTATGATGGGGCTGAGTATCATATTGGATGAAAAATGCTGATCAAAGCTAGCAGTTGAACTATAAAGCAAATAAGTATAGGACCCATATATGATTGTGGGGCCATAAAATTAAAATTGCATTCTTATTTTACATAAGCTAAGAGACCTAGATTTTGCTTCTTGAAATAATATTGTGCTGACTGCTCTTTATGATTTTCTACATTTCATCATGGTCTGATGCTATATAATAAGTAATGTTTAATCACAGTCATTGAGAAGCAAAATTTGCTGGAATATGCTCAGTTGGGTACTTTGGTAACTTTATTTATATGTTTTGGCAGGAAACTGAGGTTGCTTTTATTCTAGCTAGTATGGTAGAAAAATTTGAACCCGTGAGAAAAACAGTTACTCTCTTGCTACCAATTTCTTCTACTGCCTTTATGGTCAATTTGGATGCATATGAAAGAAGTGAGATAATTTCTAATGGTCAATATTGGTCTTTTACTATCTATCAAATGCGGATTTGAATTTTAATGATAATAACAAATCGGATTCTATCGGTAGATATTAATCTCTGTCTCCTTTTTCTTATTTATGGAATTTTGTTTCACTGTCATAGAAAATTTGGTATTCTACCTATAGCTTTATGTGAGTGTATCGAATAAGGCTGGAGCAATTGAACACAATGGCAGGTCCAATATAAGTCTAGCGGAGGTAAGTGCCTCCTCTTAAAATTTTTTAAAAAATAAATATTTAATTAAAATTTCAATTTGTTCCTTATATTTGATTGCTTTTTAGATTTTCTTTTATGAGTTATTGACTTTGCAATGTTTATTTTGTTTCCAACTTTGTTGTCTTCTAGCAATCAACATTAAAATTTCCTTTTGCCATTCATCTTCAACTAGGGGAGGCAATTCGAGTTGATGAGTCGGGTTAAGGTCAACACAACACAATTATTTTTTACTTAGCATAAACATGATATGATTTTTTTTTTCAACATAAACACGATACGATTAATAAATGAATTAGACTTTTTGAACACAAACACAACACGATTATATTTTGATCAACGTGAATATGACACGCTTCATCCGCTTATTTACTAGTCATGTTCGAACACGATCCAACCCATATAAATGACTTGTTTAACCCATTTAATGATATGTTTATGAATCTCATTTAAATGACCTATTAATTGATACATTTTGATGACCTATATAAACCCATTTAACCATATTTAATATATTTATCACAAAATCTAACTGAATAAATTAATAATAAAACATATAATAATAAAATATAGATCTAAGGAAAAATAAAAATAAAATATAAATACTATAATCTACAACCCAAAAGAGAAATAATTAAATTTATCACTTACATATGTAAATATAAACAAAAACATAAAAATATAAACATGCATGAATCAATCAAAAGCATTAACATATAAACATCCACAAAGATCTTTGACTTATTGGCAACCTTACTGATTCATAATATATAACCCTTCTCACTTCATAATATACTGACATATAAGCCAAATTGAGTCAAACATCTTGACTTATTGGCATTCTCGGTGGCGGATTCAGAAAATTTATAAAAGAGAGACCTAAACAAAATAATAAAAATATTAAAATTAAGATTATATTAAATATATAATATTTTTATGTAAAACAAAGTTTAATAACATAATATATTTTATACAAAATAAAACATATCATACTTAAGCAAAGCAAGTAATGTTACGCTTAAAAATTGTTATGGAATCATTAAAATAAATACATAAGAGAAAGTGTCAATGTTTCACGTGAGGGCATTTACCATTTGTTCATATTCCATATGAGAGCATGTGTCAATTTATCATAAATTCCATCAACCTCTGTCTTAAATACTATAACTGATCATATGAAAACATGTGGTCTAGATTTTTTTTGGACTTTTAAACTCCCGACTGGGACTTATAGAATTTATGTCATTTATAACTTCATGATTCTATTAGTAAAAGGAAAATTTCAAATTAGTTTATAACGTTTAGTGAAATATTAATTTTTTACTCATTTATGCGTTTCACATGTCCGACATCCTTAATATTTGATAAATTCATCAATTTAGTCATCCTGTTAGTTGATCATTAGTCAAAATTAACAATTGAAATGATATTTTGATTTTTTTACTTGATTACCTATTTAAAATGTCTAAAAAAAAAAAAAAATTAAGATTTCTACCATCCATCAAAGTTGTTATAGATGGTAGAGATATAATATAAACTAAAAAAAAAATAAATTAAATTAAGTAAAATTAAATTAAATAAAAAAATTGAAAATGCATCAAAATTATATAAACAAAAATTTAAAAAATAAATAAAACAGAAAAAACTAAACAAAAAATAAATCAAAATCAGCTTAAAAATAAATCTTTCAAAAAACAATTAAATTAAATTAAAACAGAAAACTCAGATCTCGCACCCTGCCCAACCCATCCTCCTCCTCCACCCCACCAAACACACTGCATTGCCGTCGATCCATCTGGACGGTGTTCTGGACGCCCGAATGAAGGAATTTTCGACCGGCTGCATCTCCATCTGAGATGAGCCGTTCGAGCTCCATCTCAGATGGAGGTGGAGTAGATCGCTCTGTCTTCAATGGAGCAGTCGAGCAGATGAAGCGATTGGTCCCTCTTTTTTTTATTTTTTGGTATTTTTTTTATTTGATTCGGTTGTTTTTATGAAGATGAACCGTGATTCAAGAAGTAGATCAATATCTGGTTTTGTGTTGAAGAAGCACAGTGTCTGGGTTGTTTTTGTTTGGAGGAGCAATTTGTTTCCCCTTTTTTTGGGTCCTGATGCTTTGTTTGAAGCATGGTGATTCAACAAGTAGATGAGGTGGTTGGAGATGGAGGGTTGTGGCAGCCGTTCTGACGAGAAAGAGAAGGGGTTGGAGATGGAGGGTCGGGCGGTGTTGATGGGGTTGAGATGGTGATGAAAGGGTCCGTGTTGATGGGTTAGTGGCAGATACTGCTCCTTGTTTGTTTATTAACCGGTGGCGGATCTTTTTTTTTTTTTTCCTGTGATTTCAACCTTTTGAAGATCTGGGTTTTCGAATCGAACCCTAGAGTTCCCTTTTTTTTTTGGGTGGGGGGGGGGGGAAGATCTGGTTTGCCAACTTATTATTGATTTTTATTTTTATTTTTCCTGATTTTAGAGATGAAGGTCTGGGTTCGAAAAACCGGACTTCAACCTTTGAAACTCAGATTTTCTCCTGCGTCTTCGTATTTTTCTCCTTTTTATAATTTTAAATATTTTAAATTTATTTACACAAAATCTCTACCATGATTGTAATAGGTGGAATGGATTTAAAATTTTATTTTGATTTTAAAATTTTTAATTTTTAAATTAAATGTTAAAAGTTAATTATTACAACAAAAATGAAAAAAAAAAAAATTAGAGGGACTAATGATTAAGGTCATTTTAGTTTTTATACACTTTCCCTCACGTTCGATCGTTAGTTAAAGGGATAGACAAACTAATTTAGTGAATTTATGAAATGTCAGGGATATCAAATATTCAAAACGAATGAATAAATAAATAAGTAATATTTCGTAAAACATTAAAAATTAAATTGAAATTTTCTCTTAATAAAATTGCTGATTATCAATGTGGTTAGAGTGACCTATAAAAAGTAAAAGTAAATTGTATTTATATAGGAATGGATATGTGCTTAACTAAAATTTTTTAAAAAAAAAAAAAAAAGATGTAAAAGAAAAAATGTGTTAATCGATTAGAAGTAAGAAAAATACGAGTAAAAAAAAAAAGTAGGGATAAAAAAACTAATGAAAAAAGTTAATTATATTAAAAATAAAAGTAATAAACAATAGTATTAAAAGTAGAAATAATAAATTATAATAATAATAATTATTATTATTAGAGCAACTTACGATTCATCCTCCTGATTGAAAACTTATTACATACATATTCACCTTTTTGTTTTATTATAATTTAATCTATATCCGTTACGGTCTCTCTATTAAGGTTAACTGTGATAGGATATAATTATCTTTTTATCTTTTTTTTTAATTTTTTTTAAAATAAATTAAATAAAAATTTTCCTTTTCTTTGTCTTTATCTTCTTTTGCTGTTATTACAAATAGATTCATCTTTCGTGTTTTATTATAATTTAATCTATTGTCATTGCAGTCTCTCTTATAAGGTTAACTGTGGTAGGGGTATAATTATCTTTTTATCTTATTTTTAATTTTCTTTAAAATAAATTAAATAAAAATTTTCCTTTTCTTTGTGTTTATCTTCTTTTGCTGTTATTACAAACAGATTCATCTTTCGTGTTTTATTATAATTTAATCTATTATCATTGCAGTCTCTCTTATAAGGTTAACTGTGGTAGGGGTATAATTATCTTTTTATCTTATTTTTAATTTTCTTTAAAATAAATTAAATACAAATTTTCCTTTTCTTTGTCTTTATCTTATTTTCCAGTTCTCCTCTACTCCTTCTCCACTCCACTTCTTCTCTTCTATTTTCTTTTTCTTCTTCTCTTCTCTTTTCCTTCTTCTTCTTCTTATTCTTTTAGGGGTGGCAAAACGGGTTGACATATCGAGTTGAGGTAAATTCGATTTAATTCATTTATAAATTCGAGCAATTCGACACAAATTCATTTAAGAAACAGATCGATATTTTTGGATTCAACACGAATTTATTTATAAACGAATGACACGGTTAATTTATTTAGTACTTGGATCATTGAAGATTTAAATCTATAAACCCGTCAACCCGTTAATTTATTTAATCCGTTTAATCCATTTAAACCGTTTTATTTGTTTAACTCATTTAACCTGTTTAATTCGTTTAACATAAATAATATTTTAAACACAAATATAAAAAATAATTCACAATCAAACATTTAAATACTTAATTCAACACATCAAAATTTACACATTAAATCAACTACAAAAAATTCCATATCATCGACATTTAAAAACCACAACAAAATCAAACTCAATTTAAATACAAAAATAAATAATTCACAATCAAATATTTACATACCTAATTCAACACATCAAAACCTACACATTAAATGAATTATATAAAATTTCATATCGTCCACATTTAAAAACCACAACAAAATCAAACTCAATTTAAACACAAATAAATAAATAATTCACAATCAAACATTTAAACACTTGATTCAACATATCAAAACCTACATATTAAATCAACTACATAAAATTTCATATCATCCACATTTAAAAACCATAACAAAATCAAACTCAATGCAAATACATATAAATTAAAATGACATAATATTATCATTCTCCAACATCAAACTTTTGTCACTTAAATTCTTTTCTCATTAATTCCAAACTTTAAAGGGACCTTTAAGCTATACAAAAATCACAAAAACATAAAATTAGATATCTACATTTACAATCTTAAAATTAAGAAATATAATTAAGAGAATTTATCACTAAGTGAAAGAAATTGGAGTTGAGTCTTCTACTGATTCACTAGGAGCACTTGCATTATGGAGAGTTTAATTAATTCTTAAATTTAATACATCTTCAGTGACATCTTATAACGAAACAATCTCCCTCTCTACAATAATTAATGATAAAAGTAACGGAAAGATAATGAAAGATAATTATAAGAAATCACTAGTACAAAATTAGTGTGTTATCTCTACCAATTATCCAATCTCGACTGGAAATTATTGCTTCCACCATATCAGGTTTTAGTGTACTTCGGTATTGATCAAGAACTCGACCACCATTGCTAAACACTGATTCAGATGAAACTGTAGATAATGGGATGCACAAAATGTTGTGAGCCATGGCAAAAAGCTCATGAGAGCGAGCTTCATTAGTCTTCCAAAAGGCTAGAATGTCCAAATCAATTGATCTTTGAAGCCTTCATTATTCCAAATGAAGCTCCAATTGTGTCTTGGGAATTATAATGCCTCCATCACCAAGTTTCATATCAAAATCCTATCAATATATAATTAATAACAAAAGAAAATATCATTTAATGGATTGTTATGGTAAAATAAAATCACAAATTTATAATAAAGAAATTATATTATCTCTTACCATCAAAACCAAATCAAGCTCATTTATTGTGTTCACTTGTGTATTAGTCACTTGCGTGTCAAGAGTTACTGACGATGTGGTGGCTTTAAAGGTAGATGCCTTAATGGAACTTGTCATATACTCATCGAACAAATAAAATAATTTACTTCTAACATGTGTTAACTTCTCTAATCCATCAATAACACCATACAATTCTCTAAACACTGTCTTAAAAAATTCCATCTTATGATGGGAATCCAAGACAACAGCAATTGCCAAAATAACACAAAAATAAATCCAATATTTTTGTAACTTTTTGTACATTTGATTTGTCATTCTTTTCAAAAACTCATCATCACTCTATAAATGTTGCAGTAAAATCAAATGCATCAAAAGCACCTTAGGCATGTACAAGTTTAAAGTGGGATAATTTGACCTAGAAAAAATATTAATTGTCTCATAAAAATAACGCATAAACTTATAATTTTTTTCAACTCTATCTCACTCACTTGTAGAAGGATAATGCTTATAATTACTATCAATCAACTTTAAAGTACAACAAGCACATCGATAATAAAGAGCACTATCTAGCATAAGATAAATCGAGTTTCACCTAGTAGGAACATCTTGTCGAACACCCTTCTTCATGTCTAAATCAACTTGCTTGACACACTCTAAAAATTTTTGCTTCCTAACTTAAGACTCTCTCACATATTTCACACTCTCACGAATTTTATGCACACCTACATCTATCTTTTTTAACTTATCTTGAATGATCAAATTAATATCATGGGCATAACAACAGATATGCATGAATTTCCTATCACAAACAAATGTTTTACTAATATTCAATTGACCTTTTAAATTATCACTTGTTTGATGAAATATTATCCAAAATAATAGAAAAAAACTTTTTGTCAATACCTCACTTAGACAATAATGACATAACTTTATCAGCAATAGATACCCCATCACGTGAAGGAGGCATAAAACAAAAGTTCATCACTCTCTTATTGTAACGTTCCGATATTTACTTCCGTATAAATAATATTATTACATCTAGAATATAATTGCATTAAATGATATTAAAATTTAGTTTATTTATAATTAATATAATTAGTGAAATAATATAGTTAATTGTTAGAAAATTTAATAGTTTCTTTAATAATTTATTTTGAAAGTAATTTTTTTTAGAAAAATGATTTAATTAGGATTTTAATGGAAAAGATTTGATGATGAAAATTTGTTATTGGTGAGTTGTTATTGTTGTCCAATAGGAGAAGAGCATGTGTAAAGGTTTTTGGGCTTAAATAGAATTTTAGAAAGTTGTGAGGTCAATGTATAATTTTAAGAAATTGATTAGTATAAAAAAGGGCAAAAATCTAAAAAATTCATCTTCTTCTTCCTTCTCCTTCTGCCAACCTGCATACACCCATTTTCTCTCGATTTTTTTTCTCCTTTCAAGCCATTAACCTCATTCATCTTCTTCTCTTTAAGTCTCCTACCCATTTATGATCTCATTTCTTGTAAAAATCTCCTAAAAACTAAGTTGTATTCTTGGGTCTACAGTGTTCTACGTGAGGTATGTGCTATCTTTTTTTTTTTTTTTGGTGTTCAAATAGATTAGTAAGCATATAGATGCATCTATAGGCATATATAGTTAGTGAGTTTTGCATTTAATTAAATTATTTTGCTTTTCATGGCTTAAAAGTATGATTTTTAAACCCTAAGTGACTAATTAGGGCGGGGGGAATCTAGCAAGGGCAAGGAGAAGCTTTAAGCTTCTAATTGGAGTGCTAGACAGTGTGAGTGAAGACTCAAAAAGGTCAATATACTTTTTATCTCAAAGTTGATATATATTAGTAGCTAAAAATTTAATATTTTGTTTCAAAACTTTGCGACGAAGTGATTTTTACGTGATAAGTTAATATTTATTATATGATATGTATGTGTTGGTTGGATGTTGATGAAATGGATTTTATGGGTCAAAACCAAGTGAAATAACATTTTCTCTTAAAAACTCATTTATGTCCGAATTTGCACTAAATAAAGGTCTAGGGGTATTTTTGTTTTTTAAGCTTATTCACGTGTCTAACGAATGATATTAAAGTGATTTGTGACATGACTTTTGAAGGCGAAATCAATTTTCGAAAAATATACCCCTTAGCCAATTGAAAACATAAAGAAACCAAGGGGCATTTTTGTGAATTCGTTTATATTTACATGCTATTTATATCATGTTGTAATGAGATGTGTGATGAATGATGATTTCGAACAAAAAAAAAAAAATCAAAACCACGTCTTAGAGCCAAGTGGAAATATGAAACAATATATAATTGTGTAATAAAGTTTTTATTGTGAAACTAAAGGTGAAATAGTCCTTTGGAAATGACCAAGAGGGAGGTTTTGAAGGATTTCGAAAAACAAAAGTAAATGAAAATGTTTGATAGTTAAACGATGTATAAAGGTTTAATCGCAATCGATAGTTTTCATAATTATTAAAAATATCGAAAGCTAGAGTAAATCTGTACATTGGTAGGTAGAGATTAATTTGGCATGCCAATAGGATATTATTAACAGTACTGCGTTGTTATGCTTATATATATATTGATGTGATTAACGGACCTTAAGAGGCACCGAACGTCTGGTCCAGAATGTGATACGAATGTGATATTGAGCTCCGACGGGCAGACACCGATTATCCGATGCCGGAGAGAAACGTGAAAATCCATTACTAATCCATGGTATCGTAACAACATTTACAAACTCTTATGAAATAATAATAATTGATAATGAACTTGCATTGAATGTATATATACATATGTTGAAAAACATTTAATAAAGTTTTTGAAAATTTGTTAGAAATTATGTTTTGTTGATTGTTAAATTTGTATGAAATAATATCCTTAATTGTTATGTTTGTGAGATTTGATATCAACGGTGTATATCAATTGAGCTATTTTGTTTAGCGTGTTAAATTTTCCATACGTAGATAATTGATATGAGCTGAGAGTGAGAGTCCGACAAGAAGATCATTTCATTGTGCTTCCAGAGTCACAGCAAAGTTCTAATCTTTTTGGTAGTAATCCTTGTCATGTATATATTTTTATTAAAATAAAGTTTTATAAATTTACGTTTAGTATATTTAAATGCATATGTGTGTAAAAATCTTGTAAATTTTAATGTATATAAATTTTGAATTATGGTTTTAAATGTTTTCTCAAAAAAAGAAAGGAAAAACTAGTTGATGTAATGTTTTAAAGTATTTGTGTTTACTTTGTTTGAAAAATATAAATGAGAAAATGTATGTTTTTATACAAATTTGTGTGTTGAAGTGATTTTGAAACGGACGGGGTGTCCGATGATGGAAGTTGAGAAAGTGAAAAATATATTTAAAGTGTTTTTTTTTATTTGACAGGTTTTAAAAATTTTGAGTTTTTCAATAAAATAGGGAAAATTCTGCCGGATTTTTCAATAAATTATATTAAATCAGTAAATAGATTTTTGTAAATAAGTAATGAAAATGTCATAACGTCCTCCGCCTCAATTATCAGTATCCGAGACGCCGAGAATCGAGAAGAGGGTGTTACACTTATGTAGAACCTAATTAGAATCAATGAAATGCATAGTCATACACATGTAACCATCAGTAGTTATAGAAGTCCATAAATATAAAGTTAGATAAATTTTACTATGGGCATCTTATAACATTTTTTTAAGGTTCTGTTTATCTTTGTCAAACAAATTCAACACATCTGTTTTCATAGTGTTCTTAAAGATTATATGGAAATCATTAGTTAAAAACTTAACAATTCTTATAATTCTTTTTCACTCCATAAACTGGAAAGGCAAATCATGCAACACCAAAGCTTCAGTAACTAGCTTCTTAAATTCTTCTTAAGTCATAGTCTTAGGTTGATGAACGCCAACAGACTCATATTACTTTTCCTAATCACCATTTAACGTACATCATATGATTTATATTTAGGACAAGTAAAAGTCAAGTGTCTAACCATGTTACCAGTACCACTTAAGGTTAGGCAAAGATAGATTTGGCCACACCATTTGCATTTGTATCTAGCCTTTCCCTTTTTATCCTTCAATATCATTTCGAAGGACTTCCACACATGCGAAGTATACTTTCTTTTTCAAGCAGCTTTACTTTACTTTAACTTGCTTGAACTTCCCACATTTTCAACCTCATCTTCAAGTTCATCTTCCATATCAATGCTATCGTATTTGAAGTCAACAGTTAGATCCATATCTAATAACCAATTGACCATGAAATTATATTACGTTACACTAAAGATATATATGAAAACTAACAAAAAACTCTCTTTCCATAATTATACTACATATAAAAACCAAAGAAAATTGATAAAAAACTGAAAACTATAATCGAAATACAGAATGTACAAAAGAAAATGAAAGAGAAGGATGTTTGAAGTTGGTTAAGAGTCTGAAGACCGTTTTGGGAGACAGAGATTATTTTCTGGCGACGTTGGCTGTTGATTCAATTTGATATGGTGGTAGAGATGATGGATCTGGTGGCGGAGCCATAAAGAAAAGATGGCGACCTTGAGGAGAAGTGAATAATGGATGACGACCGTGATGAAGGAAGGGAAAACTGATGACGATCATAAGGGAGGAGGGAAGAACGAGCAACGACTGTGAGGGAGAATGTGGTGATCTGACGGCAATCAAGAAGGAGAAGGTGGCAACTGTGACCATGAAAAGTTAGTGACAGGACGACAACCAAGAGCGAAAATGTGGTGATTGTGAGAGAAAATGTGGTAACCGTCGATGACCGTGAGGAAGAAGGTGATAATCGTGACCGTGAGAGAGAAATAGGTGATTTGGTGGAATTGATGGTGTCATATAGATGGCTGCCGACCGACCAAATGGGTTAGGTTTAGGGATTTGTTAAATATGTGTATATATATAAATACATAATTACATACTAGCCCTTCTGATATGTTAAATTATAACTTAACCCTCATTTTAATAATGTCAACCCGCGATTCATTTAATCAAATCAAATTCGATTTGTTTAATAAACAGGTTGATGAGTTGACACAATTGCGACCCGAATTCGTTTAACTCTAACATATACTCATTTATTTTTCTCAAATTCATATCAACTTGTCATGTCGTGACCCATATTGCCATCCCTGATTATTCTTTTTTCTTCTTCTTTCTTTTTTTTGCTTCTTCTTCTTCTTCTTTTTCTCTTCTTTTTCTTCTTAATCTGGGTTCATAAATCGAACACATATCAAAACAAACCCAACTAGATGAGTCTGGGTTTTGGAAAACAAACCTAGAAATAAGATGAAATCTGGGTTTGTTTTCTAGAACTCAAAATCTGGTTCGTTCAAAACGGACCAAGATTTCATCTGGGTCTATTTGATGTTGTTTGGTTTGATTTTCAGATTGGTTTATTATAGTTGGTTTGGTTCATCTGGTTTCATTTTTTTTTTTTTTTTTATGTTGGTTGGCTTGATTTTCAGGGATTTTTGGTTATTGATTGTTGATGATGATTTTCTGGATGGCGAAGAAAAAGTAGATTGTTGATGATGATTTGTTGATAATGTTGATGATGCTGGTGATTGATTGTTGAATCAACAATGTTGAAGTTTTTTTTTTTTTTTTTTTTTTGTGGTTATGGAAATCCAATCTGAAGATTAGATTTTTTTTTAATTCTTAAATTTTTTTAATTAATTAAGATCTATGATTTATTTTCTTTTCTTTTCTTTTTATTTAATTTTTTTAATGAGATCAATTAGGTTGTTAAGATACGTAAGGGCATTGACGTCTTTTTGACATAATTATACTGTTCACAGTTAAATCTAACGAAATCTTGTAACAGTAATAAGCTAATTGTAACAAAATATAAAAAGTGACTCCGTCTGTAATAAATTTTCAATTAGTAGATTAAATTATAATTTATTCTTTTTATTATTATAAAAGAGACTGTGCTAGAGGGAGGAGAGTTGGACATTTGACATTCAACAAATCTAATATAACAGATGATGATGAGAAGAAGAAGAAAAATTATAAAAAATATTAAAAAAATAAACTATACAAGGAAGGAAGGAAGTCTTTCAATAAAAAATAATAAAAAAAAATAAACCATACAAGGAAGAAAGAAGTCTTTCAAAAAAAAAAAAAAAAAGGAAAGAAATTGCTTGACAGCAACACTTGAGGGGGCGGAACAAAAGCGGGTTGCCTCAGTGTTTAGGTGTCACTTGGTATATTGGTGCGTCAACTTCTAACTCTCCCACTACCATAGTGTGTGGTAATTTTCTCCGACACTTTATTAGATCGGGACATTGTCAAACCAAAACAAGTGAATTTCAATTACTACTATTATTTGTAATTATAAGGGGACGGACACAAGACCCATCATTGTAGCTAGTAAGAATTGTCTCCATTTTGAACCAATTATAATTTAAATTGTGAATTAAATAATGAGGAAATCCATTAACATTACAACATTAATTTTATTGTTTTATTTTCATATATCTTTTGGGATGTCAACTCTTACAAACGTGGGATTAAAGTTGAAAAGTTTTAGTCACTAGATGGGGATATCTATCATACAATTGAAGGGGACTACTTATAAGTATTGAAAAAATGAATATAAAGAATTTTTAAGGTTATTTGTCAAAATTTAAAATCGATAAATATCTTCTCCAGGATTAAGATATCTACTATTACAAATCATATATTGGCAAAAATCTCCCACAGTTACACTGCTAAGTGAGCATAGTAACTCTTAAACTGTCTTCATCACAAAAGTGAAATAGAAGAAGAAAAAGGCACCCTAATTGATTTAATTTAACATGAATACATTTCTCAAGTCCTTGAAAAGTACAAGTTCAAACCACTTGTTAGAGCATCTCTAAGAAATTCCCTAAATGTTAGCTAAATTTTAGTTAAAATTATCTAAAATAAAAAAAATAATCATTTTGGCTAGCACATTTTGATTGAATTACTCCAATCATTCCATCTATTTTGACTAAATAAATATGAAAATTTATATAAATTTATTTTTTAAAAAGAAAATTATTTATTTTATCACAAAATAAATATTTTTATAATTATATGTCATCCCTGATAGAAATAGTTAATTATTTTTTTCATATCATAAAACACAAATAATTTTTTGTTCTGAACGTGCGTACGGAAATACCTAACCCCACTAATCAAGTCAAGGCACTTAATGCAAACCAGTGGCCCCCGTGCATGCGCGTAAGACCAAAAAATTCCAAACCAAATTCCAAACCCCATTCGTCCCAAATTCCAAAGCCCATTCGTCGTAGCTAGTATTTTTCATGGACTTTCACTTCGCTCGCTCTCTCACTTATGTAGGTATGCTTTTAAAACCCTTTCATTCTTCTAACACTTATGTAGATATGCTTTTAAAACCCTTTCATTCTTCTAAGTATTTGCTTCTTTGTTGTAAGACATACTGATCTGCAATTATACATAAGAGAGAAAAGACAGAGAAATTACAGTTGGTTCAGATCCCACTTAGTATGAGTGCACAGCCGGAAAATTTACAGGTTTCCTGTGCCCGCGGAGAAAGTGAGTTAGTAAATCAGCAAGTTACCATCGACTACACATCTGTAGATGGTTGTTATCCTCCTTCACATCCAGTTAGAGATGACGAAGAGGTAATCTTAACATATCTTCCTTTAAACAATGAGTAAGTACTTAACATATCTTCCTATAAACAATGAATACGTAATATTAGTTTGCCCAAAGATTTGCAAAAAATCATGGTACCTAAATTGGAATCACCATATCAAATTATGATTTGATGTGGAGGATGATGCCTTAGTTACGACTTAGTTACCACAGTATTTAGATGATAACCTTGGATAAATTAATCATTTGGGCAATCTAGTGTTACACTATAATAAATTCTTTAAACCTATATGCTCGTGAGTAGAGGACTTCTCATGTACAAACTCTCGTACCTAAGAGTTGTGTCTAAACCATGCACTTTGTTTATGTAACCATATGAATTTTTATGAGATTTTTTGTATGAATGTTAAGAAAAAAATAAATACACTTATAGAAAAACTTATATATTTTTTCAACTTTAGGAACTATTTTTTTAAAAAAAATTAATCTAAAAACATTTATACAAGGAAACAAAAGGAAAATTAGAAAAAATAGTTTCCGAATCTCATAAACGATAATTTTTTTTCCATAAGTATATTTTAATCTTCTTATAATCCATGCAGGCAAAAAAAGTCTTATAAAATTAAATAATTGCAATTTTATTAAGGTTTGAATAAAGATGACACTTGTTTGGATTGAGACCAAATCGGTCCACTCCAAATTCGTCCCCAATTTTTGATGGGATGTCCCAAACCCAACCTAGAACTTTAACAGATCATCACTTTCCTCCCCAAACCTGAACCCGTTTAGGATAGTTTACACATAACCTGATCTATTTTGACCTAATTCAATTTATAATAAGTCATAAAATTTATATTAAAGAGGTTTAATTACTTTACTGGTTAAGTAACCTTATACAATAATTATATTTGTTGTATTGGTTGTAATAGTAGTTATTGAAACCAATTCAATAACTGTAATTATTGGGTAATATTATTCAATCAGTTAGGTAGTTAAATTCCAAAGATAAATATACAAACAATAAATAAACATTACAACTTAAAATAACTCAGTATTTACTTTAATTTAACATCATATCTAAAGAATATCGTTATTAAGCTCATGGAAAATATAAATTCATTGGTAAACACACCAAAATAATAATCATCACATAGCAAAGTTCTACTACATGCACAAAAATAATAATTAATTAATACATAATAAAGTTAGATAACAAAATAATAATGCACAACACTTAACGATAACAACAACAACAACAATAATAATAATAAAACAAGTTAATCAAGGATTGGATCAAAAGGGTTTGATATAAACTTGATCCGATATAAAACTAGGTCAAGCACTTTTGACCCAAAACCGATCCAAAAACCCAATTTCAATGTTCCAAACCTATCCTGAACAGATCAGAAACTTGTCGATTTGGGTCAAATTAAGTATTTTTATCATCCCTAAGCATGGACAGTGTGGACTTAAATAGGTTTGTACCGAAAAATTCTTATTCATAAGTAATCTATCTTTTAGTAAATGTTTTGATTATTTATTTGATGTATGTTTGATATAACTTATTGACTAGTCAAAAATATATTTTTCAATCCCTAAAACTCTTTTTTTTTTTTTTTTATGTTGTTTCGTTGTTATCTCAGTAGAACTTTTGGGCAATTAAAAAACTTAAAATAACTCTATTACAAAATTAAAATGTCTAATATAATTATATCATGTTTTGTTAATATCACTATATTCTTGAACTTAAAACCCTACTACACTTTTCTTTAACGTATTAACACTCTACTTTCATTTTATATATTTGTTTCAACAAAAAACTCTGCTTTTTTTTTTTTTTTTTTTAACTAGTAAGTTTTCTAATTTTTTGTGTGTTTTAATTTTTTTTTTTCAATTGGTTTTTCACATTAAACATTTTTCTTGATGTGCATATATGAATACTTTGAAAATTATTGTTACACTTTGAGATTTTGGTGATTTATTTCAAATTCTATACTTCTATTTTACTATATTTGTACTTTTTTAATTATAGATTAGTATTTTTTTCATATATTGTTCTTTGTTATTTTACTTCTTTTAAACGTCTTTTTTGGTAATTTTATAATTTAAAAAAGCTTTTAAAAGTAATACTACCAAAAGATCTATAATTTAAAAGATTTTCTTAAATTGATAATTAAGCAACTAATAACTTCTTTTTAAAAATTATATTTATAAAAGATTTATTTTTTAAAAATATATTTAAAAAAGTTATATCAAACAAGGTCTTACTATTCTACAAAGGGGAAATTACACTCAACACTTGAGATGCATTTGATATACCATATTGGATTGATTTGAATTGGGTTAGATTAAATCTCATATTTGGTGTATGATAGAATTGATTGTATACAAGACAATTTCATGTTTGGTGTGTTATTAGATTGGTTGGAAATGATTTAATAAATTAACTAATTTCACCCAAATTGAAAACTAAAAGGTTATTTTTAATGATGGGTAAAATGTCAAGTTTTCGTTTTTTTAACGAATCTCCTTTCTTAAATATTATGTGGAAGAAACATGTCTTTTTTATTGCCTTTATGGTTGATTGTTCTTTTATAAGAAGACTAAATAATCTTAAATATTGTTAAAGATTGTCTATCCCTTGAATGATAATTTTTTTTCTTATAATATATATATACACACACACATTGTTTCTCTTCATTATTCTTTTCTTATAAATATATGATTGCATTGAAGTTGACTATATTCTTGCAAATGATCTATTTAATGTTTATACATGATGATATACTTGTTTCAATCAACAAGTATATCATTCACAATTTAGAAAATTTGGCTCATTTCATTTTTTTTTTTTTTTTTATTAATGTTTGTTTTTCTAGGAAGAGAAACCATTTATTAATGGAATGCCCATTTTATTGTATCACTGAAGTTGCCTTTTGATTACTTTTATAAATATTGCTTGATAACTTTGTCAGTCGATGAGTTTGTTATAGGGAATAACTAATGTCTCATCCCTAAAGGAAAAACAAAAATGTATTGCCTAACCTCTGCTTTTGTTTTCGGTTTTAGATAGAAATACACTCGGATGCTTCAATTGTTGTAAAATATCACATGTTTTTACAGGATACATGCATATTAGCTCATTTGATCCAAATTAATATTTTGAGAATTGTGTAACTTTAGATCTTCTAGCAGTAAATAATAATTAGGCAAACATAATGGTGCTAAGGGTAATAACATACTTCACTTACTCTTACTTATGAAAGTATTGAAGGAATTATGTTGTAATATTAAATTATTATCTAGAAGAGCACCTTTATCTTTTCTTTATAGTCAATTTAAAAATATATTTAATTAAATAGAACAAAATGAAAACAATCATTTCATTCCAGTTTTAAAAAATTAGAAATAAAATATTCGTTTAGCTGATTAAGTTAAGGTTGAACGTCGATACTTTCAATCAAATGCATTAAAATGATGTATTTTTTAAAAGATTTGAATCAGAATCAAATAGAATAATATGGATATATCATGCAAGAATATGACATTTCATGACGTTTGATTACTCGACTAAAGTGTATTTATCCCTCGATTTTATGAATCATCCTCCTTTAATTTTCTTGAGGTTGATTACTTGACGTTGATCTAATGTAGAAAATGAGGGACACAGGTAACAAGAAAGCTTCAGTTGTTAAGGGAGAGCACAACGGTGTTCAGTATATTAATGCTAATGAAGTCGCTTCTTCTCCTATAGCAGACAACAGAAACAAAAACAAAATATCAGTTTTGCCACTTGTTTTTCTCATTTTTTATGAGGTTTCCGGGGGTCCATTTGGAGTTGAGGATAGTGTTCGAGCAGCTGGTCCTTTTCTAGCCATTGTTGGTTTCCTGGTTTTTCCTATCATATGGAGTGTTCCTGAGGCATTGATTACTGCTGAGCTGGGCACCATGTTTCCTGAAAATGGTGGTTATGTGGTTTGGGTTTCATCTGCATTAGGCCCTTATTGGGGGTTCCAGCAAGGTTGGATGAAATGGCTAAGTGGAGTTATTGATAATGCTTTGTACCCGATTATGTTTCTAGATAACTGGAAGTCAGGTGTCCCTGCATTTGGTGGCGGTTGGCCTAGAGCCATTGCAGCTTTGGGTTTGGCTCTTGCTCTGAACTACCTGAATTACAGGGGTTTGGTCCTTGTGGGATGGGTTGCTGTTATGTTGGGGGTGTTCTCACTCCTTCCATTTTTGGTCATGGGACTTGTGGCTATCCCAAAATTGATGCCTTCAAGATGGTTGGTGGTTAATTTACATAAAGTGGATTGGAGTTTGTATTTGAACACTCTCTTTTGGAATCTAAACTATTGGGACTCAGTAAGTACTCTAGTTGGAGAGGTGGATTACCCAAAAAAGACTCTTCCAAAGTCACTCCTCTATGCATTAATCTTGGTAGTTGCAGTGTATTTTTTCTCTCTTCTTATTGGTATTGGGGCCGTTCCTCTCAACCGTGAGTCGTGGACTGATGGGTATTTCTTACATATTGCCAAACTGGTTGGAGGAGCCTGGTTGACGTGGTGGATTCAAGGAGCTGCTGCAATTTCGAATGTAGGCATGTATGTGGCTGAGATGAGTAGTGACTCGTTCCAGCTTCTTGGGATGGCTGAGCGTGGAATGCTGCCTCATATTTTCGCTAAGAGATCCCCTTACGGGACGCCTTTGGTTGGAATTCTATTCTCGGCTTCAGGTGTGCTTTCACTCTCATGGATGAGCTTCGAAGAGATAGTGGCTGCACAGAACTTCTTGTACTGTTTTGGGATGATCTTAGAATTCATAGCATTTGTTAGATTAAGAATGAAATATCCCGCGGTGTCTCGTCCTTACAAGATACCTGTTGGAACAGTTGGTGCCACTCTTATGTGTATACCTCCAACCATAGTGACATGTGTTATGTTGGCTCTTTCTTCACTCAAAGTCGCAATTGTAAGCATTGTTGCTGTGGTGATTGGCCTTGTAATGCAGCCCTGTCTCAAGTATATTGAGAAAAGGAGATGGGTCAAGTTCTCCACCAGTACAGACCTTCCTGATCTTCATGGCACACCTTATCAAGAACCATGATAAGTTAGTAGATTGAAATGTCTCATGTTGAGAAGAGTTGTTCATGTTCCTTGTTTCTCATTTCATGCAAATACTCACCAAACTAGGCATAATAATAATTTACTTGATATAGTACTTTTTTATTAAAAAAAAAAAAAACTAATTTGATGCAATGCATTTTAATTTCAATTCCATCCAATCTTAAATTATTATTATTATTTCATACTTAATTAAGGTTAATTAGTTACATCTCATTGTAAATTTTAATATCAATAACAATAGGATGGTTCAATGGTAAAACTCTTACACCTGTGTCAAAAAATTATAAATACAAGCCATACACTATGTCATAAAATTGTAAGTATAAATCATATCCTTCCACTCAATGCTCAGATTCATGATTAATAAAATAACAAATTTATCCTCAACTGAAATGTTAAAAAAAAAAAATTGTAAATACTTATATACAAATGAGTCAAACTATAATAACTTAAAATTTTAATTTAATTCTCATGACTTTAATGTTCATCAATGATGGGAACAATTAAATGGATTATGAAAGGATTATAACGATCAGTTTGAAAGTAAATGAATGAATATAAATCAAAATTCTGAATTAATTTAGTGCAACCATAAAAACAAGTGATAAAGAGAGCATTTTAGTTATACTTGCATTTGCAAGCAATGAGTAACAAAATGACATTTAGCAAAAGCATAAAGACTTGCTTAGAAAGTTTCCATTTATTTAAGGCTTCGTTTGACACACAGGATTGGAATGTAATGGATTGAATTGGATTGGAATGAAATAGATTATATTGAATTGAATTAGAATGGAATTGGTTGGATTGAATTGGATTAGAATGACAAATCACTGTCTCATGTTTGATGGAACTTGGGATTGAATTAAAAATGTCTCATATTATGTTTGGTGTAGATTGAGATTGAATTGAAATAAAATAAATTTAAATACTTTATTATATACTTAAAATTAATTTTATGAAAAATCTAAAAAAAAAAGACAAAAAATATTCTATTAATTTAATTACAAGGATTAATTTTAAATGGTAAAATATAAGTTAGGTTTGGATTGGAATAAAATTAATTTAATATATTATTATATGACATAGCTTATATTATACATAAAGTTAATAATGTTGTAAATAAAATAAATCCTATAAATTATATTGATTTTTTTTTAGAATTATATTATTTTAAAGTATGAGTAAATAAATATTAATTTAGGAAATACTCTTATTATAATAACATTTGTCGACGTTGATTTTCAGTCGACGAGCAATCAATGCCCAATACCTGCAATCAATGTGAGAAAACACGAAAAACAAGAAAAGACAAAGACAGGAACAGAGGATCAAACGGAGAACACCAAGCTTTTACGTGGTTCGGCAATAGAAAGGCCTACGTCCACGACTGTCTATCTCTCAAATTCTGCAGAGTGACAGTATATTATTCAATATTGTCCGTCTTTGTTACAATGATTTCAATCCCTATTTATAGGGAAAGAAGGGTTATAATTCTAGTTGTAGCAAATCAGGAAGAGAATCCTGAATTAATTACATTCCCTAAATAATTGAGAAAAACAAGGAAAAGAATTATAAGTTAATTATACTTCCTAATATATTCAGATAATATTAGGAAATTACTATATTTATCTTAAGATAATAATGACTTGAATTTGACTTCGAATTGATCTCCATATCTGACGAGGAAATCATGGTTTGATTGGGCAATTGCCATATTCGGAGAGAGAATCACTATTGAACTTGGTAACTGCCTTTTCTGGAAGATATTGTGCTTATCACGTGTCTGAGCGAGCTGACGCGTTATGGTGGTTTTGAGCTCGAGCTCGCTTACAAGCGAGCTGCGCAGGCGGCGTGCTGCGACCTGGCTGTATTTATGAGTCTATTGATGCCAGCTGGAAGTCTTGATGGTCTTTGAGTCAACACTGGGCCTCGTCTGATGGGCTTTGACTTCGTTGACCTTATTGGGCCTTCTTATCGGGTCTTAAATGGGCATAAATTGGACTTTTACCAGCCCAATTACTGAGTCCGAAAAATACACACAACAACATTATTTCTAAATTATTGTTTGGATATAATAAAATTAATTTCATAAAGTTCGTGAAAAAAAAATTAAATATATAATAGTATGTTACACCAGTAGGCGTGCAGAAGAAACTATTTTTTTATTTGCAGATGAATGGATCAAAGTGTAGTGAAGAGACTTTTTTTTTTTCCCTTGAGATCAGTAGGCGTGCAGAAGAAAAAATGTTAACAGGTTTGAGTTGCAAAATGAAGAATAATGTTGCTACTGGCAGATGAGTAATAAATGTGGTAGGTAGAGAAATAATTAATGAGGAGAAAGTGACAAAATTCATCCCACTAAATCCAATCCCTTTAAATAACAAGGGAAAGGGTGAGATTCATCAATCTTATGAGATTGAGATTCAAAGGTATTTGAGATTGAAATTATATTCCTAAACTGGTCACTTCAAATATGAGATTTAAGTGTTTAAGATATTTTTAATTTCACCCTATCTCAGTCTCGTGGATCAAACACTGCATAAAAGTCACAACTAAAAATTATACTCAAACGGAGAAAGCGTTTGACCATTTGTACTTGGACATACACATCTAGAAGTTGGTCATCCCCATCCGTACCATCAAATGAATAATCAAATTTATTTGCCATTCATCTTAAACATGGCTTCCTCAGGAATCCTCCGAGTCCGGACTTAAATGGAAAAGCTACATAAAGTCCGAGGCATAATTCTAAAAACAAAAAAATCTGGTCATAACATGAAAAAGCGGCAACACTTGATGTTAAAGCGACGATGTCGCTAAAAGAGAAGCGCCATTCCTATTTCGTCGCGCTCACTTCACTCGGACGAAAATGGTCAGACTAATAGCACATTAACAGCAACTACTCCAAAAATCCAAATTCCCTCTATTTTCAATTCAAAACCCTAGGATCCCTCCACCCTCTCTTTCCTGCCCCCCCCCCAAAAAAAAAAGAATCCCCAATCATCCAAACCCTAGTTGCATCCCGAAGATGCCGTCGCTACTCTGTCCGGGCAAAATCGTCCGGCTAGAGCTGGAGAATTTCAAGTCGTACAAGGGGCAACAGACGATAGGCCCCTTCTCCGACTTCACGGCCATCATTGGCCCGAATGGCGCGGGAAAATCAAACCTCATGGACGCTATTAGCTTCGTTCTCGGAGTACGGACAGGTCAGCTACGTGGAACCCAGCTGAAGGACCTCATCTACGCGTTCGACGACAGAGAGAAGGAGCAGAAAGGGAGGAGAGCTTTTGTCAGGCTTGTCTACCAGATGGCTAACGGGTCGGAGCTCCACTTCACTCGGACCATCACCAGCGCCGGCGGCAGCGAGTACCGCCTCGATGGCAAGGTCGTCAACTGGGACGAATACAATGATAAGTTGAAGTCACTTGGCATTCTTGTCAAGGCCCGCAATTTCCTCGTTTTTCAGGTTGTTTGCTTGCACTTGATTGATTCTGACTGAATTTGTGAATTGCTTGTGTGAAGTGATTGTTTTGTTGGGTGTAGGGTGATGTGGAGTCTATTGCCTCGAAGAATCCCAAGGAGCTTACTGCTCTTCTTGAGCAGATTTCTGGGTCTGAAGAGTACAAGAGAGAGTATGAGATCAAGGAAGAGGAGAAAGCAAGAGCTGAAGAAAAATCGGCTCTTGCTTATCAGAAGAAGAGGACTGTTGTAATGGAGAGGAAGCAGAAGAAGGAGCAGAAAGAGGAAGCGGAGAAGCATATTCGTTTACAAGATCAACTGGTGAGGATTATAAGCTTTGTTTTGTGTGTGTGTGTGTGTGTTTCTTGATTGATTTTGTAATGATTGAATTTACTGTTTTTGGTTTTCGTTGATGTAGAAATCTTTGAAGAAAGAATACTATGTTTGGCAATTGTGTAACATGGAAAAAGATTTGAATGAGACGAGTAATGCTCTCGAAGCTGATAAGAGAAAACGTGAAGATCTTATGCAAGAGCTAGAGAATTTCGAGCATAAAGCTAGTAAGAAGAAGAAAGAGCAAGCTAAATATCTGAAAGAGATTGCTCAACTTGAGAAGAAAATTTCTGAGAGGAGTACTAGACTTGACAAAAGCGTGAGTCGTTTTATCTTGTTTCGTGGTTTTTGCTTTTGACTTAAATTCTTGATCCTGCTGGTATGTATGTATATATATGTATATGTAGATATATTTATTTATTAGTTATAAACTATGGTTAGCTTTTAAAGAATTTATTTTCTTTCCATAGACATAGAGAAGAATTAGCTGCAATTTATAATTTATTGAAGTCACTTTTGGGAAGGATGGTTTTTGAAGGCAGTGTCGGAGTCTATTGTACATGACATGCATCTTTGAATACTTTTATGGGTAACTATAGTTTTTTTGCATCTATTGGATGAAATTTTACATCTGCAGTTGCATTGTGTTTTAGCCATTTCTCTTGTTTCCGTTTATCTAGGTCTGGATAGTTAGTGAACTGAGGGTTGAATGCTCATATGCCAACTTACCCGTTATTGTTTAATACTGTGTTCAAATTTAAGAAGGTATGGTTGATCAACTAGGAATTTGAAAGCACTGTGAACCTAAGTGATTCCTCTTTTTTTTTTTTTTTTGCCCCCTCCCTCAATAAATTCAGTAACAAAGAATTAGTGAACTAGTACTCGGCTACGAGACCTTACACTAGCCCAAAAAAAGATCAATTGAGTTAAATCTAGAAACAGATCACAAACTTTCTTTAAACTCCTTTATTGTTGAAGCCCGTAAAGACACTGACAAATGTGTTGGTTTCTTCAAAAGCATTGAATCTTCTTTTTTATCTTGAGATATGTGGCTATTAATTTCTTGACAATCATCCATAGAAGAGCCATAATCACACATTTCCATAAGACTTTGGCCTTTCTTCTTTTATCAAAAAGCATATGAGGTTTTTTTAATCTAAAGAAGAGCACTACATGATTCTGGAGCATTCCGAGCAATTTTAGCCTCTTTGCATAACTGATTCCACAAAAATGAAGCAGCATGACAATGAAGGAAATGATGGTTAATAGTCTCCCCATTTCTTGTACACATCACAAATTAAGATGGTAAAAGAGCTTGAGTGGTTTCTGTTGCACCTTCAATTTAATGAGGATTGAGAGCAATGGATATTTGAGTACTGTAATGGTTTACATGTATGTTGTGTGGTCTCATGTTTCATGCTGATATCCTTAACTGCAATTGTTTGGTCTGTCATAGTAATTACTTTTGTGGGCACACGTGTAGAAAGGGTAATGGTTGTTTATTTATTTTTTTTTCCTTCTTTGTGCACAGCAACCTGAGCTTCTGAAGTTAAAGGAAGAAGAATCTCGCATACATTCAAAAATCAAGAGTAGCGAAAAAGAATATAATAGGAAAAAACAAGAGAAGAATAAACATGTTAAAGATATGGAGGAGCTGCAGAGAGGTGTAAGGGATCTAACATCAAAACTAGAAGATTTAAATGAAAGAAGTCGGGATGGTGCTGGTAGACTTCCCCTGCTTGACAGTCAACTGACAGAATATTTTCAAATGTATGTTTTCATCAGTTCCAAATTTTATCCTATTTGTTATTATTACATTCTGCTGCAATGATAACCTCCTCTTGTTTACTTTCATAAATGTTGGTTTAGTTTTTTACAGTTAGAAAGATTTTATTTTGAAATTTGAGATAAGTTTATTTGCTTGTTATCAGGGCTACTGTTTATACAAGGAATTTATAGTTAGTATTGCATAATAGTGGATTTGATCTTTAACTTGTGTAATTGCATTTATCTGAAGTACACATTCTACACTAAACGCCGTAATTGATTAATTTGTCTAGAAGCAAATCTTGAGGGTTCGGGTGACTGGTTAGGCCTGTAATTGTCTCCCACAAGGTTTCCTGGGGCCTTCTACCTTACAAAATGCCATGGGTTTCTTGTTTCCCAAACATTGTAGGGTTTGATGAGGGCTCCAATTTCAAACTTGAGGTTTGTGAAGTGGGTTTGGTGGGTTTTTGCATCATCAAAAATAAATCAATAAATAAATTTTAGTAGAATTGTAGTTTGTATTTAACTAAGGTTGATGCTCAAGGATCTGTACATGTGCCCATTGTTTTGTGTAAGTACTGTGGTAAATATTGTCTTAAATCTTTGACTACCTAAGCATGAATATGGACAAGGATATTGAAGCTTACTGATTGATTATAGGCAAAAGCAAATTAATGTTCATGAAGGCATACCTTCTGAAAGTGAAACTTAACCTTTTAGTTGCTACTTATTAGTGGAATATGTGAACTTAAGGGCACTGTTCTAAATATTGCCCTAGGTGGCCGCCGGTTGAGGCAAAAAGCCCTTAGGTGCTAGTTCAACCAATCGAAGTTAAACGGCACCTAGATGCTGTTAGGCAGTTTTCGCGATGTAGTCACCATGGAGACAAGTTATTTTTTAAGGGCTTTAACACCCAAAATGGCACCGTTTGAGTGTTTTAGAAAAACTCCCTAAACGATGCCATTTTGGTAGTTTTATTTTTATTTTTAAAAACCCAAAACAGCGCTAAAACGATACTGTTTTGGATTTTAAAATATTAAAAAAAAATACTTAAAAAGATGCCATTTTGGGTGTTTGTTTTGGGGGGAAAAAAAGAGAATCATCTTCCCAAAACGAAACCCTAAAAATTCAACCACCTTCAACTCCCATTTCCGGTGGCTTCCTTCCTTGACCACTGAGGAATTCCCCAGTTGCTAGGTGCCAGGCTGCCACCCAACTAGCGCGTAACGCTTTTTAGAACATTGCTTGAAGTTAGTTTTTTGTTTTTGAAGATAATAGAAATGGAAGTTTCCTATTTAAAGAACAATTTTCAATTTTCTTGATTACAGTCATCTCTTAACTAACTGTTTTGAAAATAGTTTTCAAGGAGAGATGCAACTTGCTTGTATAAACTAGTTATACGAACTTCAATTATGGAATTTGAATAATGTTTTACGATTCTTGTAATATTAATGCATGTTAACTTTACAACCAATCGAAAATTGTTTTGCATTCTGATTCTTAAAAAATTGTTCCGAGAAAACTGTTGGTTCACTTTGTTTGATTATTCTTTCCTCTTTTCAAATGAATTTTTTTTTTAGTTTTTGATTAGAAAAAAATGAAAAGGAAAAAACACTACTGAGTATGCCCACTGGCTTCGCATTGTTGTTATTTTTTTAACTCAATAGCGGATTCTGGTTAGCTGTAACTAAATTTTTGATTACTTAATACGAAATGTCATAAAATAATGAATTGATTAATAAAGTAAATTTTAGGGTCAAATGTGGTGATATCTGACATATCCATCCGTTAGCTATTGTTGTTTGTCAAATTACTTTCAAGTTTATAGGGATTAGTACTTTTTATATTTTAGTTTTCAGAACAATGTTTTGTACTTTCATGAACAATTTTTTCTGTACTACTTAGAGATCACATATATAGCAAAACATTCTAGCCACTGATGTCAGCCAATTTCAGATTAACATATTCTAGGGTAAGCAATTAATAACTTTGTTGATTTTAATAGTGATTTGGACTCTGGTGAACATTTACTGTTCTCCTACTGTTGTCAGTGTCAAGTGTAGTTCATCTTGTCCATATGAGAAGTTCTGTGTCCCATAAGTTTTCATTGAGATCCATCATCCATGTTGAAGCAGCGTTCAGCTTTCTGTAGGAGACTGTTTTGTAGAGAAGTATTTCCACTGGCATTAGTTTTTATGGGTATTAGGCATCTATCTTTTGCTTATTTGATTGGGAGGGAAATAGGACTTTTGACGGATTATTGTGGGGTGGAACCATGGAAGTGGAACTTTTGTCAAATGAAGTTTAATTTTTGACAATTTTTTGTGCTTCACTTCCAAATGCATTGCAGACTTTCATAATTTGTTATCCAGTCTAATTGGGAAGCTGTAGTTTTTGATCTATTCAATTGATTGATTGTTTTGAGCTTCTTGCTATTGTTTCTGATAAACTTGGTGGTTGGTTTGTTGACCTCAGTTAACACCATTATTCTTAAAATTATTAATATAAATCTTATTATCTTTTTATTTTTTATTTAAGAAAGATGCTTAGGGTGTGTTATTAGACAACTCTGTAAGGCTAAAATGCCTGAGGTTTCATTTTAAAAGAGGAAAAGTAATTATAATGAAGCAGGTTTTAATTTGGATAAGTAACTTCCATCTTACTATGTCAGCATTATTTGAAAAGTGCCATTGAGTAATTTGATGTGATATTTTATAGATGGACTAGAATGATGTGTTTAAGCTTTTTCTTTGTGCAATGCGTAGCTTTAATCTGGGGGGGACATGCTATTTATGCTTATGATTATTTTCATCTTGTTCTCAAAAACATATTGATGCTGATGGATATTTAACATATGTGTAGGTGTAGCAAATGCGTACTTCATGCTTACTCAGTTGCTCTTTTAGGACTTGTTTAGTGTACGAGATTAGATTGAACTATTTTTAAAGATGAAATTAGATTGGATAGGATAAGAATGAGTTAAGTTAGTACTGTGATGTTTAGTGCAGATGAGATTGGATTGAAATTGGTTTTGTCTTTTATTTGACATAGCATGGGATTGGATATCAAATAATCATTTTTTATCTTTGACAAATGTGAGATGGTTAGTATAAAAATTTAATATGATATTATTATAATATAATAATATTATATTAAATTAAGTTTTGAATAAAATAATATCATTTTAAATTAGTATCAAAAAATAAAATTATTTTAAATTATAAATTTAGTTAAAATTTAGTTAAAATTAATTTTTTTCTTTTTGAAAAACTAAACAAAATTATTTATTATCAATTTTTAATACATAAATAAATATTTATTTTTAATTTATATTAAAGATATTACTTTTTAAAAACACCGTAACAAAATATATTTAATATTTGCATTTATAAATATAAATACTTAATATTTTAAATAAAAAATAAATTAAATGGAAAAATAGATAAAAAAAAAAAAAAAGAAAAGTTCACATCGTGGGCTAATCAGTTCCACACTCCAGTTGTGGGACCATTTGGTCCCACAACCTGTGAGATTAAAAGAGCGACAAGACTCATCTCAGTCCTAACACTATACCAAACTATCGAATTGGATTGAGATTTGTCCAATCCTACTGTAGTCCGGTGACTCCGGTTGATCAAACATTGCCTTGAAGATCCTGTGGTATTGGTTGGATTTTGACCCTTCTTTCATTTTTCCAAGCTCATTCTTATATGATACCTTTGCTTGCTAGGCTTTGATGGATACCAATCATACCTCTCACTACCCCTTTTATCTCTTGTTTAGTATGTACCTACAAGCACATTAACTGGAGTTAAATTGTTTATTTTATTGTTAGGTATTTGTTATGTGGGTGTGCCCATTGAAATTTCAATTGTTGTGTGCACATTTATAATTGGTTTATATATTACATGGATGGAAGTTAAATTGAATAAGGTGTTCATATCTGCCCCATGGTCTCAACTCTCAAGTCACAAATGCACTATTATCTTCCGCCTTTTTCATTGTTGTAATCTATATTTTGCAGTAAAGAGGATGCTGGGATGAAAACTGCGAAATTAAGAGATGAAAAAGAGGTTCTAGACAGGCAACAACATGCTGACATTGAAGTACTAAAAAACTTAGAAGAAAATCTTCAGCAATTGAGTAACAGGGAGCATGAATTAGATGCTCAGGAGAAACAACTGAGATTGAGACAGGAAAATATCTCTAAAACTTCTGACTTACATAAGAAGGAACTTAAAGAGCTCATGGATAAACAGCGTGCAATGCAAGATGAACACCGTGATTCCAGGTTATTTAACTTGTTTTCCAGATGTTTGTTCTTTCCCTGCATCAATATATTACATTTGTTCAATCTGTGCTTATATATGGTAGCTGCTCTGTACGTTTACATGCTGTATCTGTTTTGCAAAATAGTAAGTCATCTTGAAAGCCCTGTGTTGCTTTTGCTATACAGGAATAAATATGAAAATCTGAAGTCTAAAATTAGCGAAATTGAAAATGAATTACGTGAATGGAGAGCTGATAGACATGAAAATGAGAGGGATCTGAAGTTGTCTCAAGCTGTGGAAACTCTCAAACGCCTATTTCAAGGAGTTCATGGTCGCATGACTGATCTTTGTAGGCCAACCCAGAAGAAGTACAACCTTGCTGTTACTGTTGCCATGGGTAAATTTATGGATGCTGTAGTGGTTGAGGATGAGTATACAGGAAAGGAATGCATCAAGGTAATACTTTCTAATAATCTATTTTGTAGAGACGGAGGGAGGGGAGCTACATATTTTCTAATCTCTTTTTATAATGGAAGTCATGGTTAATACAAGCTGATGCTCTTGTATCCTATATTTTGGGAATGATGGTCATGCATCTGTTTAATCTAACAAAGTTTGGAAGGTGTAATCACTTCAAGCTGTAATACAGAATACACAATGAGCTATCGTAGGATAGAATATTGTATCTTGGCGTGTCTGTTTGACTGTCTACATTCCATTTTCAATTTCATTTTCTTGAATACAATGATTCAGATGATTAATATTACATTTTATATATGTAATTCAATTGATGTGGTTTCTGTACAGTATTTGAAAGAGCAAAGGCTTCCTCCCCAAACATTTATCCTCTCCAATCTGTGCGTGTTAAACCGGTCATTGAAAGGTTACGTACTTTAGGTGGAACAGCAAAGCTGATCTTTGATGTCATCCAATATCCTTTCCCTTAGCTTGCATATTTCATGTTTGTTTCTTTATGAGATGATGTGCTTCATGTCTGCTGTCTCGATACACATGAAATTTTCTCATTATTATTATTATTATTATTATTTAATCTGAATTATCATTTTTAACTTGTGAAATACTATAGATGTGCAATATTTTTTTCCCTGTTTTACGTTGTTCAGTAACGTTTATCTTTTTTGCATGATTTCATATTTTTATCAAGATGGTATGTGAAACTCATACAATCCATTGCCATCATTTGTTATTTTGCACTTTATTCCAATTGAATTTTTTTCATTTATAGACGTGTATGGTTTGGTTTTTTAGATCAACGCCATTGTGTTACATTAAGAAATAAATGCTTTAACCCCAATTTTAAAAAGATCATAAATTTTTATAAGTTTGTAAAGAATAATTTGATTAACTTGCAAGCACATTATATATTTGATTTATATGTGTCTGCTTGTGTATTATGGTGCAAATACCATCCATCCTATGATGAAATTTAATGATATCTGATGAGATTTTTCATGGATGATTATAAAAAATGAAATATCCTTGTGGAAAAAGTGTAAAAGTTTTCGGGAAAGGGAATTATTTGTCCCCTCTCCCATTTATTTTTATTTTTGAAAAATTGGGAAAAATAGTTCCCATGCTTGAAAAATTTTCAAATTATTATTTTTTCTTATTATCTGTGCAGAGATTCTTGTAAAAAATCTGTAATCTTCATTAAATTTCATCTTGGAATTGATGGTATTTTTATCATATGGTTTGTACTAGCTAAAAGATTGATATATTCAAAGCATTGATCTCAAAACCTCTGAAGACTTGTTCAAGATTTCGTGCATATAACTTATATTTTGAATCCTAAACCACAGACAAATTATTCTTAAGCTGGGATCCCTAATATAAGACATCTTGTTTCTCTCATGTTATCAATCTGTAAGTTTGTCTTAATACCTATCTGTTTCTTTTACCTAGTTCCATATTATTCCCTGTTCTGCATTTTTCAACTTTTGATTAGATGATGTTTACTACTATTTGGGTGTAGTCTGTAATTTAAGTAAGTGGTGAGTGGGTTCTGCTTGTTCATTCTGTACGTGGGGTAGCTATCACACAAACATAACTTATGATGAATAAAGGTTTGTTTTGTTCCTTTATTGCATGTTGGCTATATCTGCTCTGGGTTTCTCTAATTGAACCTTTTGAAAAAAAAAAAATAATAAACAGTGATACAACAAATATTTCTTTTTCTAATAATAGCTGGCTAATTAATTGAAACAAATGTCAAAGTTGGTGGACTTAACGATTGCACATTTGATCCTTCCTTGGAGAAAGCAATTCTTTTTGCTGTTGGAAATACTCTAGTTTGTGACAACCTAGATGAAGCCAAACGTCTTAGCTGGAGTGGGGAGAGATTTAGAGGTAATCTATTACTGTCTTTTTCATAATAGGCAGTATCACTTTATTCCATCTAAATGGGAACTGAATGTATGTGTGTCAGTTGTAACTGTTGATGGGATTCTGCTAACAAAGTCTGGCACAATGACTGGCGGTACCACTGGTGGAATGGAAGCAAGATCGAAACATTGGGATGATAAAGCAATGGAAGGTTGGTTGTCATATCAAATTTCCTATATTTTTTCTGTTATTTAATGTTGGTATGTAATGTTTTGTAGATAAAAGAAGAAATAAAGAACAGCTTGAATCACAGTTGGAAAATCTTGGGTCAATTCGTGAGATGCAGCTGAAAGAGTCTGAAATATCTGGGAAAATTACTGGACTTCAAAAGAAGATCCAGTATGCTGAGATTGAGAAGGTAAAATGAATGTTATATGACCTTTTATGATGCAAAAGAATATTATTGTAGGTGAGAACTACACATGTTGACAATTGTAATAGGTAAACTACGGATGCTTGCTGGATTTTTGTGGATATTTGTTTGATTAACATTTTGAGTTGCAGTTATCCAACTACTAGCAATATGAACACTTACATTCTTGATTTCTCTGGCTTAACTTGTTTAATTCTAAGATACAATTTTTGGGGACAAGAGGAGAAGGGAAAAAGTTTTCAATGTTGAGTCTATTCATGTACATGTGATTGCTAAGCTTTTGTTGACCTGCATCTATTACTCATTGGATAACCTAGAAAATCAATATTGCAGCCAAGCATCGAGGACAAAATTAAAAACCTGAGGCAGGAGAAGCGTAATATCAAGGCTGAAATTGGTCGTATAAATCCTGACCTTCGGAAGGTGATATTTATTTGCAATTGTGCCTTTTTTTTCCAGTTTAGGTAGTAAAGATCCTTACAATATAGAATTTAATGCTCTTATACGACGGTTGCAGTTCAAGGATACCATTGAGTGGAGGAGCACAGAAATCAACAAACTGGAAAAGAGGATCAATGAGATTGTTGATCGACTTTACGAGGATTTCAGTCATTCAGTTGGAGTGGCAAACATTCGTGAATATGAAGAAAACCAGCTCAAGGATGCCCAAAATGTGGCTGAAGAGAGGCTTAACCTGAGTAACCAGCTAGCGAAGTTGAAGTATCAGTATGTTTTTCCATTTTCTTTTTTATTTTGGATAGTATGTTTTTCTTTTTCATCTCAATCATATTTTTTTATCTATCCCAATGGTTAAATCAATAAATTGATAGGCGGTTTCTTTTATGTCTACGCCTCTGTGGATGTTCCTTGCATTATCTAACGAGTATTCTCATAATGCAAATATATGATTGTCAATCTTCTTTTACAACTTCTTAGTTTTTGCTTGTTTTGATGCATTGAAGTTGAATTTTTCAAATTTGAATGGCCTGTCAATCGGCAATTTTTACAGCTGTGATCTAGCTTGTTACGGTTGGGTCTTGTTCTGAATGCTTTTATGAGTACTTCGAATAGTTGTGATTTAAATGCCTGTCCCAGTCCTCCCGGTACCGTGACTCCAGTTGGATGCTATACAGTTTCATTTGAAGCTGTAATTTTTCTTGGGTACCCAATTACTGCTGCTTGTCTGATCATATCACAAGCATCTGCGATCCTGAATCAAATATATGCATTCACTTGCAAGCATTAGTGGTGTTTTCAGTTAGTGCATTGTTTTACCGGATCAGAAGTGGTAAGACTTGTAAGGCATACTCATTCAAACATATAAACCAAGGGTGGTATGCCCATGTGGCCAAGCTGTGTAACCTTCCTTGGGTTAAGTCTGGAAAACTGAATTCCTTTATCAATTTTTAAACTGCACAGATGAGTGCTGGACCTTTTCTTGATAATTTAGAGGTGCAGGAGATCCTTATGTCTGACTGAATTATTGGTAACCACGACGGCATTAATGGCCTTATTGACAGCTGTTTGAAGCTTTTTATTTTAGATTCAATCATGTTGAATTTTACTAGTATCCTTAAAAAAATTCTAAGTCTGTTAGATATTAATATTTGTAATTATGGATTTCATATTCTAATTTCCCTCTCATTATCTGATCTGCTTGTGGTGCATGGTTTACTCAGCCAATTTGGTGTTTGACAGATGTATTATGTATTTTGCTTTTGTGTCTGATTGTCAGGTTGGAGTATGAGCAGAAACGAGATGTGGAATCACGAATAAAAAAGCTGGAATCTTCTCTCCAAGTCTTAAAAAATGAATTGAAGCAGGTTGACAGGAAGAAAGCTGAACTCCAAAATGTGAATAAGAGTGCTAATGAGGAGATTGAAAGTTGGAAGAACGAAATTTCGGGTATGGTTTAAGTCAACATATTTCAGCAAAGTTGGTTTGTTGATGCTAGATTGCTTAAATAGTATTATTAAGCTTTTTCCTTATGGTTCAACCTAGGTCAAGCAGTTAACATGGATTAAGAGCCTAACAAGAGTTTCTTGGTAAAGGTGTAAACAATAGTAATTAAGCACTTCTAAGTTCTGACATTATGAATATGATGAATGAATATTCATCAACTTGAAAAAAGCCTAAATAGTCCTTGTTTCCTATTAAAAAAAAAAAAAAAAATCATCAACTTGAAAAATGATATTAATAATGAAGCATTTTGTCTACAGCGTTCAACTATCTTAGTCTTGTTTTGAGCGTTAAGTCATCTCTCTTATCTGCCTGCGCATTTGCACCCATCAACCCACCTAGAGAACTAATTTCTTTTTGCACTACTGTTAGAAACAAAATTCTATGAAATGCTGTTTCCTACATTAATATTTGTCTTTTTAGATTAGGGTTTAGGACTCTATAAAGTGTAATTGAAGGCGTCGGTATATACACTGATTTTTCTTGTTAACTGTAATGGAAGGAAGATGTGTACAATTATGTTCATTTAATAGAACACAAAGTTGAAAGAATTTTATTAACAGAAAACGGTGAACACACAATCCACAAGCTTCATGAAACAAGACCTACATGAACAAATCTATCAAATGAAAAGCTGGCCAAAAGCCAAAATCTTACACAACAATTCTTGATACTGTTATATCTCAAAACTTGTTTTCCTCGGTTTAGGTCTGAAATCTATAGTTATTATGATTTGTATGACTTGATGTTGTACATTTGCAATAGTTATAATTACTAGTAGTTTAGGTGTCTGGCTTGTGTACTCCCAGTAATATCAATGAAATTGAAAGTTTATGTTCATTTCGAAGAGACTTACGGAAGTTCTTGTCCCCTTTGAAATAGTTAGGCTTGTTCTGCAAATGTCTTTTTTGGGTGTTGCCCAGCTGCTAATCTTGTTATGTTTTTTACCTTGATGTGGATAATTTTATTTTTTTTTTCTTTTATAATATTTAAATAAATAATCATCACTTCCTATTTTAACAGAAGTGAAATCCAAGTCAGAAGAGTGTGAGAAGGAGATCCAGGATTGGAAGAAGGAGGCTTCTGGAGTGCATACAAAATTATCAAAGCTGAATCGTCTAATAAATTCAAAGGTTTGTGGACTTCTCCCTCAATCCTTTTAACCTTACCTAAACATTCTAGAGAAATAGGTAAGTTTTTGCAATGTAAGAAAAAATAGCAATTGCATCGCTTTGCTGATCTTGCAGGAGGAGCAGATTCAATTGCTAATCTCTCGGAAGCAAGAAATAGTGGATAAGTGTGAATTAGAACACATAAGCCTTCCTGATATTGCAGACCCAATGGAAACTGACTCATCAACACAACCAGCGCGTGAGAAACTTGAAGTTGAATTCAAGCAAAAGATTGATGCCCTAAATTCAGAAATTGAAAGGACAGCTCCAAATTTGAAGGCACTTGACCAGTATGAGGCACTGTTAAAGAGGGAAAAAGAGGTGACTAAAGAGTTTGAAGATGCGAGAAAGGAAGAGAAGAAAGCAGCTGAAGATTACAATAAAGTTAAGGAGAGGAGGTATTTATTAATCCCTAGGCAAAAGTAATTTGCACATTATAATATATTTGATAGAATATGTCTAGCAAAAGTTATATTTCCTTGTTCAGGGATAGCTTACTTGATTATGTTTCCATCCAAGTTAGATTGCTGTAGCAGTTGGACTGTAAAATCTGTATGTTTGTTGGTTTGCAACATCATCTTTATGCCTGCAGATGCTAATCTCTTGTGTTCAACACTTCGAATAACATTACTAATCAAAACATAATATGTTGTCATGGTGTTTGAATTATAATTCTTGTGACTTTGATTTTGGTGAATGCAGATATGGGTTGTTTATGGATGCTTTCAATAATATTTCTGGTAATATTGACAAGATTTACAAACAACTAACAAAGAGCAATGCACACCCGATGGTTGGGACAGCATTTTTGACCTTGGAAAATGAGGATGATCCATTTTTACATGGAATCAAATACACTGCTATGCCACCAACAAAGCGCTTTCGTGATATGGAGCAGCTATCTGGTGGGGAGAAGACAGTTGCTGCACTTGCGTTACTGTTCTCTATCCACAGGTGTGTCTAAGCATTAGATCAATGAGAAATTAAATTGGTCCTATCATTAATGCATCAAGGGATTGTCTGTCAGCACTTGGTTTAAATGTACTTCTATCATTCTCTTTTTGAGGTTGGACTAATTGTCAAATATTAATCAGTTTTTTTAATCTGGAGTAGAACCAGGTAAATTGGTAACAAGTACAATGGGTTAAAGTAGGAACTTGGCCTTTTGACAACCTCTGTGGGCCACAGATCTTGTACTGTTTAGGGTCTTCATTAGTTGCTATGTTTATTATTCACTTTATGCTCTCTTTTCTTTTTGTGAGGCTTACAAGTGGTTTTATGTTCCATGACATTTTTTGGAAGCTAATTTGATTGATTTGGTACGTACATAGAAAAGCCAAGAAGTTTATTGAAGGGAGCTGCATTGAGTTGTCTTTTTTGATCCTTCGTTTGTGATCTGATTTCCCCCTTCTTTGCATGAGTGGTTTCAGCTACAAACCTTCTCCATTTTTCATATTGGATGAGGTTGATGCAGCATTGGATAATTTAAATGTCGCCAAGGTAGCAGGATTCATCCGTTCAAAATCATGTGGAGGAGAAAGAAGTAATCAGGATGCTGATGAAGGCATTGGTTTTCAGAGTATAGTGATATCACTGAAGGATAGTTTTTATGACAAGGCTGAAGCTTTGGTTGGGGTTTACAAAGACTGTGAAAGAAGGTGGGTTTTTTACTTAATTATTTCTGAGTTGCTTATTATTATCTCCTTTCCGGTAAAGATTTTATCATGGTAAAATTAATTATCTACACTCGATTATGCTTTGCCTTTTGCAGCTGCTCAAGAACACTGACATTTGATCTGACCAATTATCGAGAATCATAAATATCCAATTGCCGGTCACTGTGCCTGTGGGTTAACTATTCTCTTTGTAAATTAACCTTAGTCTCTAGCATCCTTCGAGTAAATTGATGTAAATAGTCTACATGATATGCCTAGCAGTTTGATATTCTTTTAGTTTGCTTTTGAGTGTTGGCACTGGATTTATTCCCTCACACAGACCACCTACCTATGTGCAATATGACGACAATACATTAGTCAATTAGAGCTCCTTTATATCTGAATCTTACTTTGAGTCCGTGCAATGTTATGGTTAATTTAAATATATCAAATGCTGTTCAGGTGCAGGCTGCCAGGTGATGATGAATGGATTTAGTGATTGATATTTGTTAACATGATTAAAAAACTGGAGCTGTATTTCCATCTGGAAATGAATGCTCTAGGCTGAGAAGTGACTGTAACATTTAACGACATCCTCAAGTATGCAATGCAGACTGTTAAATCAGGATCTTCGATTACTCTTAAGTTGACTTTGTCGAGATAATTTGATATTTTACAGCTTGAATTTGAAACGATAACTCACTAATATTTTGACCCATTTTCTGACTTCTCCACTGTATATAATTTTTTTTTCTTCAAATAATCTATGTCGCTGTTTTTGTCACTTTTAAGTGTGATATGATACTTAAGCAAAGTTTTTATTTAGGTTAATATAAGTTCTCTCATTACTCGAAAGGATTAGGGAAAATAATAAAATTATAAAATTTTGATTTGAAATCAATTATAATTTTTGTAGGTCATAAGAAAAGAGAAAATCTTGAGGTAATGTGATGTCAGAAATATTGAACTGTTATCTTCATCTCGCCAGTATATTTTTAATGTAGTAATATCTAAATTTATTATGAGTGCAGTCGAGGGTCTTATACAGTTATATACCTATATTTAACATTAAAAAAGGGAGAGACAATTTTCCTGTTACTGCCACCAGTTTTATCCTTCTAAGAGCACCATCCATTTTTGAACTTCCATATCTATCACATCAAAAGTTATCGAACAATTTCTTGTCATACCGACTATAAGTTTCTTTTCATAAAAAAAAAACACCCCTATATTTAGTGAAAGATAAATTAATGGTGAGAAGTTGAAAGCTCATTCTTGTTCTGAGTCAAAACAACCCTTATTGAGATTATATTTTTCAAGGTTCCATTTGAAGTGGAAAGAAAATCCTAAAAAACAAGCCTCCCTTCTGCTCTCTATTTGGTGCTCCTCTCTTTCTTCAGCCTGGAGAATTCAGGTTTCAGGCAAGTCCTCTCGCGGAGGATGGCTGAAGTTTGACAAGGGAAGGGTTCCAAATAAGTGATAATTGTTTGAAGAGCAGAATGGAAAACAACATTCTTGATGATGATAGGAGCAGCAGCTCCATTGAAAGTGGCTTGGAGGCTCTTGATCAAGAAATTTCCCAGAAGGAGAACGTTGAATCGACTATCAAAGAAATGAAGCGAAAAACGAAGAAAGCCTTGTTGGAATTTCGTTGCATGGTTGAAGATGCAATTCTTGGCAACTATCTTTTAGGAAAACCGGAGAAAAATGTATCTACAGAAGAGGTTGCCAGGTCTATAGTACAGCTTAAAGAGATCAGCCTTTGGGGTGTGCCTTTGTTACCGTCTAAAGGTCACGAAGCAACTGATGTTGTCCTGTTGAAATTCCTGAAAGCTAAAGATTTTAAGGTCCACGAAGCCTTCAAAATGCTTCGGAAGACACTCAATTGGAGAAAGAATTTCATGGCTAATGTAAAGCTGGAAGAGGGTTTGGATCCTGATTACGAAAGAATCATGTACTTGAATTGCAAAGATAGAGAAGGTCAGCCATTGTGCTACAATATTTATGGCCCTCTGAAAGACAGGGAATTGTACAAGAAATTTTTTGGGACAAAGAATAGTTGTGACAAGTTCATCAGGATGAAGGTTCAGCTCCTTGAAAAGGGTATCGAGGAACTCAGCTTTAAACCCGGTGGAGCAAACTCTATTGTTCGTATCACAGATTTGAAAAACTCACCAGGGCCAGGCCAAAAGGAGTTTACCTTGATTTGCAAGAAATCTATGCTGCTGCTTCAGAACCATTATCCTGATCTCATACACAGAAATGTAAGTCATTGAAAAACAAAAGTTTCGATTCCAGTGTTTGCTTGTTATATAATACATCATACATTTTGGTTTCCGCAGATACTAATAAATGTTCCATTTTGGTACTATGTGTGCCATGTCATGACTTCCAAGTTTATAAGCCAAAGAACCAAAAGTAGATTCGTATTTGCGAGATCATCAAGAGTCACCAAGACCCTTCTCAAGTGAGATTAATATTTCTAGTTTCAATACGTAACTTTTCAATATGATGTGTTTGTCATTACTTCTAACAATATTTGCCCAAATTTTCTAAAATCAATCAGGTACATAAGCCCAGAAAATCTTCCAGTTGAATATGGTGGACTTTACCAAGAAACTGGTGACTTTTTTCCTGAAGACACAGCTTCAGAACTTATTGTCAGGAAAAACACAGCTAGGTGCATCCAGATTCCAGCCTCTGAGGTACTTACTAGTCAGAATAATTTTTATTTTTCATTTTTTTAAGATACCACCTGGATGGGAGCGACTGGAATTTGAAATATTATTAGGTTGATGAACGCTCTTCTCCCACTAAGCTAGGTTGAGTGGTGGTTGAATAAAATATTTTGTGAAAAATTTATAGTTAATGAGTATGGGAATATATGGTGTCCAGGTAGGGGTGACCGTGATATGGGATTTGACAGTAGTGGAATGGGACGTGACATACAAGGAAGAGTTCATTCCAGATGATGAAGGCTCCTACAGGGTATTGATCCGAGAAGAAAGGGACAGGAAAGGAGGAGAAAGCGTCAGAAATTCATTTTACATCAGTGAACCTGGAAAGATAGTCATAACTATTGACAATTCTACTTTCAATAAGAAAAAAGTTTTCTACAGATTTAAGACCAAACCCACTGTTCCCATGTATATTTTATATAAGAAATAGCTTTCTGTCACACTCATGCATGCATCAATATGTGTCATCTTTTAACTGCTTATATGTTTCTTCTTTTCAAGTTACATGGAAGCCGAAGGAATCAACAAAAATGATTGTGTTATCCATGTTTCATGTTGGCACACTACCATAATAAATTTGAATGTGAGAGTAATAGGAAGGATTGTGTTAACAATGTCGGATAAAAATTAGCAAAATATTATGTCTGATGCTGGCTCCTACGCTTAATTAATTTAAATGAAATAAATGAATAATACATAATTCATTTAAAATTTGATAGATAAAATTTACACAATTATGAAAAATAATAATATTAAAGAACCTAGCAAGAGACATTACTAAAATGGTATGTGCACCACTTTTTTGTATGTATCCCTCTGTAGGAAGTACACTTCACATAATACTTGCTCTTTTGCCTTGAAGGGGTTTAATTAGAAACAATAGTCTAGTGGGAAAATGTCCAATACGAATCTTGTATGCCTATAGTGAAAATGAGAGGAAATAACACTCATTATTCTTCAACCTTTATCATTGTCACTCAAGTAGTGATTTGGTTTTAATAATATCTAAACGTGAAAAATGTTCTTTTTTCCTGTAATGAATTGAGACAAAACTCAATCTCTCTATTATCCTCTTCCCTCTTCTCCCTCTCTTTCTATTTCATTTTCTCTCTAGCCCATTGGTTCGACTTTTGCTCTAAAAGCTTGTATCTTTATTCTTCTTCTCTCTTTTTCATCCTCTTCTTCTTGCTTTCTTCTCCTCCTCTCTATTGTTCTGTCATATCCAACAATTTGGAAAAAAATGTTGGTTTTGACATTTTCAATTGAAGAAACTATGGGTTTTTTAATTTTGAATCAGTAAAATGATGAAGACTTTGTATTAGAGAAGTTTAGTTATTGAAATTAAATAAAAATGGAACATGAAGAAGTCATTAAAGAGAAGAAACTCTTGTTTTGTAAATTTGGGATTTTTGGGCACCTATGGTCCTTTGTTCGTGACTTATTTTTTAGGATTAATATCGAACACATTTGAAAAGCTTTTGAATGGGCAAATGATGTCGGATACAAGCCAATAATATATCGTTGAAATACTCTTAACAAGTAAAATAAAGTTCTTTCTTATTATATTTTCAAATTCAAACATCTTCACCTCCATTTTTCTTTTGCTGCATTAATTCTTTTCAAATGGAAACTTTTTTTTTTTTTTTTTGGTTCAATTTATATAATGGACATTGTTGTCCAAAACTTATATAGGTGTTATTAAAACCTAAAGTAATAATTTGATGACAAGACCAAAACCCACCCAATTAAAGGTGCTATTGAAAAAAGAGAGAATTTTATTTTCGTCTCGATAATATTGGAAATAAGTATCCACTAAAAATAATTTACTATTTTTTTAAAAAATGTAATCGACTACCTTATATTAAGTGTATTCAAATCCCTTTTTAAGTGTTTTGAAATAAAAATAAATAATATTGGAAATAAGTACCCATTCAAACACCTTTTTAAGTGTTTGGAAATAAAAATAAATAATTTTTATGGAGATGGGGGTTTTTCTTAGTTACTATTATTAACATCTTGTAATTGTTGGGTTGAATATGAAAATATAAATATTAAAAAAGAAAAAAAAAAAAAAAAGAAAAAACCTCCTAAGATTGATAAAAGTATCGTTTAAATTTTTGCCAACTTAATCAAAATCACCTTAAGAATTATCGAGTGAAACCTTTTCGTGGAGCAGGAAATAATTTGCAGATTTGAGATAATAAATAATATCCGCAATGGCCTAGCATCTTGTGTTCGCGTGGCCTAATGGATAAGGCGCTCGCCTCCGGAGCGGGAGATTGTGGGTTCGAGTCCCACCGTGAACGCTCTCTCCCCTCATCACTTCAGCCATTATATTTTGCGGTAACTTGCATAAACACTCCTGATGTTTGGGAAGATACACGTGAATTTTGGGTAATAAACACCCCTGATGCTTTGGGAAATTATCAATTTTTAGTATCTTGACAATGGTAGATTGTGCAAACATCTATAGATGACTTGACCGTATTGCATTGGGCAAAAACAATACAATTCTTTAGTATGGTGTATGACTGGATCAGTTAAACATTATTCGATGAATGTATAAAAATATTTATTTATTAAGTAAAATTAATTTTAATAATTTTTTAAAAAATAATAATGTCTTAAATATACATTGATGTATCATAAAGTATTTAACAGTAAAATTACAAATTACAAATAAAATAACTTAACATAATATAATTACTTTACTAACTTAAATAAAATTAATTATAACCTTTGAATAAAACATACCGATAAAAAAATTGATAAATCTCATTATGAAAGTTCTTCATAACCATGAAACTTGAATATGCAAAAGTAAATAAGTAAAGAAATAAAGAAAAGTAGAAGACTTTGATTCGTAAGAACAAAACCTATCTCTCTTATGGATTTAGGTTAATTGGTTTTGTTGGATTTGACTTATGATAGAGAATATTCATATCTAATAATTCAATTACTTCACCAAACTACTGTTTAAAATTTTTGTCTCCTATACAATCCAATCCTACTTTCAATATAGCGGACTAAACATAGAACTAATATTTAAAAAAAATTATGCAAATATGTGAATTTTGGATACATTAACATAAATCTTTCCTAAACTTTTGAAAATATTGTATCGGCATTCTTTGCCAGTAGGTTTGGTCTATTTTGGTCTATTAATAATCAGTGATCAAAGATGAAATAAGATCAACATACCCCTTATAAATGTAAAAAAAGCCAAAAACTGTTAGAGTCCCCCTGTGTTAGACTCTGTCTTTCGTTGAGAGAGAGAGAAAGCACAGTGTTGGTGGTAGAAATCCCTAAAGGTAGCGAGTCTCACGTTCTTGTGGGAAGCAAGGTAGTTCTCATCTTACTCTCTGTGAACCCCTGTTCCTCATGGCAGAAGAGGAGCTTGTCCATTTACGTAAGTCGCTTAACCTGTCAATGGAAGAGGAGAAAGAATGTCTTATATCGGGCGATATCAGGGCCGAAGGTGTGGAAGAAGTGAGTCATTGTATAGTGGGTAAGGTTTTAACCTCTAGAAGGATTAGTAGAGATGCATTTAAGTCGACTATTGAACAACTTTGGAGACAGATGGGGAGAGTAGAAGTCGAATCTTTAGGAAATAATGTATTTATCTTCTATTTTGATAGTCTGGAAGTAAAAAACATGGTTTGGAATCGAGGACCGTGGCATTTTGACAATAGCCTCATTGTGATGGAAATGCCTCAAGGGGTGGGTGATATAGCCAGTCTAGGGTTTAACCGTATGGCAATCTGGATCCAGATCCATAACGCCCCTCTAGTGTATATGAATCATAGAGCAGCTTGGGCTATGACCAATCAATTAGGGGGAGTGGTCTTTACCCCAACAGAAGACAAGAAATGTAGAGGAAAGTTTATGAAAGTCAAGGTGAATCTTGACATCTCCAAACCATTACAACGGATTCTCAAGTTGAAAATGGATAGATCAGGGGAGGTGAATGTGGTTAATCTAAAGTATGAGAGATTACCTGAATTCTGTTATACATGTGGGAGGGTGGGGCACAACAGTCGGGAGTGTTGGGATGAAGAAGCTAAATCAGCTATCCGACAAGGAGAACCTTTACAGTTTGGACCCTGGCTAAAGGCGAGCCCGAATGATGGAGGGAAGCAAAAGAAAGAGGTGGGTAGAGAAGAGGAGAGTTGGGGGGGAAGGGCGATGGAATCTCCAGACAAAAAGAAAAAAAGCGGTGCAAGGCAAGAAGGCGAAGGCAGTAGAGAGAAACCAAAAGAAAAGGAAAATAGAATCAGGAATGAGGCAGCAGTCCCCAACAATAGAGACTCTAATTTATTGAATCTGAGAGAAAAGGAGGGCCCTAGATTAGTTCGGAGAGTGACAGTGGTCCCCCTTTCAAATACAGGGGACGAATTGAATAAGGAGGCTATGGTGGAGCGAATGAAAATAGTTAAGGAAGGGGTACTCTCATCATCTGAAAAAGGGAGTCACAACCAGGTGCCATGTGAGACCCACCAAGGCCCGGATCTGAATCAAAGGTCAATGGATCTTATAGCTTTAGAAAATACTACAAGTAAGTCAGAAGCTATTGAGATGGTTATAAGTCCAAGTAAGAAGAGCATCAGGAAATGGAAGAGGGCGACTAGAGAGGGAAGATTAATGAGTAGAACTTCAAGCCCCATCCAAAAAATCGCCAGCTTTCAACAAATGAGAAGGAAGAATAACAGAAGCACTAGTCTGTCCCCATTGCAAAAGACCCCTTAGAAGGGAAACAAGTCGAAGTGTGAGACCTCGGCTAGAAAGCCGCAATTAGAAAAGGCATCAGGGGAAAAAATAAGTTCTGGACTGAAACAAAAGAAGTTAGTTTTCAAAGATGAAGAGGTAGCATACAACAAAAGAATGAAGAGCAGCTCTACTCCAACAGCAAACACCAATGATACATCGGCGGAGTCTGCGATGCAGGCCCGACGGTCATCATGAATTGCCTAATTTGGAACGTTCGAGGAATGGGGAATCCTCGGACGTTCAAAGCCCTTAAAAGGGTTATTGGAAAGTATTCCCCATCTTTAGTCTTCTTAATGGAGACAAAAATTTATGGTAGTACTTATGATACAGTGAAAAGAAGTTTAGAGTTTGATGGGGTTTTTTTATGGACAGTATAGGACAAAGTGGGGGACTAACCTTGATGTGGAAGGAGGATCTTGATGTGGCAGTAATATCCTATTCAACAGGGCATATTGATGTGCGCATTGCTGAGGAAAAGGGCATTAATTGGCGTTTTACGGGTTTCTATGGAGACCTAAGTTACTCAGGGAAGGATGATTCTTGGGAACTTTTAAGAAGACTCAGCAGGATAAACTCTCTACCTTGGCTAGTAGGAGGGGATTTCAACGCCATCCTGAGTTTTAATGAGAAGGCTGGAGGATCGGAGAGAGGAATGGGACAAATCCTAAAGTTTCGAAGGGCCCTTGAGGAGTGTGAGTTAGATGATATGGGGAACGTTGGACCTAGATTCACTTGGAACAATAGAAGGGATGGAACAGACAACATTCAAGAAAGACTTGATCGTTTTGTGGCTACCCAAAGCTTTAGAGACCTGTTTCCGTTGGCTAAAGTGGAGAACCTGGGCTTTAACAACTCAGACCACCGGGCAGTGCTTTTCAAGACGTCACAGGAGTTTAGGCAGGAATACCATCATCATAAAAAATTCAAATTTGAACCTTTTTGGCTCCAAGAAGAAGAGTGTGCTGAGATTGTTAAGAATAGTTGGACTCAGACAGGCCGGGGCTCTGAAGAAGACGAGTTAAGCTCCAAGCTTACAACTTACGCTGAACACCTAACCTTCTGGAGCAAAAAGAAGTTTGGTTCGTTGAAAAAGAAAATTGCCTCAAAATCTAGATTTCTAGAGACTTTGTATAGGGATTCTTCAAGGAGCGGGGTCATGAATGAGATTAAACAAGTGGAGATTGAGCTAGAGCAATTGTTCAGTAAAGAAGAGGAGTATTGGAGGCAGCGTGCAAGGTCAGATTGGATTTCAGCCGGGGATCGGAACACTAAATTCTTCCATGCTAAAGCTACAGCAAGGAAGAAAAAGAATACGATCACTAAGCTTCTAGGGGAAGATGGGAGAGTGGCGGAATCCATTGAAGACATGACCGACTTGACTTGTAAGTTTTTCAAGAATCTTTTTAGCTCTTCCAATCCTTCTCAACAAGACATTGAAGCAGCCTGTGTGCACATTGATGCAAGATTGTCAGAAGATATGAAGAGAGATATTATGAGACCGTTTAAAGAGAAGGAAGTGCAGTGAGCAGTTTTTAACCTTGGACCTCACAAAGCCCCAGGTCCAGATGGATTTCATGCTATATTCTACCAAAAAATGTGGGGTATAGTTGGGAAAAAGGTGACAAAGCACTGTTTGAATATTCTAAATGGAGAGAATTCGATTAAGGAGTTTAATAAGACTAATATAGTCTTGATTCCAAAGAAAAAAGATGCAAAGTTTTTGAAAGATTTCAGACCTATTGCCCTGACTAGTGTCATTTACAAAATCGTTGCAAAATGTTTAGCCAATAGGTTAAAGCCTTTTCTCCCCAGTCTTATTGCTCCAAGCCAGTCAGCGTTTGTCCCGGATCGTCAAATTTTTGATAATGTCATTGCAGCTTTTGAGATTCTGCATTCTTTAAATAGGAATAAACGGGGAAGCGAAGGATTGATGGCGATTAAATTGGATTTGAGCAAAGCGTACGATAGGGTTGAATGGAGTTTTCTGAAGGCGGTTCTCAGTAAAATGGGTTTCCCAAGAGAATGGATTAGGAAGGTTATAGACTGTGTGACCACTACTAATCTGTCATTTATCTTGAATGGGAAGCAAATGGGTAGCTTGTCCCCTTCCAGAGGCATCAGACAGGGATGTCCAATCTCGCCATATCTGTTCTTGTTGTGCGCTGAGAGTATTTCCAGCTTTTTGAGTTTTGCTGAAAATGGTGGCAGAGGGCTTGGTTTGAAATGCACTCAGAGATCCCCGCTAGTGAGCCATCTGTTTTTTGCAGACGACTCCATCTTGTTCTGCAGGGCTATTGAGACTAACTGTTCGAAGATCAAGGAGATTTTGGAGGTGTATGGGAAAGCTTCAGGACAGCAGGTGAATTTCGAAAAGTCCTCGGTTACCTTCAGTCCGAATACTAATCAGGGCATAAAGGATAAAGTAGGCACGGTTCTGGGGGTGAGTGGTGAGAACACTCACGATACCTATTTAGGCTTGCCTACTGTGGTAGGGCGTAACAAAGTTAGGATTTTCAACTCTATAAAAGATTGAGTCTGGAAAAGTCTATGTGGTTGGAAAAGTAAGCTCTTCTCGCAAGGTGGAAAGGAAATTTTAATCAAAGCTGTCTCTCAAGCAATTCCCACTTTTATGATGAGTGTGTTTCAACTACAAAAGGGGTTGTGCCAGGACTTAGGGGCTTTGACCTCCAAATTCTGATGGGGAGTAAAAGATAATAAGCATAAAATTAGCTGGGTTAGCTGGGACAAGCTGTGCAGGCCCAAGGCTGAAAGTGGGCTTGGCTTCAGAGACTTGGTTGCTTTCAACAGGGCTCTGTTGGCTAAACAAGCGTGGAAGTTATTGAACAATCCTAACTCCCTGGTGGAGAGAATCTTCAGAACCAAATATCATCCTCATTCTGATTTTTTGCAGGGGCAATGTAAGGCGGGAAGTTCACACATTTGGAGAAGTATTTTGTGGGGCAGAGGCTCATTGGTTAGAGGGTTAAGAAAACAGGTTGGCAATGGGCAGAGTATTAAAGTTTTTGGGGATCCTTGGGTCCCAAGATCTTTTTCCTTTCGATTGGTGTCTCCTAATATTGATGATAGTCTGGTTGTTGCGGATTTGATCGATCAAGACTCAAAGATTTGGATCGAGGAGAAAGTCAGACAGGTCTGTCTTCCTGTCGACCAAGAGCTGGTGCTGGCAATTCCCCTGAGCTCCAAAAATGTGAGGGACAGATGGAAGTGGCATTTTGATAAGAAGGGGTTGTTCTCGGTCAAGAGTGGGTACCGTCTAGAATTATCTTCTGGTGCGTCAACCTCCTCTTCCCTTGGTTCCTCTTCTTACAAGTGGTGGATGACCTTGTGGAATCTGCCAATACCCCCAAAGGTAAAACATTTCACTTGGAGAGCGTGTATGGAGGCCCTTCCAGTGAGGTCAAACCTCATTCGTAGGGGCATCTTGGTGGAAAGGAGCTGTCCTTACTGTGATCAAGTTGAAACTGTAATACATGCGCTCCTTCTTTGTCCTGCCATCCTCTGCGAGTGGAGATCTGCTGGGTTTAACTTACGGCCTTCGACCTTAATCTCTCAGTCTATTCTGGATTTTTTTGCAGGTCAGCTGTCCGCTGTTCTAGTTGATTTGCTTGCTAAAATGTGTATGATAATGTGGGGTTTCTGACATAATAGAAACGCTAGACTGTTTGGCAGATTCTTCAGGTCTCAGGGGGAGGTGGTGTCTTGGGCTCTGCAGCTGCTTATGGAATTCCAAAAAGTCTCAAAAGACTCCAGTGCCAGGATGCAGACCTGTGATACTTCCAAGCCTCCAGCTTCGTGGTGCCCGCCAGCTGTGGGACAATTAAAGCTGAATACAGATGCAGTGGTGAGAGTGGAGAATAATGAGATAGGAGTTGGGGCTGTTATCAGAGACCATAATGGTGTGGTGATTAGAGCAACGTCAAAATTTTTGCTGGGATCCTTCTCCCCTGAAGTTGGTGAATTTTTAGCTCTCCGGGAAGGTTTGTTTTTGGCCAAAGCTAATAGCCTTTCGATCTCTCTTGTGGAAGTGGATGCTAGGAATGTTGTTTTGGAGATTAATTCCAATTGTATCTCTTTTAGTGAGGCTAGCTTTGTAGTGGATGATATCGTGGCTCTGTGTAAGGAGGTGGGCGTTAAGAAGTGTCAAGCCATTTCCCGAAATGGGAACCGTTTGGCTCATAAGCTCGCCTCCCTAGCCTTGTCCTCTAGAGAGGAGCGTCAATGGCACAATTCAAGTGCTGATTGTATTTTTGGTGCCCAATCTTTAGGGCTGTGTTGTTTATAATAGCAGTCTTATCTTCAAAAAAAAAAAAAAAAATGTAAAAAAAGCCGATATTCACTATTTTAATATTAAAAAATTTTAAAACATAAAACATAAATAAATTAGAAGAGAGAGAGGGATATGGTGAGCCAAGCTCCTCTATCTATTGAGATCTGCATGAAAATAAAAAAATGCAAATGAACGATAGGAGAGGTTGAACATTTCTTCTTCTTAATAAAAATAAGCACAAACACACGATAGAATATTTTATTCCCATGAACATGTCTTTTTCAATTAAAAAAAAAAAAAAAAATCAGCACAAACGCATAATTTTCTAGTACTTCAATTAAAAAAAAATCACAAAAATAAAAAAAAAAAAAAAAAAAAAAAAAATTTTTTTTTTTAAAAAAAAAAACAACAACAACGTACTTGTGGGTAGCCCTGATTGTAAAAGTAAATTTCCTAATCGTTCACTAAACAAATCTTACGAGTAAATTTCGGTGGATGTCTAAGGTAATATGTATTAGGGTTTTGTTGAAAAATAACCCTTTTGGGATGACCTATTTGGGAACTACCCCTTTTTTTTTAAAGGTCAAGACATTGACAAATTGAGGACGAAATTGCCCTCCAATGTTTGTGTGCGGGTGTGGCGCGGTCAACCAAACGCTGACTCAGTGTGGTATTCAAAACGAAGCAACATGTCAAAAAGAAGCAAACGTCTCCTCACCGTCGCATAGCACCCATTGCAGAGCTGAACCCCGACCGACGCACACACCGGTTGTTGGGTCTTTAGCCGTGAAAGAAACTACATTTCGAACCCTCATATTTCAGACGGCATCACCCAATGGTCATTTACTGTCTCTGTCGAAGAAACTAACATACCGAAAGCAGAAGAAGAAGCAGAGGACGGAAGAAGAAGGAAGAAGTTGAGGGAAGAAGAGGCAAAAAGGCGAAGGAAGAAGGGGCAACAAGTTGAACGTCAGTGAGAGACGCGGGAGGACTTTCAAACCTTAACGGTAAAAACACATTGCATTTAGTTGATGTCTTTATTGTACTAGTTGTTGGACACGATTGGATCCCAACCTGGAGGTTGGGACTCCCAACCTTAAGGTTGGGAAGCAATTTGGTTCCAAGCCATATGGTGAGGATGCGGAGGTTTGGGTTGAAACCCCAACCTCCACTCTTTGGTTGCATGGTATTTATCCTTCTTAGGGTTGTGGTTATGGATATGGTATGAATACAATATAATGTGTATTAGAGTTTAAGCATTATTGTTTTGGTAATAAAACTGTTATGGGTTGTTTGGTAATTGCAGGTTGACAGTGATGGATTCTGAAGTTGCGGTGAAGATAATGGACTCCGAGCATTTTTCTTCAAAAGTTACATGCTTTTCGAAGGTGGGAGCCTTAAAAGTGATTGAGGAAAAGTTAAATGAAGCACAAATGGAGATGTTCAGGAGGTCATGCTTTGGTAAACTGCTGAACATGAAGGACTTGAAGTTTGCTGGGCAGTTAGTGCATAACTTGCTTCTCCGACAAGTGGATTGTGATGATTCGGAGGAGCTGTGGTTCGCACTCCCAAATGACAATGTAATACGGTTCGGAATGCAGGAGTTTTGTCTCATCACAGGGCTTTATTGTGGGCCATACCCACTAAAAGATGGGTCTGTTGATGAATGTACATCGACTGAGAATTTCAGCCAGCGAATGTTTCCCGGTAGTGGCAAAATTTCGAACAAAAGTTTGGACATCACTTTCAGGGCTGCTACTTCGGAAAATGATGAGGACATCGTAAAACTTGCATTGCTGTACTTTTTAGAGACAGTGTTACTTGGGAAGGATCCGAAGAACCAGATTCTAAGGGAGCATATTCGACTGTTGGATGATATCAATGCATTCAACAAATACCCGTGGGGTCGATGCTGCTACGAGATGACGTTGCGTGGCATGAAAAAGGATTTAAAGAAAATGGCTGGCAAGGTTGGAAACCGAAATAAAGGGCAGAAGAACAAGAACAAGAGAGATGCTTCATTCTATTCGTTGTCTGGTTTCCCATATGCATTTCAGGTATATGTATGTTGTTAATTCAGTTTATGATGCTTCGTAATGGTATATGACGTTTGGCAATAAGATTTGGTTTTATTTTCTGCACTCATAGGTATGGGCTTGTGAAGCAATTCCGATAATTGCACAACAATTTGCACTGAAATCCAGCCATTTGCTGCCCCGTATAGTCAATTGGAGATTTACGGCAATCCCAATGTCAGGAGAAATTGTTACGTTGTTTCATCGCTGTGATGTATGTAAATATGTTACCGAGTTTCGTATGTCAATATATTACTGACTGTAATTGAAATTGTACATTAAAGTTGCTGGTTTGAACATTTGTTTTCAACTTACCTTCTAGTTTGAAGCTGCCCGTATGTTGGAGGCGACACATTCTGAGGAAAGTGAGGATTATTGGCAACATTTTCGCATCAAGGAGGAGGGTACAGCCCAGGTGGGTTCTCATAGTGGGGCCTCTGATAGTGCTGGCACTGGGGAGAAGGACAAGAGTCGCAAGGCAACTCAGGTGCCATTTATGAAGCCACATACTGGGGGAAGACGAGCACATTCTCAGGTACGGTCGCTGGTTGCTTTTATGTGTGCTGTTAAGCACATTATGCAAGTAAACCACCTCACTTCACATGTCCACTGAATTTTGTACAGGCTGCGAAGGATAGCAGTAATAGTCAAAGTGAACAATTAAAAGCCATCCATAAACAGGTGGAGCAGGTTGGGAAAGAAATGATGGAACAACTGCAACATACAAACAAGAACTTAGAAGGAACGAAGTTGAAGGTACAGGAAACGTTTGATATGTTGTACGAAACAAACAAGAAGGTCGATATGATTATGGACTTGTTGTTTACAAACAATGCTGATCGACCACGTCAGGAATCACCTGCAGCGAATGTACGTTCCATATATGCCTAATTTAGGAACTGAGTTTCGTATATGAACATGTACTGAT